>JAHDVF020000178.1:600000-1147598 GCA_022606425.2 Lepidostoma basale
ACTGGTATTACTCACGAAAACGTGTCTCGTTTTTATTTGTATTTAAACCTCTTTGTATGCCAATTAACTTGTTGCCATCAATTACTTCTAACTGTTGGGAGATGGAGTATAAATTTCATAGAGAATTTTTTGTTATCTGATGAGCTTTATTTGTAATTATTTAGGTTCTGTTTTATTCAATTCTTGTTTATTTATTTCAACATTTAATTAAACACTTTTTATAAAAACCATTTTATTTTGAGCGCTAACCGGTTTCACTATGTAACGAGTGAAATACAAACATGAAATACATAGTTGCAAGTAAAGGTGGAGTTAGGGGAAGGTGGCCAAAATAGAAGAACTAAGGGAAAGAGATGGATATACATAATTAAATATTAATTGTAACTACAATTAATATTTAATTATGTATATCCATAATAATTAAAGTTGCGAGGGAGAGGAAGGGGTAAGCCTAATGACATCTACTGGGTGGGTAAGGGAAAGTGGAAACATATTTAAAATGGGGCTATAAGTTAAATTGGTTTGATTATTTTAAATTTGGGTATTACTACTCATGAATTTTTATTTATTTCTAATGCTTCTAAATTATTTAATCTAATACCTATTTTATTTTTATGTAAAAATTGGGCTTCCGATTCTTTGTTAAAAGTATGGTCTTTTTCTATTGAATGATTGGCAAATTCCGAAAAGCCATTACTATTGAGACAACGTAGGTGTTCCGCAACACGAAGATTTAGGTTACGGGTTGTTAACAACCCGTAACCTAAAACGGTTTGGTGTGTTCATCAAAGGAATTTCACTGGTTGAGAAATAATTATTTATTACGGTTGTGGTATGGACACAATCGTAACTTTGATGAAGTGATAGGTGGCAGGCGAGAGAGCACACGGGACTTTGTGGATTGCCAGGTTGGAGGATGCTGAGGTAAGAGCGTGATATTGCGGTTACAGACGTGTGTGTGTATAAGAATGGGTCCGAGGTATAAGTCCGGGTTATGGCAGAGCTTCTGTCTGTTGTAATGCAGAAAATTACCCCCTATTGCATACCTAGGCAGGCGTGAATTGTTAATCTGTGGTACAGGTTCAATCATCCCAGAGCTTTTATGCTAAGTACTTTATTTCGGGGTTAAGCATTTACACTGTTAACTGCTTTTAATACTTAAAACTAATAATTTGTTTAAAAAGAACACCAGTTATGATTTAAAAATTGGTAAAATAATTCAATTTTTCGATACTTGACTATAGCTCTTCGTCAACCTATGTATATATTTGATCGAGTTAGGGGAGGGCTTCGTCTGCTAAATTCGCTGTTGAAAATATTAAAGAATGTGATTTGTTAAAATGATTGAGGATCTAATTAGATGCATATATATATTTCCTTCTGTAAGGTTGCTGTAAAGCAAGACACATTTTTTCTTCATAAGATGGAACCTGTGTGTAAATATGGTAAACCTTAGTAAACATAGGGAAGTTGAAAGGAAGACGAAAAACTTAACCATAAAAATTATATTTTTTGAGTTCAATGTTTGAGTAGTTCAGTAAAAGGCAAACCAGTGAGATATCTGCAAGACCCAAATTCTTGTGGTGGTGGCTAATTGGCTACTGGCGATTACCGTTTTTTTTAAAGAAATTTCAGTACATATCTACATCACAATTTATCGAGGAATCAAAAAAGTAGGTTCCTCAGCTCTTCAGTTACATAACCAGTCATGGAAACGTAGGGACGAAAGCGGTTTAGGATTATCAACAATCTAAATATTTTTCTTTAATGAGCCATCATTATTCTTAATTTTATTCACTATAAAAATAAGTTGCTTTTTAAATTTGTTTTCATTGGAGTTTAATTTTTGATTGATTGATAATAAATATCTGTTTAAATTTTATTCTGGTTTTACAATTTCATACACACATACCTAGTTAACACGAGAGGGGGGTATTAAATTCCAGTGCTTTGGTAGCGTTAACGGATAAAACTAAGTATTTGCGTAATCTTATCGCTTTAAATATGTGTAGTTCTCGGTGCGGGGTCATTTTATATTGAATTCCATATTACTCCGCTATTTAAATAATTGACTTACTCAGATCCGAAAGAGATAACACGTTTTAATCAGAAACAGTTATTTTTCTTTGAATTTTTAACTGGTTGGGAAAATTGAACAATTTGTTTGATTCTTGCTTACTTTTGTCATAAACAAGTTATAATATTATTATAGTCTATGGCCGGCTCGTCAAACTCAGCTGTCAATGTTTTGCTGCAGTTTTGAAGTTAATTGTCAGTGCTGATCGTTGTATTTAAATGAGGTATAACGAAAAAGAAATTGCCTTGAAAAGCGATGGAAAAGCACAAATGGAAGGTAGATTAAACTATAAAAAGTTAAACACTACCAATTATTACTACCAGTCAGGTAAATATTTCAACGTTTTCAATTCATTATTGCTGCTGCTATTTTTGAATTTTTTTCGTTTCGTAATACGTTACCTTATAGATTTAAATTATTTCATGTTTTTGAATGGTATATATTTACTCAGTTAATTTATGTAAACGGATTCAGCCCATTTTTAATACATACTTAACTATTACAATGTTTAGAGGCTATTTAATATGAGTAAAAGGAGTTTACAAGTTACGATTGTTCTCTCCTTATGATGTTCTCATCTTCGACGTGTTCAAAATATATTTTAATTTATAATAAGATTTTTGAAACACGAATGCTAATATGTATAATCACTTTTTTTTCTAGTTTTTAAGGAACGATGGTTTAAGTTGATAGACAACTTTTTGTTTTATTTTCGAATTAACGATATTGGGAAATTTGATGGAAAACATCCGTCAGGCGTTTTCGTCTTGGAAAATGCTTCAATTCAGATGGAACATGGACAAGATACACCATTTGCCTTTTCCATTTCTTACATGTAAGTTGTTTCCTGGTTATTACTTGCCACTTTGTCATTGTTGAGGCTTACAGCTTCAGTGACTTTCTTCATTGGTCTGTTTGTTTTAGTGATGAACCAGAGAAGCGACACATGTTCTCCGGAATGTCGGAGTCATGTATTTCCCAATGGGTAGCCAAATTACGATGTGCATCATATGAATATTTGCGATCTCAACTTCATATACTACAATCAAGAATTTATGTTAAAACTGGCAAGGTGATACAATAAATGACTTAAATAGGTTTTAGAAAAATCTTAATAAACATCTATTTTATAAATCTGAAAATTTTTCTGTGGACATTTGCACCTAGATTCCTACATACATATTATGCACGGATTCAGTGATGCTTCCAACACTATTCTTCATATTGATTGAAGAACTACTGGTAGCTTTAGTGATTATTTTTGAAGATTTCTGAAATATACACTCTTCAATATTTTATTTGGAAATTAGTCAAACATTTTATTTTGATATTTTACTGGCTTCAATCTGGTGTTAATCATTCTTATTAATGCTAGTTACTGGTGGTTACGATAAACATCAATATTTATTTTATAAAAAAAAATGAAGTATGAAATTTTTATTTGATTGCTTTATTTTTCAGGACCCTCTGTTGATGGTTCCTCGTAATGAAGGTTCGAAGAAATGGGCTCCCGGGCAGCCCCTTCCTTGCGAGCATCAACTTGCCATCAAAGGAGGCTTTACAAGTCATTTATCTGTTCAGCAATCATCTTCTCATGTGGTTAGAAGTAAATCTTTTGTTACCGTATTAGAAAATGTTCACATTCACAAAAATGACGCGCCTGTTGAAGATCCTTGGAAGGGTAGTAGTTCCAAGTTGGAGAGAAGCAAAACGTCCGCACACGTCTTTTCAAAGAGACAAAATCCATTTAATTCTAAAGAAGATTCGTCTGCTGTGAGTCTTCGCCCGGCCCCGAGTCCTCCAGCTAGAAAAAAGAATTCCCCACAGATGTCTAGGAACACCAACAGCGGGTCGCACAGTCAGCCTTCGCTAGACCATATATTCGATAGAGACTTGATTCATCCTGACTCCATACTTAGTATACCTCCACGGCCTCCGCAGAGAAAGAATCCTTCCAAAAGTCCGGTGCCCGATGAAGATGGCGATACCATTTCAACTACTGAAAAAACTGATGTAGAAACCTATGACCTCATTGAATTTTGACATTGTACACCTGTCTGTATCTAGGGATAGTGTTTTTTTTAAATTATATTTATATATGTATATATGTTATATGCCTGCAAGGTGTGTGTACCAAGAAGAAACTATTTACAATTTGAACACATACAAATGTACTAAATAACTATTTATCCCTCTTTATAAAATATACGTATATATTCCAAAGATGTTTGGGTACACTATTTCTATTAAATTCTAAAATCGTTTTATTTTTAATTGATTGCATCTTATTTTTTCTAAAATATTGTCATTTGTTTGGTTGTTAGTTATTATTTGGATAATATATCTGTATGTTTATATTTGCAACGAACATGTGTTTATTTTAAGTTCTCTTTTTAAAATTTTCTACTTTCATGACCTCTTAGTATTTAGTTTTTATTTGTTACCTCTATTAACACTCTTTGCATGATGGTTAGTTAGTTAAATTAGTAAGTCTAAGATGTAAGTAGTAATGATTTTACTTAGGTATAGTATATATTTGTCTAAATATAAGACTACTGAAGATTTGGGTTACACATTATTTTACTATGTGATTTATACTCGTATATGACTAAATAGTTTTTAATAATGTGATTTGACAAATACTTCTTGATGCTTCCTTTCTTCAACGGACATAATATCATAAATGGTGTATTTAATTCTAGGACAATTTTACACATTAACCCTGTTAATTTAAGCGTACTAGCAATTAAACTTCCGCATCTGGCTTTTATTTTAGGTTGTAACAAATTTCCCAAGCTTCAAAACTTGCTGAAGTTGACTTGCAGGGAGTGTTTACCTAGTGAAAGACAATCGCGGAAGATTTGTGGGGCAGAAGAGAATAGTTTTTAATTTGAAATGGTTTCTTATATACCGAAAATAAAATTTATGAATCATATAAAGTACCTCATGTTATAACAAAAAAGTTTATTTTTGTATGATTTGTCTTAGGGTTATGTTATACACATCATTAATCCTTCGAGCCGTTTCTGCAGCACTGGTGCCACGGTGGAACTCGTACTCGTAAATAACGCGATATTTCAAGTTTTCCATTTTGTAAACTGAGTGACGCAAAGAAAAATAACAATTGAGGAAAAAACAAATGAATTATAATTTTCGAAACACAAATACTTGAGTAAATAGCTGTATAAATTTGAATTTGGAATTCCTAACCAAAGAGAAGATATTTGAGATCAAAGTTGCCAGTACGGCAAAACGCCAATTTCATATGTAAGGACCTAATATTTACATTTACCTTTAAAAAAACAATATTTGTAAAAAAAAATTACGTAGGTTCTAATAAATTATTATTTTTACTTAGAAGGCTAAAGGTATACTTAATATTCATATTCAATATTGGTTTGCTTGTTTGTTCTTTTAAAATCAAAAGAAGAAAATTCTTGCCGATTGTCAACTTTTTTCACTTGATAATTATGTACAGATGGCATAGAAAAAAAAGTTGTTAAATAAAAAAAAAATGATTAAAGAAAAAAACAAACTTACTAACCATACACTGTTTCTCCGAAGGGGTGGCCACACACCACATTCCTGACACATTTTTCTCGCTTCCTCCACATCCATAGATCGTGTCATGCATGCACGTTGATTCCTCCTACTCCGCACGTGGCTGACATTTAATATTTAATTGATTTGATTGTGTCATGTTTTCTTCCGTTTTCCCCTTTTTCTTGTTTCGTTTGCAAATCCTTTCTTTATCATTCTACATTTATTCTTTACATGTGTCCAAACCCGTGACCTTTTCATTATTTTTTTCATAACACTTTCATTTGTACTGCACTTTAGAAATATATTTTTATAGATTTGATTTCTAATGTGATAGTAACTAACTAACCATCACATCGTCTCTCCGTAGGGGTAGGCAGAAATGATGGACTGTCATACTTTTCTTTCCTGACACACTTCTCTCGCTTTCTCAATATTACATCGTGTCTTGCACGCACTTTGATTTTTCCGACTCCTCACGTGGCCGACATTCAATAGTAACATTTTACTATTGCTTTAATTATTTAGATATAAATAAATAGGTTATTTCACTATGAGATTTATACCTAAGCCAAGAGTTAGAGATTATATACATAGTTAATTATTAACTATTATTCAAACTGAGTTTAAGTATCGATTTATAAAGATTTATAAATGCACAGAATAAATATTTTCAGATTCTCACCACGTTTTACAACCATGTTCAATTAGACAGAGAAAATCATTAAATTTGTGTACACCTATATTTTTTGCAAGGTGTGCAATATTTTTTTATCTTAAAGACAGCATAACGAATTCAGTGTCATTGTAAAACCTTAAGGTGCGTATTAGGTTTAAGATTTCAAACAAAATTTCATAACAGGCTTTTGAATTAGATCAACTTTGTTTTAAAATGTATTTGTGGCGTATATATTTTTGGTTTATTACATTATTTTAACAATCGTTACATCCTTTTCTTCTTCGTTTAATCATTATTAAGATTTTGTGTACACTGTAGAGTTAGGTGTAAATAACCCTCCTGAAGAATATTAAACAATTCATTAATAATATTTTTGTGATGGAACACCTATTTGTGTTTTGTTACCTTTAGCTTGCCAGTAATTAAAATTAAAAATACATTGCAAAGGACAGTTATTATTTATAGTTTAATTTAATCATTCATTAATTGGAACAACAAACCATTCTTTTAATAAATGGTATTATAAACATTAATTTTAATAGTTTAATATAAACTAGGACTACATTTCAAATACAAAATAAAATAATATAATATTTTTATACATCTCATACAATTATTACCTCAGGTTCATTGTGTCTCTCTTCTCGTATTTGTAATTTGTATTTAGGTAGATGTAAACATAGTTTTATTTTATACCTATTAGCAGCATTAAATGCTCTTATGTATTTCAGAATTAAAACATATGTCATTCTGTTTGCATTAGTTATTATTTGAAAAATTTGTTCAAATTATGATTTATGTATATAAGAAATATATTTGTAATCCACATATAAAAAAAATCTATGATATATAACTGCTGCGTATTAAAACTGCAAATTTCAAAATAAATTACACACAAATGAATACCTACTTTATTTCTCCTAGATTAACGAATTTCACAATATTTATGATGTGTCAAAAATGTAGTTTTAATGTAATTATTTTATGAAATATATATATTTAGATTTTGTTCTTAATATGGATGCGTGGTAATCTAGAGTACATTCATATTTTCCGATATCAAAGAGGTCTGAGCTATTTTTTTTTGTTTTTATATTTGTATAATTTTGGCCAAATGATAACAAGTTCAAGAACATATTTATCTCTGTGGAATAGTCACATGTTATGTGGGTAATTTAGTTATTAACTTGACATTTAGATTAAGGAAGAACACTATTATGTTATAATATTTGTAAATGTATTTCAGTTCCTTTAAAGATTTTGATTAGATTTAATAAAGAAATTTTAACTAGTCTTAAAACATTAGTTATTAACGATGGTCACAATTAATAGCTTGGTGTTATTAATAAAGTTTTGTTTTTTAGGGTACGTATTTATGAAACTGATTAATAACGATTAATTTATTATTTTGAATTGTGTGTTATTGTGGTGTATAAAATATTATTAAGTTCTGTGAAACTCATCAAATCACCTTTCCAAATATGTTCCCATCAGACATAAGGTAAATAGCCGCAAGAGCTGAACCATCATATGCTAGAAGATCTATGGCCAATGGGAAATAAAATTCAATACTTTTTAATAGTTAAGTGATTACACAGCACAATTAGACTACCTCTCCTGTGAGATTCAGTTAAGTTAGTTTCCCTGATTATTCCTCATTTATCAAAATCCTGCTATAGTTTATGCTTTCATATATTTAAGAGAATTTAAGATGAGTTGACTACTTAAAATTACTATAGCAGGCAATAATCTTATATTACTCTATTGTATTACTTCTTTGACCCAATCTAAGTATTCTGAGAGTTTCGTTAACTTTGCATCTAAATCAATTAATTTTTAAACTAATCGAAATATCACCAAATAAGTGTTCAGAATATATTTAGCATTTTATTATCTATTTGCTATCAACTGTTCGAATTTATAATGCTATATGTTCTTTAACATTATATTTGCATTCCCTTTTGTTATTATAAAATAATTTGTTTATGTTTAATTATTATATTCCAGCTTTGTAACAGGAACAAGACAGTATGCATTTCCTGAAGATTTTAAATTCGGTGTGGCAACTTCATCTATTCAGGTTGAAGGAGCTTGGAATCAAAGTGGTGGGTATTTAGAAATTTTGTCATTCAATTTTAAAATCATAATGAATACAAGAAATAAATGACAATATACTAACAAAAATTGCTCAAGACCCCAAAGAAATTTTTATATGATATTTAAAAGTTAATTTATGCATAAAGCTTGTGCTCTGTGTTTTGATTTAATTTTTTTATGAATAGTAATATAAATATTTTTTTATTTCACTATTAAAATCAATTTAAACTTACAATAGTTATCACGCAAACAACTATCTATTGTCGCATGAAGTTTGGTTTGTTTTGTTTTATAAACACTCCGAAGTTCTAATAGAGCGATATTTTTAAAATTTGAATGTTGATATGGAATAGCGCCATCTATTGGTATTTTTCCAAAACTAATTCAAATGAACCAAAAAAGTTATCTGCTACCAAATTTGAAAATATTCATATTTGTTAGCAATAGTTTCCTTTTCATTTATAATCAATTATTTTATTGATTGTTGCTTTTATTTCAGATAAGGGTGAAAGCGTTTGGGATTATTTAGTGCGTACACGACCAGAAACAATCGTCGACGGTAGCAATCACTATACGGCTGCCGAGTCCTATTATTTTTATAAAGAAGATGTCAAACTGGTTCATGATATGGGCTTGGATATCTATCGATTTTCCATATCCTGGCCAAGAATTCTCCCCACTGGAATGGACGACGTTATAAGCAAAGATGGAGTACAATACTATAATAATTTAATAAACGAATTATTAAAGTATAATATAACTCCAATGGTATCGATCTATCATTGGGAATTGCCACAACAATTGCAAGAATTCGGCGGGTGGACGAATCCTCTGATGGTAAACTATTTCGAAGATTATGCCCGAATAGTTTTTAAAACATTCGGGGACCGAGTGAAGCTTTGGTTAACCTTTAACGAGCCGCATCAAACCTGTACCTTCGCTTATGGCGATGTTATTTTAGCGCCACTTCTAAATTCTTCGGGTCTGGCAGAATACTTGTGCGCTCATCATCATCTGCTTGCACACGCGAAGGTATACCACATGTACGACAAGGAGTTTCGACACATTCAGAATGGTAAGTTTAATTACAGCGAGAAATAATAGACAAGATAGATTTATCCTTACAAACTAACCCAATAAACATTTTTTGTATGTACGTAGGAACTATTGGAGTAACAATGGATACATTTTATGGAGAGCCACGAACGAATTCTTCCGAGGATAAAGAAGCTGCCGAAATGTATATGCAGATGCACGTAAGGAACTATTAAGTTATTTTCGTATTTTAATCGATTCACGTGACATAGGTAGATATATAGCAAGATGTATTTGGAAATTATAATATTTTGATGTTTATGTAAGGCATGGGTCGGCAACCAGCGGCCTACGGGCTGCATACGGCCCGCAAGATTCTCGCTGCACGCGACGGACGAAATTTTCAATTCAGAATTATCGAAAAACAAACACTGCTCTCGGCTATTAGATTCACATTTAGAAGCAATTCTACGCGTCTCAAAAATGCAAAGTATTATGTTAGTCAAATGCAACCACAAAAATCTCATTGATTTTATTAACTACAACAAATGCCGTAAAAATATACAATGAGCATTTTATTTTTAAAATTAAAATATTGTACGAGTGGGAGATACCTATTGGTGGCGATGAGGTTCGCAACCCATCACACCGCGTCTCCCGGGGGCGAGAAGAGAAGGATGGAGTGCCGCATCGGTTAACGTGTGGCAGTCCATTCTTTCTGCTTACCCCTTCGGACACAGACGGCGTTATGGTTGGTTAGTTAGGTTAACTATTGTAGGTATACTGTAATGACATGTTACCCAAGTGCGGCCCGCACTAATCTCCACGTCATATATTTGGCCCTTTCACAAAAAAGGTTGCCGACCCATGATATAAGGTATGCATTATTTTTTTAATAGATAATTGATGAAATCTTGTACACAATTTGCGTACATTTTAAAGAACTTATAATGTTACTTCCGTTGGAAGTTGTGGTTTTACTTTCATAAAAGATATTGCGGTAAAAAATGTAATTAAATAGGTACTACCACAATTCAATGGAACGTGCCTATAAGTGTTCTAAGGTACGAAATGTACGGAACTTTTCAAATTGCAACATTTCTAAAATATTTATTGTTAGGGCAATATTAAACGTATTTAATGCCATTTGATAATGCTAAAGCAAAGCGACAGCGACATACTCGTGTATGTCACTCCCATTAAATATAATTAATATTCTAGAAAAGGGTTTTCATTGATACAAAAATATTAAAGGAGAGTTATTATTATGACGAAAACATCAACAAAACGCAAATAATCTTATTTTTCTTCTGTTGAAGCATGGAACTGGCAAAATAAGGATGAAAGTAGAATAAATGTGGTAGAAACGAGATCTCTTAGATGAATGTCAGGATATTCTGTGTATGATAGAGTAATGAAAATATAAGAAGTGAATGCGGTGTGAATGATGGTGTTATGAACAATATAATGAAAGGATCATTAAGATGGTTTGGACACATGGTAAAAAATGGTAAAAAAAATATATGTAAACGATGTAAATGGAAGACTGAGGAAAACGTGGCACGATCAAATAAATCAAATATTGAATGTCGGCGACGTGAGAAGTCAGAGAAATCGACCCATGTCCCCTGGAAGGAGCCAAGCGTTCTATCCCCTAGACCACCACCAGATTAGTTAGTTTGTTTTTTTCTTCTGCTTTATTTAGGACTGTGCCTGGTTATTTCTCGGAGCCTTCTCTTGGGAGGTAGATGTGAAACTGTTTCGCCTCTTTCAGAACTCGTCCTCTCCACATGATCTTCCCAGTTCTTATTTTTCCTTAAAACCCGTTTCGTAAATATTAAAATGATTTCAGTTGGGATTGTACTGTCACCCCATATTCTCCGCTGGCGGAGACTATCCTCCAATGGTGCGGGAAGCCATTGATAGGCGGAGTTCTCTGCAGGGACTGAGCCGTTCTCGGTTGCCCTCCTTCAGCGCCGAGGAGGTTCGCAACTTGCGGGGCACTTCGGACTTCTTCGGCCTGAACCACTACACCACCGTGCTGGTGCAGAAGGGCCCGGGAAATGGCGCGCAGCCCTCCCTGCCCCTGGATATGGAGGTGTACGAGTACAGGGACCCGGCTTGGGAACCCACCCTGTCTGTGTGGCACAGGGTAACTACAATATTTTTTTATTTTATTTTTTTAAATAGAAGAGTCCGTTCCGTTTGGGGGAGATTATTTGCAACAGTGTGAGTGAACACTGTCATTGGTCTGGTGTAGAATTCACGTGACAATAAAATGGCGATAGATTGGCTACCTATCACATGTCATGAGAATCAATATAATAGCTAAAATAAATTGTATACAGTAATTGGGTTCAAACTACCTGTTGTATACAAGGAGAAAAAATAAATGGGCTCTGTTTTTTTATATACTTTTTATGAATAGAAAAAGTATAAAATAATGTGTATTCAAACATTGAAATAAACAAACATGTTTATTTTTAATAATAAAAATGTCCATTAAATTATTAATGTTCATTGATTATTCCCGGGAAATGGGTAAAAATAAGGGTGTGACTAATATTCATATTGATACTGTGCAATCTTAAAATTGAAGGGAATTCGTTGTTTTCCATTAATTATTTCAAATATCTGGTGTCCTGGCTAACGGTGTCTGAAAGTTCCCATTTTTCTGGTAAATTTGTGTTGTTACTGGAAATCTGAAACAAAACCACAAACACAAACATACCTTTCTACCGTTAATTTTAATTTATTTTCCTTATTTTGACAGGGTAGTAATTTTCTAATTACCGAGTATTTGCGGAGCTATTGTCGTACGCTCCGCCTACTTAGACCAAGGAACCAATTGGACAGCTTTCTATAATAAAACGAATTTAAGCGGTGTTACTCACACTATTGTAAATATTCTCCCTTAAGTGAATAAACATTACCTAATTACTAAACTGCAGAGTGGAAATTGTTACGATTGTCACACTGAAGGTCCCGGGTTCGAGTTCCGGCGATTATTGTGTGAATAATTTTTTTTTTTGATCTGGTAGA
This sequence comes from Lepidostoma basale, assembly GCA_022606425.2. Lineage (NCBI taxonomy): Eukaryota > Metazoa > Arthropoda > Insecta > Trichoptera > Lepidostomatidae > Lepidostoma > Lepidostoma basale. The sequence goes on from JAHDVF020000178.1 coordinate 612,471, forward strand.
ATTTACGTGACTAAAAACGGCGATGGACTAGCCTATCACATGTCTTAAGAATCAATTGCTAAAAAATATATACAGCAATTGGGTTCAAATAAAATCTGAAGGTCCCGGGTTCGAGTTCCGGCGATTATTGTGTGAATAATTTTTTTTTTTGATCTGGTAGAATTTACGTGACTAAAAACGGCGATGGACTAGCCTATCACATGTCTTAAGAATCAATTGCTAAAAAATATATACAGCAATTGGGTTCAAATAACTTGTTGTATACAAAAAATGTGGAAAGCGTCGGGAAACTACCACATTAAAAATACCCAAGTGGCATCCCAAGGAACAGCGAAGATCTTAATAGACTAGGATTGAAACCAATCCCTAGGATTGAAATTTAATAAAAATAAAAGTTTTTATTTTGTATAAACCATTCGAAGAAATGAAATAACATTGTCACACGGGAGAGGCTACAAGTATTCTATAAATTGGAATTAGTTTGAATACATATAATTGCACTTAGTATTACAACATTTTATTTCACTTATCACAGACATGTTTCGGTTATAACATCACCTTTTCAATGTATAATTCGAAAAAGGTTATGTTTCAATCGAAACATGTCAAATAACTAACAAAACTAACCAACCATCGAGCCGTTTCTCCGGAGGGGTAGGCAGAGAGGATGGACCGCCATACTGGTCTGTCTTGACATACCTTTCTAGCATCATTCGTACATCGTAACATGCACGCTCGTCGATTTTTCCTACTTCGAATGTGGCCGCCTTTCATTATTTTATTATTATAATTTGGTCATGCCATACTTTCCTTGGTCTACCACGGTATCTATTTCCACTCACACTGCTTGTATACAACATTTTAACCATTCTTATTTTGTCCATTCGTTCCATATGTCCAAACAATCTCAGGGATCTTTTTTTTTTTAATTTTACTTATGATGCAAACATCTGTCTTACATTTCTTCTTTATTTCATCGTTCGGTATTCTATCTAGTTTTCCCCGCCCATTATTCTCAGTGATCTCATTTCCACAGCATTTATCCTGCTTTCATCCTTTTTTTCATCTTCAAGTTTCACTTTCATACATAAGTGAAATAAAGTGCAGTTATTTTTATTCAAATATGAATCCACAACACAAAGTGAAGGCGAATACAGATGAAATTAGTTTATCTAATTTTCACAATATTACATATTACATGTGTAAGTGTTCAGCCATTGTGTGTTCCATAAACGTATTATATAATTTTTAATATCGTGATGTAATATACCGCGAATTTTCGTCATAGAAAAATAGATTGTAAATATAACACGGTCATTATGGGTTAACTATTATATTAAATAAATTGAATTTATTTTACGAGTACGCTGATAGACATTAACTTGTATAGAAATTTGGCTCAACGATGTTACGAGTATATAATTTAAATAATATTAAGTACTTGTTGGAATATGGTCATAAGATTAATTCAGGAAATTCCAGACATATTATCATCCATACATTTTTGTTCATTACTATTTTAGTTGTTCTCTTGGTGCTAAATTTATGCACAAAATATTTTGCCAACACGATTCCAAAATAAAACATAAATTTCGTTAAGATAGAGAAAGTTATAAATATATATAACAACAACAACACCAAACCATCACGTCGTTTCCCCGCAGGGGTAGGGAGAGAAAATGGACCGCCACAGTATTCTATCCTGACACACCTCTCTAGCTTTGTCCACATTCAAACAACGATTCCTACAAGCACATCGATTCTTCCGACTTCTAACATAAACAACCGAATCGCGTAGTGGTCTATTTTTATAGACCACTACGATAGAACGCTTGGCTCCTGATCCAGGGGACTTGGGTTCTAGCCTGGACACGACCAGATTCCTTTTTCATAATAATGATCTACTTTTTGCTCATATTTAAGATTGTAAAATAAATTCTAATAAGATCTTATCATTGATTTAAATCTTTGGTGTTTGACTTAAAAAAATATAACCTTTAAAATTAGATTAATTTCGTCATGCCATGTTTTCCTCGGTCTACTTCGACTCCGTACTCCATTTAAATTATTAACGTATACTTTCTTAGCCATTCTTTTTTCATCCATGCGGTCTATATGTCCGAACCAACGCAGCGATCCTTTCATAATTTTGTTCATAATACTTTCTTCCGCTCTACATTCCTTTCTTATATCAGGATTTTGAGATTCTGTCGTATATCGTTATACCACACATACGTCATACGGTTCTCATCTCTACCGCATTTATTCCGCTCTCATCCTTCTTCTGCCAGTTCCATGCTTCGCTTCCATACATAAGGGTGGTGTGGCGGTCCATTCTCTCTACATACATCCCTGCGGGGAAACGGTGTGATGGTTTGTATGTACTCGTATATGCTATATTGTTTGAAATCAGCACTTATAATGGTTATCTACTTAGTGTAAGATTTGAGTCTCTACACTTATTTGTAATTTTATAATACGACTGTTTACAATACATAAAAGTTGTTTGTGTATGGTAGAAAAAATATTTGAAAGTTCGTATTGTATATTTTTTCCCCAATCGTTGTTGCTAACTTAATTAAATTTACGAGAATTTCTTAGTTTGTTTATACCGGATATAACAACGCGATTGATTTTCGAAAATGTGGAAAGGATGGTTATTTTTGAAAGACGATTTTTTATTAATCCCAAGTTCTGCAAATATAGACAAAAAACACGAGAATACTAACCTAAAAAAAAAAAGATTTACTAAATGCAAAATTCGAAGTATTAAAAAGTTTATAAAACAACATCGATCTTGTTTGACAATTGGAGAATATTTTGTGCGTTATTTAAATTATTGATTCTCATAAATAATCTTTATGTTAAGAGATGATAGACTTGATATGACTTATTTGTCGTCCTCTGCTGAACGTAGGCCTCCCTCGAAGCTCGTCACTGCCCCTATCCATTGTCACAATCATCCATTCACGTGAAGCAATCCTTATAATATCTTCAGTCTAGCGGTTAGGGGGACGTCTAACCCTACGGATTTCTGTGGGCCGTGTCCACCTCAGAACCCGTCTTCCCTATCGGATGTCTGTTCTCCGACAAATATGGCCAGCCCACCGTTACTTCAGCACGCTTTCTTTCAAAGCCACTTTAATCACCTTTGTTCGTTGCAGAATATATTAATTTCTAGTTCTGTCACTCAATGTTATTCCATGCATGTTTCTTTCCATGGTCCGCTGGGCGACTTGCTTGCAGAAACTTGCTCAATATACCCTTTTTTAGTGTCCACGTTTCGACTCCATATGTTATGACTGGCAAGACACACTGGACGAAGACTTAAATTTTAAGGCATTGCGATTTTTGAGAGGTGAAAAATGACGTAATTTCTCAAAGGCCCATCCCAACTGAATTTTTCGATTGGCTTCTTTTTCGAAGACCAGAGCGGATACCACAATAACGAAGGCTAAAGTGGGGGTGGCCCAGATGCGGATGTTGAGGTCAATAACAGGAAAATGGACCTCTCCAGAATCCCACACGTTGTGGCGCCTTAGATCCTTGTTGGCTACTGTCCCCCGGAAGACCGCCAAAGAGATGGAGGGATAGCTGGGAGTCAACTTCTTTAGAGAAGCCAGCTTGACTAAAAGAACAGACCAAAGGTCTAAAAGAAGAAGCTATATTTTCTTCTGCTACTTTAAGAGCTAAACCTTTGACAGTTACTGGTTCCGGGACAATATATGCATTATACATGACTTTTGTCTTGTCGAAATTCATCCCAAGAGCTACTCGCCTGGATGCAGTATTTAGGTCATTCGGCATGCCTTCGAGCTCCTCCAAAGATTCGTTAAAATGACAATATCATCTGCGAAATTGAGGTGAGAATCGCACTCACCGTTTATATTAATGATTAAGGCAAAAAACCTCTCAAACCAAAAATGATATCAATAATTGTTGATTGTTTCGATTGAATGTAGAATCGCCTACGTAGTTTTAAAATGATTTCCGAATGTCTTGTATAAACGACTGTGTTCAGTCCACCTGCCTCTTGTGACGTGGCCTCGCCTTGCTGTCTCTGCACGGCGCGTGTGGCGGCAGCGGCCGTTGCCTTGGAGTGCACCGACCCACGACGGAAGAGTTGGAAGGACAGCGGAACTAGACCATGCCAAGCGAATACACCGATCACTGCTTATTGGCTATCGGTTATTAGTTCAAAGTCCCATTAAAAAATATACACTTACATAAAATATCACTCCATAGCATAAATGATTCTAATATTATATATAAACGAGTTCGTAAAATATTTCGTAAATAGAAAGACGACGAACTTTACTAATACGAGATATATTTTTATTTTTTTGTTAAAAACTAGGCAATTTTTTATGGATTTAAATATATATTTTTTCCATTTTCGAGATAATTTTTCTAGTTTATTTTTCTTGAACAGCGATGCAAAACTCCATGAAATATTTAATATGAATGAAAACGTCATTTATTTTTCTTGAACAAAACTCCATATTAAATATTTAATACGAATAAAAATGAAATGACATGTTACGCCATGCTTAGGCATTATTAAATGTTGATTGATACTTATTTATTGTTTCTTGAACAATGATGTAAAACTCCATATTAAATAATAAATATGAATGAAAACGTTCTAGAAATTTTATTATATTTTATGGAAATGACATGTTTCGCCCTTCTAAGACATTATCAAATGTGTTTTTTTTATTTTTTATTATTATTATTTTTTATTATATTATTTTTAAAAATAATATATTTTTTTATCAAATGTGACATTTGATAATGCCTTAGAAGGGCGAAACATGTCATTCCCATAAAATATAATAAAACTTCTAGAAAACTGACGTTTTCATTCGTATTAATTAGTTGATTACGTTTGATATTGTCTAAGAAAGGAGAAATATGTCATTCCTAACTTCGTCTCAAAGTGCCATGTCAGGTCCCCCTGACATCGGCTATCACCCTGGCGCACAGTGGTCCGGATTTGGGAAACAGTGGACTTAGGAACCAAAGTCATTATTTCGATTTGAAAAAAATTGCTTGCTGTAGAAAATCTAATTTGTAACAATATTTGTCATGTTCAACTTTTCGTTATTTGGAGCTTAACATGGTTTAAAAAAATACAAACGAAAAAAATGTATGGAGTAAAATTGAATTATATTTTTTTCTCAATATATTTTAAATTGCAAGCAACGAAACTTTTTGTATATTAACGTATGTAATTAGTACTTTATGTCCATATTTTTTTCTTTCCAATATACTTGCATTCTTGGCGTTAAATTGCAGTTGAACTTTAAAAAAAATATTTTTATTTCACAACACAACAAATGTTTCTGCCAGAAGATTTGGTTGGGTGGTTATGATGCACAATTATTTCTTTATTACAAATAAGAAAACCAAAATTGCCTATCACCTCCAGTTTTTTAAATATTCTCCAAAAACTGCATTTTAAAGTATGAAAACCCATGCTTACAAATATTATGTTCTTATAATGGAGTGCTACATAATAATTTATTTTATGAATGAGTCGTTACTGCAGTTTTTAAGAATTATGCGAAACAAATAAATAATTATTAGCACCTTCTTTATGGTAATAATTCACCGTTATGACTTATTTGATGAATCATTAAAGGAATTTCCTGCACTTTCTAAGAATTATATGGAATAAATAATATAAAATTGCTGCGGATGGAGTATCTGTAATAATAGTAGCTACTTTGCCATCTATCATTGTCATGTGCAGCTCATGAGTAATTTCGTAATTACCGCATTTTGATGCAACCAAATTACGTATTTCTTCCTTCATTGCCGCATTTTCTTGGTTGACAAAGTCAATGGTTTCTTTTGCGAACTGGAATTTGACAGGCCTACAGTAAAACGTCGAAGATGGCTTCGGATTTTCCCAAATGACCACATTGTTCGACTCCAACTTCAAAAGAACAAGGCTCGTCATGAACACCGAAGACTCATCAAATTCTGTCAGTTCACTCTTCTGCCTATAATTGCTTTGTGTTGAAGATCCGTCAAATCCCCATTTGCTTGTTAGCTTCAGATTCCCACTCGAAATACCTAGTTTGTCTCCCACAATTTGCAGGATCTTCTGAATAGTCAAATCCAAAAGTGCTTGCAAGTTCACTTTTGCTCCGTGTTCAGATATTTCAACGTCTTTGGCATCCGGATAGCACCTCTTCTTAGCTTCTAATAATTTGTGGTAGGAAGGAAGCTGCAGAGAATTCTTCCAATCTGACATTGCAGCCCTTAACGTCAGATATTTCCACTTTGACAGATCTAATGAAGTAGTAAGAGCCAAAGCTTGGTTTTCCTGATTTGTTTTCTTCTTTTCCTTATCGAATAAATGCGATTTGACATCTGGGGCTTTGTCAGGATTCTTCAAGAGGTGATCAATAATGCGAGCAAGGATCTCTTTTCCATTCGATTTTAGCCTAGTGACTAAAGCAAAAGCTAACTTCTCTTCCGAATAGTCACTCAATGTACCCGACCGCCCTTTTCTTCTGCTTGTTCCCCAGGTCTGCAAATGGTTTTCTCGTTTGAACTTCTGTAGAAGTGCCCATATCTTTAGTGGCCATAGATGTAGATGCTATGATGATTTCATTAGATTCCGCTAAATATTGATCCTCTTGCTCTAAATATTCGGTTTCTGCAATATTTTCGGTTTCTTTAAAAATCTCGGCGAGATTTACGGAATTGCAGGAAGGCCACTGGATTCTTGCTTTCAACCAGTTCAAATGCTTATTTATAAATTTGTTTTGAATTCTGTGGGCCGCGGTCCATCTGCTCTTCAAGTTGACAGTGAGATATCTTGCAAATTTCAATATCACTTCAGAATCTTCTGGTGATATTTCAAGCGAAATGGAGTTCAAAATTGCTCGGTGGAGTCGCTTGTAGTCCTTGAGGTCTCCTTCTCGTAGAAATGTGTAAATGTCCATATGAGTGCCAAATCGAGTCATGATTTTCAGGCCCTTTTCTGGTCGCGGTCAAGTTCAAGGTATGTTGCTTCTTCAAAACTTCAGTAGCTAGTAACCCAAAAATGCGCTCCTGCGTGTTTTATATACGAAAAGAAGTAGGTGAATTGATATGGTGATACATAAAATGAGTCATTAAGGTACCATTACAATTAAACGGGTATTCATGAGTCTATTTTTATATTTGTTGCATATAATCCTTAGCAACTGCAGGAAATTGCCATAATGATTCATCAAATAAGCCGCGCTACCATTACCACGAAACAGGTAAAAATAGTATTTTTGTATATTATTTGTTCCATATAATTCTCAGAAAGTGCAGGAAATTCCTTTAATGATTCATCAAGTAAGTCATAACGGTGAATTATTACCATAAAGAAGGTGTTAATAATTATTTATTTGTTTCGTATAATTCTTAAAAACTGCAGTAACGACTCATTCATAAAATAAATTATTATGTAGCACTCCATTATAATAACATTATATTTGTAAGCATGGGTTTTCATACTTTAAAATGCAGTTTTTGGAGAATATTTAAAAAACTGGAGGTGATAGGCAATTTTGGTTTTCTTATTTGTAATAAAGAAATAATTGTGCATCATAACCACCCAACCAAATCTTCTGGCAGAAACATTTGTTGTGTTGTGAAATAAAAATATTTTTTTTTAAAGTTCAACTGCAATTTAACGCCAAGAATGCAAGTATATTGGAAAGAAAAAAATATGGACATAAAGTACTAATTACATACGTTAATATACAAAAAGTTTCGTTGCTTGCAATTTAAAATATATTGAGAAAAAAATATAATTCAATTTTACTCCATACATTTTTTTCGTTTGTATTTTTTTAAACCATGTTAAGCTCCAAATAACGAAAAGTTGAACATGACAAATATTGTTACAAATTAGATTTTCTACAGCAAGCAATTTTTTTCAAATCGAAATAATGACTTTGGTTCCTAAGTCCACTGTTTCCCAAATCCGGACCACTGTGTGGCGTAGGCCTCTCTGTCCTGTGCTAGCCAGAACAACTCCCCACATTACGAATTCCGGTCCACTCTTTGATATCATTCCTATAAAATAAAAATATATAAAATAAAATGTCTAGAATATCAGGTTTTCATTAAAATGAATATTCTTCCTCGTCATGTTTCGAAGATATCATACCTTCATCTTCGGGAGGAAAATATAAACTTATATTGTTTTCCCGATATCGAACGTGTATCACACTTTTAATCATAAATTATTTTCGGGTGGTGGTCTAGGGGATAGAACGCTTGGCTCCTGATCCAGGGGACATGGGTTCGAGCCTGGACACGACCAGATTCCTTCTTCATAATAATGAGCTATTTTCTGCTCACATTGAAGATTGTAAAATAAATTCTAATATCATTACTGTAAATCCTTGATTTTAAAAAAAAAAAAATTTTTTTTTAATCATAATCATAAAAACTATCAGAAAAAGTACATAAGTTTTCCCTTATTTAAAAAAATCATATAACAAATGAAAACGCAATGCGAAAAAAATTAATATTGATAGAATACATCATTGTATAGATCCACTGTTTCACTGGTAATCTTGAAATTAACCGGTTTCACATAATACAAGCTTTATACGGTCAGAACCAGTTGACTATTGAAATGTAGGCACCTTACGAAGTATGGAATTCATCAGAAATATTTTACCTCTTGTTTATATCAACATTTAATTTATTTTTCTTTATTTCCTTTATACAGTCATACGAATTGTCTCTATGATGGGTATAAAATATATAAATATAATTTTTATTTATTTATATTTAATAAATTCAGAAAATTATTTATGTTATTATTTCGCCAGTTTCAATCCAAGAGATAGGTTTGCAGCAAATTGTAACATGTTTGTTGGTTCTTGAGATGTCACTTGGGCCTTTTAATGTGATAGTTTCCTGTTGCTTTCCACATTTCGCACGCTTAATAGTAAACTGACAGATTATGGTTTAGGTCACAATTAAGTTACCATTAGACAGAGGCTTGTGTGAACGCTATCCATCTATTTTTCACAATGTTAACGCTATCCATTCGTAGTACGATAATCGTTCACAATGTTAACGCTATCCATTCGTACGTGTTTTTCGACTGTTTTTGTTAAAACACCGACTCATGTCAGATTGAGCAAAATTTGCTTTTTTGAGTTAAGCCAGTGTTATATTAAGCGTGCCATTTATACAAGGGTTATTTGAACCCAATTATTGTTAACAACTTTTTAGTTATTGATTCTCATGACATGCGATAGGTAGTTAATCTATCGCTATTTTATTGTCACGTGAATTCTACACCAAACCAATGACAGTATGATAATCACATCTGGACCGGGAATCGAACCCGGAACCTTCGGTTATACTTTATTTATTATGCATTCAGTGTAGGATTAAGGATTTTTGTTTTAATTTGAAAAGTCTAATTGACATTATTACAGATATCAAATTAATACCTGTATGTGCAAGTACAATAAATAATGCATATTAATTGATAATTAATAAATTAAATCAGAAAATGTGTATTATTGACCTTAATGAATTATTAATTACGTATTGCAATTAAAAGGCATGTTAGTGTTGACTATAATACAATCAGAAATATATTTAGATTTTTTAAACATATTTCTTCCGTTTCCGTATTATACCGTCATATACTCGTACATATAAAATAATAAAATTCTCACGTAAACACTGTTATTACAATTTTCTGCTGCATTGCATGCATGTAGATTAACTTTTTATTCCATTGATAATAAAAAAATCAATTACAGTCTTACACAAAAACAGGTGAACACGTTTTTTGTTTAGGTTATATAGAATGTATGATACATATAGTTATGGACTACCTGACCAGGAATATACAGCAGTCTGTACCGTGGTGCATTCTCTACGCAGACGACATAGTTTTGATTGCGGACTCGGCAGAACAATTGCAAGTTACATTGAATGAGTGGGCAGATGCCTTAGAGTGTAATGGACTACGCATTAGCAGGAGTAAAACCGAATATTTAGAATGTGAATATGAGGACATCGCTACAGATTTGGCTCATGAAAACACAATTCACATTGGCAATACTCCAGTTAACAAGGTGTCCCAATTCAAGTATCTCGGGTCGGTCCTTACTGCGGACGCCAACGTAGACACTGATGTCAAACACAGGACAAACACCGCCTGGCTCAAGTGGAGGTCTCTATCAGGTGTCCTGTGTGATCCAAAAATTCCAATCAGAACTAAGGGCAGAGTCTACAAGACTGCAGTGAGGCCCGCCATGCTATATGGAGCAGAGTGCTGGACCAACAAAAAAGTTCACGAAAGTCGAGTCCACGCTGCCGAGATGAAAATGTTGAGGTGGGCTGGAGGCGTCACAAGGCTGGACCACGTTAGGAACGAATACGTGAGGGGTAGCTTTAAGGTTGCCCCAATAACGGAAAAATTAAGAGAATCTCGACTCCGGTGGTACGGTCATGTGATGCGAAGAGACAGCGAGCACATTGTCCAAAAAGCCCTCAGCATTCCCACAAAACCAAGAAGAAGAGGTCGCCCAATGGCAACATGGTGGGCCAACATGGAAAAGGAGCTCCAACGCGAGAACCTGACAGTGGAAATGAGTGAAAATAGGAAAGTTTGGCGTTTTCGTACGAGGAGGGAAATGGCAAAGAGAAAGAGAGAGATACAGCGTGTATAACTAACTAACTAACCATAGCCGTCTCCCCGAAGGGGTAGGCTGGACTGCCACACTTTTCTTTCCTGATATATTTCTGTCGATTCCTTAACATTCACACATGTGGCCGACATTTAATATTTGATTTATTTGATCGTGCCACGTTTTCCTTTGTTCTTATTTGTCCCTGGAAGCTTTTGAGAGTATTTTGAATAAAATCCAATCTTCTTCTTCTTCTTTAAAAAAAACGATAGCTTTGAAATTTTGTTATTAACGGATTGCTTCGAAATTTTGACACAAAGTTGCATTAGAATGCGAACGTATTTTTATGTTCTCTTCTTTTTCTTCTTTTTTGGAAAGAACTGATTGCTTGGAAATTTTGACACAACGTTGCATTACAATACGTGGATGTTTTTATATTAATTTCTGTTTCTTCTTAATTAACTGATTGCTTCGAAATTTTGACACAACGTTGCATTAGAATACGCGGGTGTTTTAAAATACACTTCTCTTTCTTCTTCTTCTTTTGAAAAAAAAAAAACGATTGCTTTAAATTTTGTTATATACCGATTGCTTCGAAATTTTGACACGATGTTCTTCATATCTTTGTAGAAAAAACTAATTGCTTTTTAATTTTGACGCGCGTTTTTTTATAAACTCTTCTTCAACAGAAAAGCGCCACCTGTTAAACTTAAATGTAACAGCAACATAATCAACGGTCGTCGCGGATTTGTCAAATCATTTTTAATGTTTACATTCGCATTGTGTTTTTTATATATCTTTATCTACAATCTATATATTAGTTTATATAAAAATGAAGGGTCCTCTTCTTCTTCTATTCTTTGAACCTAATGGACTCGTTAACCAATTGACAGATCTTGGTGATATTTTCACTGTTCATTATATTACTTCGGTGAAGATACAGAAGTACTTAAAGCGAAATTCAACTATCTTCTTCTTCTCTTTTATGTTTGTAAGTTCGTTCCCTATGCGTTCGCGCATCGTTCATCCGATAGAGTTGAAACTTTGTACAGTTGTTGATGTGGGTAATCTTGGCGTTTAAATGACTTTATCTTCTTCTTATTTTTTATGTTTATAAGTTCGTTCCGCGATCAATTAAATGTTGCATGTTCACGAGAAGGACAGCTGAAGAAAATATAGAAGACGAAAATAAAAATTGGAGAGACATCTCCGGGTGTATTCTAGTACTGTATGATTTGCAGAGCCTTCCACAGTGCATTAATAAAGTTTTCTGCTTAATGATTCCCAATCTTAATAGATGACGCTAGTGTAGAGTGAACTTAAAAATGTTAAGATAGGCGCAGCATTCTAGCATATATACAACTTCCAAAAAATTGTCAGACGTGGTGGTCGTAAGAAGGGAGGAATGGGGAATGTTGTTAAACATAAAGCGATCGCTCAACCCAACCAATGACAGGTCATAAGTCCTGTAAGCACCTCGGCCACCATATTCTGTTCCCAGAAAACAATTTACATCTTCGTCTCTATTGAGATACAATTAATCCTAATAAAAAAATAATTTATCCGCAATGGGTAAAATCCAGTATTTTTCTACAAGAATTTGTTTACATTCAAAATGTTGTGCTAAAAATATTGTATTTATTGTTTCTTGAACAATGATGTAAAATTCCATATTAAATAATTAATACGAATGAAAACGTCAGTTTTCTAGAAGTTTTATTATATTTTATGGGAATGATATGTTTCGCTCTTCTAAGGCATTATCAAATGCATTATTTTTATATAAATATTTAGTATTTATAACATTATCAAATGTATTATTTTTATATATTTATATTACATTTGAAGGCGCCTTAGAAGGGCGAAATATGCCATTCCCATAAAATATAATAAATCTTCTAGATTCATTCGTATTAATTAAAAATATTGTAGACCACAAAGCACATTAAATAACTTTTTCCCAATTGATTTAAGAACAAACCAAAAAAATCATTAACATTTATTTATTTTGTATATGCAATCTGTTTTGTGTAAGTGTATCAACTTCAAACAAATAACAAAAATAATTGAAAGAGTTTGCTCTAGGCCTTTTTAGAGGTTTTGGCGCGTACATGGTCTTGATTGCTCTGGTTTCATTGGCTTAACATACGTGCCCAATCCACGCTAGGCAGCCGTCTCTCACTCTCGCATGTAAGCTGCGTATCTGGAATACCATAATCAAAGCGCTGTAATGGCATATATATTTTAACACCGTCATAATTGTTTATCTATGGATAGTTTTCCTAATTACTTTATTGTTTTTTCCTATCTACATTTTATTGTTATATTATTATAATGAATGATTCCTTCCTATCTCAAACTCGAATATCTAATACTAACGCTTGTTTTTGTGTGTTGCCGTCATATGATGTTCTCTGTTTATGTGTCTATCTATTAATCGCTACTACTTTGTTATTAAGCATGTTATTTTTGCGAAAGCCCTTGTATCGCTTATACCAAAATAAATAAATAAATATATTCATGTCACAGAGTACTCTAAGAGAACAACAAAAATGATTGATTGGTTTGAAAATTATCAGAAGACCGATAGACGCATTATTTTTTGAAGTATTTTCATTACACCACTATGAAATTTACAGTTTATTGTATGTAACTCAAATAAAATATAAATATAACTTCTTCTACTTCACGTGCCGTATCAGGTCTCCCTGACGTTGGAAATCACTCCGGCGAAGGCTTCTCTATCTTGCGCACCCCGGAGCAGCTCCCCTACATGTCTCATCCCGGTCCAGTCTCTTATGTTGCACAGCCAAGCCTTTTACCAGGACCACGCTGCCCCTCAATTTTTCCCATCAGTATTAGTTGGAGCAAACTGTATTTATCTCCCCGCAGAATGTGACCCGGATATGAAGTCTTACGGACCTTAACCTCCTTAAGTCGCCTTAAGTCGCCGTCTACTACAATTGGCTCTCCTCAAAACCTCCAAATTGCTGACGAAATCTGTCCACGGTATGCGAATCATTCTCCTATGCAACCACATCTCGAATACTTCCAACCGGTTCATAGTATGCACTTTCAGGGTCCAAGTCTCCGAGCCATAGAGTAATACAGACCAGACATAGCACTTCAATATTCTCTGCCTTAGTTTCAAGTTCAAGTTTTCATTGCAGAATATTGATCTGCACTTCACTTCCATATCTGGGTCCATAGATGATGTAATCATACTCCCCAGGTACTTAAAGTGTTCCACCCTCTCCAATGGTTCACCACCGAGTCGTAATGTTAGAGCGGAGTAATCCGCTTTGCCAAATGCCATCCAACATGCAACAAACTTTTGAAATTAATGTTTCATTATTTTTTTTATGTATGATAAAATAATATTTTGAGTTATAAATAAATTATAACATACCATTTTCCTAAATGGTCAGATAAACAGAATGAATCACCACACTCTTTTAAATTTTGACATATTTTTCGAGCCTCCTCAATTTTCATACAGCATTTCATGTATCCGCGTGGATTTTGACAACTCCTCACATGGCTGATATTTAAAATATGTTTTTAAAATTTCTGATTTCCTCCGGAACATCGTCATACATCTTAAGGAAAATTTGGGATTCTTTTCTTCTAAATGGGAGCCTTGGTTTATCTTTCTTTCTTGTCTTATAAACATTTTCATGCTGGTTACCTTAAAGAAGAATGAGTTTTGATTTTTGGCACACATGGAAAAGGTGAGAAATCCCTCTTCTAGCATGATAAATAACACGTGGAGGCTTCGTGGAACATGAAACAAGCGCATTGTATTTACTCGTATGTACATTGTACATGTATATCTAGTTTCTTTTAGTTTTTACTGCATGGAGATTTCCCTGCGAGTGGTACTAATACGGTCGTTGCCACGTGACCATAATCGTTGGGCCCATTACAAATAATTTTATTTTGATTATTTGTTAATTGCTTACAAGAATGTCCCACAACTGATTGTGATCATTACGCGAGAGCGTGGTGCATGTATAACGTGGATATCAATTATAATAGTATATGCTTCCTTCTTCTTCTTTTTTCGGTGCCGTGTCAGATCACCCCAACGTTGGCGATCACTACAGCAAAGGCATCTCTATCCTGCGCCATTTGGGACACGTTCTGAACTATTGTTATTCCTGTCCACTCTTTGATGTTCTGCAGCCAGGAAAGGTGCCTTCTTGCTTCCTACATACTCCAAATTCAATACTAAAAATATGTACTTTTCATCCACAAAAGACGGCTTTCATCTTCTTATTCTCTAAGTGCCGTCTCCTCTGCGAATTTTGACTATCATCAGGGCTATGTTCACCTTGTTGACTGCGGCCCTGAATAGCCCTGTGGTACTACTTCTGAACCATTTCATAAATTGTGCAGTCAATAGATTCTTCTCCGATCTGGTTCTCTTTTTCCTGGTATTTTCCCCTAAATTATCAGTTTTAGGAGGCCTGAATTATCAGTTGTAGGAGGCTTTCGTGGGGGAGTGATAGTAAAAATGGCGATAGATTAGCTACCTTCACATGTCATGAGAATCAATAGCTAAAAAAATGTATACGGTAATTAGGTTCAAATAACCTGTTGTATACACAAATGTGGAGAGCAACGGGAAAGTGGCATCCCAAGAACCAGCAATGATGTTAATAGACTGTGCTGCAAACTAATCCCTTGGATTGAAACTCTAAAAAAATAAACACAAAAACTAAGATGGTAGAATATCGTAGATGGTAAATGTTCTCGTATCGACATTTATGAATGTATTTGAAACATGGAATAAAAATGATAAAATACGGGTGAAAGTATTATAAATTGTGGTGGAAATGCGATTTCTTAGACGAAAGTATATTAATCGCTTTGTGATATAATGTCAAATGCGGATACAAGATGTGAATGTAGTGCGAATGAATGTGCTACGAACAAATTATTAAAATAAAATGATTGATATAAATGAAAACGTCTGTCTTCTAGGAGTTTTATTATATTTTAGATTGAATTACATGTTTCGCCTTTCTAAGACAGTATCAAATGTTTGATAATGCCTTAGAAGGGCAAAACATGTCATTCCATCTAAAATAGAATAAAACTCCTAGAAGACAGTCGTTTTCATTCATAATAATTATTTAATATGGAGTTTTCCAATAATATTATTCAAGAAACAATAAATAATTATTAAAATACTTTGGACTCTTAGAAAGAATGAATAACGAAGGTAAATACACATTAAAGACGTGAATCGGCAATGCTAGGAGTCGTTACACGATGTACAAATGTTGAGGATGTGATACAAGTGTGTCAGTATCAATGTCGCCTTGAAAGTATTTACCAGGCCGTAAGCACATAGACAATATTTGCAACATGAAGCTTTTCTGGGCCGTTAGTGTGTGTCTCATTCCGTGATCTCGTATTTTATTTAAATTATTAATTAATGTAAAATACGACTACGATCCTATTATTACTCCTTATATACGTGTTTCAAATATTTTAATATAATACATTTGTGTTTCCGCAGTGCCGGTATGTTAATTTAACTCTGTGTATCATCTCTCCTCGTGCCGGACCATTTGTAATGTATGAATATGCATTTCCTTCAGTGTGTTTACTTTATAAAAGTACTAATAATACATTGAACGCACATTGAATTGTATAGTATAGTTTGTATACAACTTTGGTATGAAAAATGTGTAATATACGATTATAAACCTCAAAATTCATAATAATAATAATGCATTGTACAATTATATTGTTAAAAATATTTATGTTTATTAATTGTTTCGAAAAAGAGCGATATTTTTACCAAAATTGTTTGACATTTGACAGCTGTCAGATAGATGGACCCAGAGTTATAAACTTAACATTACGGCTTGATAAACATAGATTCAAGACGGCACTCACTGGTCAGCAATAGAATAGTGTGAAGGTTCTGCGTACCATTAAGAGAAACCGACGTGAAATTCATATTTAGTTCAAATATGAATTTACAAAAGAAAGCGATGGCGAATATGTAAAATTTCTTGTATATTTGTAACTTTGTCATTCTTTTAATAAGGGAAACACTAACTTCTTTTTTCTTGAACGATAGTTAATACGAATACAAACGTTTGTTTTCTAGAATTATTATTATACTATATTTTATGGGAATTACATGTTTCGCCTTTTTTGTCATTCCCATAAAATATAATAAAACTTATAGAAAACAGACGTTTTCTTTCGTATTAAGGGAAACACGTGTTTACTATACTCGTACAACAACAACAACAACAAACCATCACGCCGTTTCCCCGCAGGGGTAGGCAGAGAGAATGGACCGCCACACTACTCTATCCTGGCACACCTCTCTAGCTTCCTCCACATTCATACATCGAGTCATACACGCACGTCGATTCTTCCGGCTTCTGACATGACCAACTTTTAATATTTGATTAATTTGGTCATGCCATGTTTTCCTCGGTCTACCTCGACTCCTTACTCCATTTACATTGTTAACGTATACTTTTTTAACCATTCTTTCTTCACCCATGCGCTCCATATGTCCGAACCAACGAAGCGAACCTTTCATAATTTTGTTCATAATACCTTCTTTCGCTCTACACTCCTTCCTAATATCAGCATTTGAGATTCTGTCGTACATCGTTCTACCACACATACGTCTTAGGGACCTCATCTCTACCGCATTTATTCTGCTCTCATCTTTCTTCTGCCAGTTCCATGCTTCGCTTCCATACATAAAGGTTGGAACCAGAACTCCATTGTGAACGGCCATTTTCGCTTTCATTGATAAATTCTTGTTTCCAATAACTACTTTTAAAGCTCCATTCACTTTGTTACCCGCACCAACCCTTCTTTCAATATCACTGTCCGTTCAGCCATCCGCTGTGAACATGCTACCTAAATACACAAATTCCCTCACCTGTTCCAAGTTCTCTTCATTTACACTTATATTACAAACTGTCATTTGCTCTTCCCTTTTAAAAACTAACACCTTTGACTTTCCGACATTCATCATTAAATCGTTCGACTTGCATACCTCATACATTCTCGACACCAAGACTTGTAATTCGTCCGCACTATCCGCAACGAGAACGGCATCGTCCGCGTAAAGCAGACAGTTTACAGACAGATCACTCATCTTAGCACCAGCATTTATACCTTTAAGTTCTTTCATACACTTGTCCGTATACAGATTGAACAACCAAGGGGACATCACGCAGCCCTGCTTAACACCCTTCGTGATATCAAACCAGGGCGTGATGTCCCCATTTACCCTAACACTGGCAGTGCTCCCTTCGTAGAGAGAAGCAACCGCCCGTATCAGTTTTGTGCTCACTCCGTATTCGGACAAGATTGACCACAGTTTTTCTCTGTTCACTCGATCATAGGCTTTTTGCAAATCGACAAACGCACAGAAAAGCTTACGGTTTTTGGCCATAAACTTCTCCGCAAGCGTTCGAAGTGCAAAAATCTGATCCATACAACCTCTTCCGGTCATAAAAGCGCCTTGAACATCCCATACTCTTTCAGTCGTCGTCTTTTTTACTCTTTCTATTAAAATTCGACCGTAGAGTTTACCAACGGCGCTTAATAGACTTATTGCCCGGTGATTTCCACAGTCCATACGAGACCCCTTTCCCTTATAAAGAGGCATGATAACAGCCCTCCTCCAGTCGAGCGGCGTATATCCCTCCTCTAAACACTGGTTAAAGAGTCTATATAACCATGCTGAAACCACCGGCCCACCGTTTTTGATAAACTCTAAGGCTACACAGTCATATCCGACAGCTTTTCCACCTTTCATACATTTTACAGCACTTACTATCTCGTTCAAATTTATTTCAGTAATTTCACTTCCGCTGTTCGTGCAACTCTCATTTGTAAAGCTCATTCTTATTGAATCTTCAGTCATTTAAACTATACTCGTATTTATCATATATTATTTTTGTCGTATTTTTATGAATTAAAACACTGTTTTTTCCACTTTTGAGTTTATTTTTCTCGTCATGTTTAGAAGGCTTACACCTTCATCTTCGGAAGAACGATATAAACTTTTATATCGTTCTCCTGATATCGAGAAAAATAAACTCAAAAGTGAAAAAAAACAGTGATTTAATTCATAAAAAATCGTCATTACGGAATTCCACAGTGTTAACTAACTAAGTTTATCTAAAATTATTATTTTTGTCTCCGGTTTCCTGAGTTTTTGTTTGTTTTGTATTTAAAAAAAAATAAATCATAAAGTCGCGGATCATGTCCAAATAGAGTACTTGAGTGTACAAGTGTAGTAGATTCCGAGTATAATTATTTGCATGCAAGTTAGTATTGAGTACAGCCTTAGTAATTTGTGAATGATTAACTTTAGCTTAAAAAACGGACCCAATCATCGCCCATTATTCGTTAATGTGCATTTACTGCCACCTGCATAAAATTATTGGATTAATTATGGCGACTAGTCGAGGACGGAAATAATCATTCGTTAGTGATGCCGGGGATACTTAACACCTCCAGGACCGCTATAAATGTATGAGATACACACTCAAGACCGCACGTTTTTTTGCAAAATTATACGTTTTTCCAAAATTTATCAAAATTATCTTTTCATTTTTATTTCTCATCAATCATAATCTTTTTTTTAATCTTTAGCTCAATATCATACTTTTTTTTAATCTTTAGCAATTGTAAAATAAGATTTATTATTTGTAGCCTTGAAAATAAAATTGGTTTTATTGTGTTTTTACATTTATGTAATGAAATAAAATAAATATTTATCAAATAAGATCGGATGGTAATCTAGATCTAGATCCAGTTGCGGGTGTGCCGCGGTCAAATACAAAGTGAAAAATATATTGAATTGAAGACTACAGGGGAAAACAAGGAATGTCAGTTAAAATTCAAAATAAATGTAATAATGCCATCTAGCGGCATTTGTACGTATCTATCCACAGTAAAATTTTCATATTCAAAAATCATGTGTGTCATCGATTATGGCCAGATAATCGATTGCTAATTGCTAAGAAATATATAGACTTTGATTAGCTTTGTTCTTAATTTATTCAAATTCACCTTCTATTGACATTCCTTGTTTTTCCCCTGTAGTCTTCAATTATAGTCGGCAGTCTTGAATTGTGAAAGAGTCGGCTCTTTCGTAAATCAGCCCAGGAGACGTTGGTGACCTTTTATTTTTTTAGCTCATTCAGCTTTTTAGTGAAAATCTGACGGGATATTTTTCTTCGGCGACATTCGGTTTTCCTGAATGAGCTTAAACAAAAGGTCACCACCATTTCAGCTGAGCAGATTAACGCCCACGTCCAGACCGAATTTTAGCTTTAGGTGTGCCGCGGAATTCTAGGAAGAACTTAGGTGTGCCGTAGAGTTCAAGTCTGGACACGACCAGATTTATTCTTTGTATTTTTTGCTTATATTGAAGATAGTATAATAAATTCAGATACCATTGATTTAAATCCTTGTGTTAGTCTTTAAAAAAAGTTTTGTTGTAATCAAAATAATTCTATTCGTTTAATGATTGACATATCGTAGAATATAAATTTATATTTATTATGTACAAAAGTTCTACGTTGATTAATTTAAGCTGAGCTAAGCTATAAATTACCATTGAAAAAAGTTTTTTTAGTAAACTGAAGGCTGAGGAATACAAAGGTGCCAAGTATCAAAAAAGTCAAAAAAGAGATTTTGATCCCAATTTGTGTTAAACATAAAGGCCAATAACTGTGCAAAGAAGCAAAGCGATTAAATAATATAGTGAAGTCCAAATGGCACCCTAATGATGCCATATATGCAACATATGCAACAATAAACAGTTTTTTTTCTCTTTTTATTTGTTTTATGTTTAAACTAATAAGCACCTTTTAATGGCCAGCCTTCAACTATAGTAAACTCCCGCTAATCCGGCATCGCCTGACTGTTGAAGCTTGAAAAAAAAAATCAGACTAAAAAAAGTAAAAAGAGCAGATAGAATTTTTATTAAAAAAAAAAACATGTTTTTTCTTTTTCAATATTTGAATATACACTGTTGTTGATATATTTTATGCCTTTTCTATTCATAAAAATAAAAATAAAAACAGTGTCTAGTTTTCTTGTAAACGCACTATCAATCACACTATTGCAAACAATCTCCCTGAAATGAACTGGGAGCGGTTCTTAACGCTTGTATCAAATTTCCGAGCTAGCACGGGCCCGGTTCTTGAGGTGTTAATTATGATAATCGGCTGTGAAACATGCACTCTGGATCCAAATAAAAAGCTTTGAAATCAGTTCTCAATTCTTCGGCCTTGCGCAGTGCGCGCACTGCCTACCCATTTACCTGTATTTTTCGTTGTGAGGAATTTAACCTAGATTGATTTGCAATTTTTGTTTTGTATCTAAACTTATTATAGTAATTACCGCGAAACTATGTTTAATTTCAAGATCATTCCACTTTTAACTGCTACACAGTGTTTTGAGATAGAGAAGGTTGTCTGTCAATTGGGTTATAAACTTTTTATATCAATTAAACTTTAATGAAACTAAGATTTATATAGTCCATTATTTTGGCCGAAACACTATGATATTTTAACATTTTATAACTGTTAATTCATATATTTTTGTAACACCTGATGATGTCAACATTGGTTGATGAAACAGCTGTCGTAAAGTAAAATAATACAATTTGTGATATAAAACAAATTTTTTGAATTAACAGTTATAAGGTTTACATGTTTTTTTGTGTACTTAGTATACAACACTTTCTTTATTAAAAAAATAAAAATAAAATACCAAACATGTTTCGAACTAACAAACCCTTTTCAGTGATGTTGTAAATATAAATATTTAAAATATTATATATTTTTTTACAAATATATTTTTGACATTAGATTTATATATTTATTTATTTTCTTATAGACGGAATTAATCCTATTTCATATTTTTATACAAATAATTTACGTAAATCTAAGAACATTTTAATACAGCAACAGTAAAAATTAAGCCTAAGACTAATTAAGACGATATAAAAGTTAACAATATTTAGATCATTAAAGAAGGAAGAATTAGTAAATAAACGTACTAAAGAGGAGCAATATGGACACAATTAGTGAGCGACGTATTTTATTATATTGTGGCAGGGTTATTAGGTACAAATAGTATAAATTTGAGCCGGTTTGCAGAAACTATGGGTTGAGAAGAGGTAGATACTTTTTAAGTTTAGACAGAAAAGTGTTTAGATAGAAATAAAACTTGACAAGAGTTTGCAAGTTATATTAAACTTTGTATCACAACACTTTATTACAATTAAAAATTAAAAACAAACATGTTTCGGGGCACAGAAACCCCTGAGCTGTGTAAATATTGATATTTACATATATAACAAATACGTATAAAAAAAATAATAAATAAACACATAAAATAAACATTTTTGAATAGTTATAAATGTAACTGTTAATATTTACCCTGATGAAGGGTTTCTGTGTCTCGAAACATTAACATAGTGTTGTGATACAAAGTTTAAGATATAATAAAATCAATTCTATTTTATTAATTATTATTATAATTTTCTAAAAATATTCAAACGTTTTTTTAAATATAGTCTTAACCTACCTTGATTTTCCGTTTATTTAGCGCACATTGTTATCTTAATTCGAACTTTAAATAGTATGTTGTCCACCATATATTTAGAATTATCTAGTAGAAAACCTTTATTGAAAAAAAAGCCTTTGATTTTTCAATCGTATGCACGTTACGTTATATGTAAATGTACACAATGGATATTTAATGTTTTTATGTCAATGTTAACACACATGAAATACTTTATTGTTAAGTTTTTATAACAAAAATAATCTTACAAAAATACATGTAATTTGTATACACAACATAATTAGTTATGTCTAATTGTAAGTCATTTCGCTAATCTTATGTACAAACATATGATGACACAGTTTAACTTTATTCGTCATTCTTAATTATACACGAGGATCTTCAGCGGATATTTATAAATATATTTTTTACAAACGTACTTAAATTTATATATAGTGTTCTCTCGGTGTATAATTTGTAATTTTATAAAATTGGGTTGTTAATTTTTTTTCTTGTCTGTATCTATTACAGGGTGTTACGATTGCCTGTATCTATTACAGGGTGTTACGTTATTTTTTAAATGATAGAAATAAATTCCTAAAATATGCTTAATGATTTTTTTTCAATTCATAAATTGTTGCAGCATTTTCGCCCGAGTTCTCCCTTTTCTTTCATATTTTGTTAGAAATTTGTATTAATATTTTCTAACTAACTAACTAACTAACTAACCATCACTTCTTAAAATAGGCTTAATGATTTTTTTCAATTCATACATTGTTGCAGCATTTTCGCCTCTCTCAATGGTAAATATGACATAAAACAATTTGATAAAAATGAACTAATCTTTCGAACGATGAACAGCCTCAATTAGGAATATTACTTATGATTTATCTTCATACAACGTACCGTAACATTTGAGAAAAACTTGAAAATAAATTAAAATAACAATTATTATTTGAATTTTAGATAAACACCGTTAACACCGTGGAATTCCATAATGACGATTTATTAATGAATTCAAACGCAGTTTTTTTCCACTTTTGAGTATATTTTTCTCGACATGTTTCGAAGGCCTTAACCTTCATAATTGGGAGAACGATATAAATTTATATGTCGAGAAAAATAATCTCAAAAGTGAAAAAAAAGTGTTTTTAATTCATAAATAATTCGTGATTTTTTGTTGTTGTTGATGTTTTATAATAATACTTACAATTTATATTACTAGTTGACTTGTGTAGAACATTGTGCTGTACCTACGTTATTATTTGTTCACTATAATTACTTTTTTCAATCTCATATAAATTGGTTTTGCCCGCACGTTACCAATAATGGGCCAATTTTTTATGATTATTCTGTATTATGTTGTATTACGTATTTTTTTTGTAATTGTCAGTTACCGTTTACTTTTCAATCGCGAATAATTTGCTTTTGGTCACAATAATTTCCGTTGCATTAATGTATGTGCCTCGTTTGTTTCACTGTGTTTATGTCTATAGATACTTAATTTAATTATTTTTTGTTTAACAGACGAAAGGTTAATTCCAGATTAAGGTATTTATTTAAAAAAATTTGAATTGGTGTTTTTATAAACACGAACAAAAATATATATTATTATGAAATCATAGCTCATTGCAAAATAGTGCAAAAGTAAGACTATTATAATATAATATAATTTCAATGGAAATTAATTGTACTAAAACTAGGTATGATCTTGTAAACTTATTCGTAATCAAAACATCATAACTTGTTATAAAATCAATTTAAAATTTAAGATTTTTTTCCCTAAGCTAACATGCAGTCAATGTATATTTATATACAACTTTTGATGTTAATAATACAATAGTATCACAGCGGTTTTTTCCCAAGGCAAAGTTATAAAATATTCATTTGATTTTGAATACTAATATTCCTTATTATATAAATAGTATGTCATACATTTGGTTTCACGAGGGTATTGTCAGAAGGCATTTAAATTCTAATTGAAATTATAATTAAAGTTATTTCCTAAACAACTAATTATAGTTTATATGAATGAAAACGTCTGTCTTCTAGGAGTTTTATTATATTTGAGATGGAATGACATGTTTCGCCCTTCTAAGGCTTTATAAAATGTCATTATCATTATCAAACATTTGATAATGCCTTAGAAGGGCGAAACTTGTCATTTCATCTAAAATATAATAAAACTCCTAGAAGACAAACGTTTTCATTTACATTAATTATTTAATATGGAGTTTTACATCATTGTTCAAGAAACAATAAATAACTAATTATAGTTTTGAGGTTTACATACCTTTATATTTCGTGATTTATTACTACATTATAATGATATAATCCATTCTTTTATAATTTATAATGTGTTGTTTTATGTTATTAGCAATAAATCCGTGGTACAACACATAATTAAAAAAAAAAAGTTAAACTAATGATGCATTTTATCTACAGCTGTATCTTTGTCAGGGCGATTGCTGATATAATCTCACTTCTTTGATCGTTCTGACGATACGCATAATATCTGGCAGTACAAATGATCTGTCGTTTAAACAAAAATAAATGCATGAAACATTTGAGTTTATTTTTATCGACATGTTTCAAAGGCTCATCTCAATCATCGGGAGAACAATATAAATTGAAAAAAAAAACAGTGTTTTAATTCATAAAAATTCGTCATTATGGAATTCCACAGTGTTAACGCCTTAAGTTTATCTAAAATTAAATTGCAGATACATTATTTATTGTTTCTTGAACAATGATGTAAAACTCCATATCAAATAATTAATACGAATGAAAACGTCAGTTTTCTAGAAGTTTTATTATATTTTATGGGAATGACATGTTTTGCTCTTCTAAGGCATTATCAAATGTCTTAGAAGGGTGAAACATGCCATTCCCATAAAATCTAATAAAACTTCTAGAAAACAGACGTTTTCATTCGTATTAATTATGTCGATATATTATTTCATTTTTATTAATGCTTCTGGGATATTTCGTTTTGGTTTAGGTGCGTTATTTTTTTTAGTAATTACGTACGTGAATGTTGATAAGCAAAGATGCATCAGATTTATGTCATTTACGCCACGAGTGACAGCAATTTGTCCGAAGCAGTGATGTGGTAATTAGGCGAACCTACAATAAACCTAAGTTCACAATAAAACAGTGATGCAACACGCGGCCACTATTGCAGCTCTGTTGGTACGTCATTACCTCACAATTATCATCTGCAATAAACCCAGCGGCGCTTCTGGGTTATCGGTGGGCATAAGTAAATTATCTAGTAGATTAATTTTTATGTCAAGATGGGTGGGTGCTCATAGCGCTCGTGATACGCGCCGAATCGCGCCCGTCGAGAGGCATTACGGTCAAGTATTCGGTCCCGAGCCTTACTCTGGTAATGAACAACGTTTAGTATCGAGTCGGACTCAATTTCAAGTGACGAAGTGTAATTCTGCTCTTAAAATCGACGCTGGGTCAATGTCACAATGCCCATATATCGTTTTATCTGTTATGTTTGATTAAATATAGTATCAAAACTAACAAAACACTGTTTTACACCGTCTTCTTGTTTTTTCACATAAATATATTTATTTTAATGGCACAAATATTATAAAATACACAATTTTTTCTGTTTATATATATATACGAATGGTTAAGAAAGTATACGTTAATGATGTAAATGGGGTACGAAGTCGAGGCAGACCGAGGAAAACATGGCATGACCAAATTAATCAAATTTTAAAGGTTGGTCATGTTAGAAGTCGGAGGAATCGACGTGCGTGTATGACTCGTTGTATGAATGTGGGAGGAAGCTAGAGAGGTTTGCCAGGATAGAGTAGTGTGGCGGTCCATTCTCTCTGCCTACCCCTGCGGGGAAACGGCGTGATGGTTTGTTTGTTTGTTTGTTTTGTTTGTACATATATGTTTTTTTGCTTCATTTATGTACATATCATATACCATTAGTAATTTTAATTCCATAAAGTGTAAAAAAAAAAATCATTTCATAAAGTGTTAAGAAATTTCAATATACAACATTAATTTGTCACATCCCGTTGTCAAGTTAAAAATATCTTTCATTTTATTCAGGCTTAAGACGGTAACGCCTTGGAATAATCGTTTTAAATTTGGAGAGAAAATTAAACACTGTTCCATTTTTCAAATAAATTTATATTTGTCAAAAAACTAATATATCATAATTAAACACAATACATTTCGGAGACATACTCTATTTTCACGTGTTACTATATATAAATTCAAATCAACATTATTTTTTATTTCTTCTATGTTCGCCATAACTTTGTTTTGTAGATGTTTAATGTTTCTTTTTTATATACTTTGTACAACACTTGCTTTTATAAAAAAAATTAAATATCAAAGATATTTTTTAATTTGTAATGTTTTTTTTTTAAATATATGTATTTAATTTTTTAATTTTTAATTAAAGTGTTTAATTTGTTTTTATGAAAAAAAATTTTTTTTTGTTTTTCTTTTTATAAGTCAAAATGTTTTATTATTTTAATTCTGTAAAAGTTACACCCGAAAGTGGAGTATAGTTCCAAAACATATATTTTTTTGACAAATAAAAATATATAAAAAAGAGATTTTACGCAGTGTTAAAATTTCATTCTAATTAAAAATACCTTTCATTGTATTTACGATATTAAAAATAAAACTTTTATTATTTTCTTATTGATCACTCGCATATAACAATGCGATGTTAGAAAAATAATAAAAAATATAGATTTTTTTTATTATTACCAATTTGATTGTACTGGGAGTAAAGCATTCGAATTTCAAATTACTTATATATTCTAGTAACCCCGATTCTAACATTGGAATATCGTTAGTACTTTTTACAGCATCTTATCACAATATTAATTTCATAATGACATGTTATAAGCCTGTAAGTTCAAAACATTAAATTAAGAGAATAATGGGTGAAAAAGTTAGATTGAATGCCCGCGATGTTTTTAATTTGTAGGTTTAACAGTTTATGGACAGGTTGCATCAATTTGAATAAATTATTTGGCAATATACCCTAAAAATAAACAATGACGAATGCATTAAAAATAATTATTTTGAAGGTTTCATTTTTTACTTCGGTGGATGTGTAGATGTTTATTGTCACGAGTTTGCATTATTATTTTCTATAAAAAAAGCAGGTTTTAGTGTCTGGTATTTTTTTGACTGTGCGGTCTATTTCATTAGTGAAGTTGCCATAGTCTGATACTCGTATCGTGCTTAAGAGTGCTTAAAAGTATTATTCGTATTTTTTATGGTGATTACCGAAACAATTTAAATTAATATTTTTAATTCAACGCTATTATAATAAGTTTCGTACAACGTATTATTTATGTGAACTTGTTTCATCGTTTGATTCTTTGTGCATGACATGTTGTTTAAACTGTTTCTATTAAGATCACGAAACAAAAAAGTTAATTCCTATTTTAAATTTTATGTACAAAAAACAAATAAATGAAAAACGCAGTAACTCGTGTAACAGATAAGTGAGATTCATTGGTCTTGTGCTGTTGGATGTTGTATGAATGGAATTGAAATTATAGCTTTATAAGTTTATTTTTTATAGCCCTATCAATCAGTATAATTATAAAAAATAACCCTTTCTACTTATTTTTTATATTTTATGTATATAACAGGTCGTTTGAACCAAATTACTGATATAGATAGTTAGTAAATCTATCGTCATTTTATTGTCACGTGAATTCTACACCAGACCAAAATCAGTGTGACAATCACACTGCCATCGCCGGGCGCACCCAGAACCTTCGGTATGATAGTCAGAGCTCTTACCACTTTGCCAGGATTTGAGATTATAACAACAAAAATGTTTTAAATTTTCGTCATTTCCTTTTTTATAAATTATTATATAAATATGTATTGTATTTTCTGTAAAATCATAGGATTAACCCTTAATTCTACCCAAGGAAAATACTTCTCATTTAATATTATCCATGTTCCCACAGACACAGTTTAATCATCCCCAAAATGTTATATAAATTTAATGAACATATTTGTTAATGGAATCAAAAGAATATATTATATAATTATTATGAAGAAGCACTTTGACACGTTACTTTTTGGTATGTATTTTTATACCTCTCCACTGAAAACAAACAATTTTAATTTTATTTTTTATTTTATTTAAGAGAATACGTTAAGACTAACACCAAGATTCTAAATCAGCTGTATTATAGTTTATAATAAGTCCAATATGAGCAGAAAATGGTTCAAATTTATGATGAATCCAAGTCCTATGGATCAGGAGCCAAGCGTTCTAACTACTAGACCACGTTTAATATAATTAATTTAACAATCGCCATAACCGCTTAACATATCGCCAAATTTAGGGTTGTTAATGCCTTGAATAATGGTGTTCTTGTGCCGACCCTTATGTATGGAAGTAAAGCATGGAACTGGCAAAAGAAGGATGAAAGTAAAATAAATGCAGTAGAAATGAGATCTCTAAGACGAATATGTGGTAAATCTGTATATGATAGTGTCAAATGCAAGTATAAGAGGTGAATGCGGTGCGAATGAAAGTTTTATGAACAAAATAATGTAAGGGTCGTTAAGATGGTTTGGACACATGGAAAGAATGAGTGAAGAGAGAATGGTCTAGAAGGTATTTGTAAACGACGTGAACGGAGCTAGAAATAGAGGAAGGCCGAGGAAAACGCGGCACGATCAAATCAATCAAATTTTAAATGTCGGTCACGTGAGGAGTCGGAGAAATCGACTCTATGCATGACAATATGTATGAATGTAGAGGAATCGAGAGAAGTATGTCAGGACAAAACAGTGTGGCTATCCATTCTTTATGCCTATCCCTCCGGTGAGACGGCGTGGTGGTTAGTTAGTTTAGTTATATATCAAAAAACTATTTCTTAAGTAATAAATATTTTGAATTTGTATTCAGGTGGTACCAGAAGGATTCCGCAAAACCTTGCAGTGGATTAAGAAGGAATATGGGTCAGACATTCCGATAATAGTGACGGAAAACGGGGTTTCGTCCAGCCGCTCTTTGGAGGACTACACACGTGTGAGATTCTTCAACTTGTATCTGGAGCAGCTACTGCTGGCCCTACACGAGGATGGCAGCAATGTCAAGGCTTATATCGCCTGGTCTCTATTGGACAGCTTCGAATGGCTAGCCGGATACACGTACGTATTATTATTACCTAATTAGAAATTTTTATTTTTTAAGTTTACAATTTTTAAGATTTGAAACACCGAGTACTCAATTAAGATTTATCTAGCTACACGGCTTCCGAGCAACTTGTCTGTCTTTCATTCAGACGTATCTCGTAGATCAGCGGTCGGCAAACTCATTAGTTAAAATAGCCAAATATGGGTAATACAACGATTATAGGTGCCAAAATGAGCGGAGTGTCAGTAAGCTGTCTCTTGTATGCGGATGACGCTGTCCTACTTGCTGACAACGAGCATGAACTACAAGTCCTGGTGAATTGTATGTATGAGGTATGCATGCGAAATGATCTGATGATGAATGTTAATAAGTCCAAGGTAATGATTTTTGAAAAGGAAGAAACCATGACAGTCTGCAACATAAGCGTGAATGGTGAAAATTTGGAGCAAGTAGTTGAGTTCGTGTATTTAGGTAGTATGTTTACAAGAGATGGGCGAGTGGAGAGGGATATTGAAAGAAGGGTTGGGGCAGGCAACAAAGTGAATGGTGCACTTGAAGTTGTCATCGCAAACAAAAACCTATCCAAAAAAGCTAGAATGGCAGTGCACAATGGTGTTCTTCTACCGACCCTTATATATGGAAGCGAAGCATGGAACTGGCAAAGGAAGGATGAAAGTAGAATAAATACAGTAGAAATGAGATCTCTTAGACGAATGTGTGGATATTCTGTGTATGATAGAGTGTCGAATGAAAATATAAGAAGTGAATGCGGTGCGAATGATTGTGTCATGAACAAAATAATGAATGGATCATTAAGATGGTTTGGACATATGGAAAGAATGAATGAAGAAAGAATGGTAAAAAAATTATATGTTAATGATGTAAATGGTACCAGAAATAGAGGAAGACCAAGGAAAACGTGGCACGATCAAATAAATCAAATATTGAATGTCGGCCATGTGAGGAGTCAGAGAAATCGACGCGCGTGCATGACACGATGTATGAATGTTGAGGAAGCGAGAGAAATGTCAGGAAAGAAAGGTGTGGCAGTCCATTCTTTCTGCCTACCCCTTCGGGGAGACGGCGTGATGGTTAGTTAGTTAGTTAGTTAGTTTAGAATAACTAAACTAACTAACTAACTAACTAAACATCACGCCGTCTCCCGAAGGGGTAGGCAGAAAGAATGGACTGCCACACTTTTTTTCCCTGACATATTTCTCTCGATTCCTCAACATTCATACATCGTGTCATGCACGCGCGTCGATTTCTCTGACTCCTTACGTGGCCGACATTCAATATTTGATTTATTTGATCGTGCCACGTTTTATAATTTAGATCAACTATTATTAATATGTATGAACAAACGATAGTTTTCAAGGAGTTTTTTATATAAAATATTTATGTATGACATGTTTCACCCTTCTAAGGCATTATCAAATGTGACGAAACTTCAACTCGTTGCAGTTTATATACACTAGTAAATGGAGCAGAATATGGTAATTAACGAATATTGATGTGACTATACATTTAAAAAAATATGTATTTGGGTAGGTCCAGAAATATTGGAAAGCGTTCCAAGAAACGCTTTGCCTTTGCCGACCACTGTCGAAGATGATTACTTTTTCAAGTTATGTTTATCAATACTTTTTTTATTATTATTATTTTATTTATTTAATTTATTAAAAAAAAAAAACAAATGTGTAATATGGATACAATTTTAATTATATAATGTTTCAGGTATATTTTTAATATTTTTGTATTGAGACTCCTTGTGTCTTTTGGTAGTGCATTGTAAAGTTTCAGTCCATTGTTTAATATCCTTGATTGTCCTGTCTTGGTTCATGCATTCGATAAGTGATATCTGTCACAGTTCCTGGTCCAGTGTCTGTGAACGTCTGAATTTTTTATTAATTTGTAGTTGCTGTCTCTTCAATGGTCACTCTGTGTACAATTTTCAAGGTTTTCTGATATGTCCATTTGTTTTGTTTGTCTGTATACTTGTATGGTTGGGGTGAGATAGTTAATGTTATAAGCTAATTGTATTATTTTATTTTGTTGTCTTTGGAGTCTGATGTCCTTTTGGTTCCCTGTCCCTCAGAAAGGTTTATTTTCTTGCATTATTATTTAGACATCCGCATTTTTCTTTTGTCGCAGGATTACTTCGTTTCTTTGTTTTTTTTATCCAATTGCATTAAAATTAAATATTTATGAACATAATGAAACATGAGCAGATAGTTTCTCTGTCAGATTGAGCAGCGAGTACTTCAAGGTGATTTCCTTCACTTTATATGGCACCCGCACATTGCTAAAATGAATTGAAAACAAATCTAACAAACAGTAATGAATCACTAGACGTCGTCAGTCACGTAATTTTATTACCACTCATCCGAAGAATTCCAATAAATTAATGTTATTGCACATTGTGAGGATACTTTGTGGCATAATTTAAACAATTAAGGTAACAGGAAACTAGATTATTGGTCCTTTAATGGACGACACTGCGCCTATTATTTCTATGGGAAAATTGTTTTCAATTCAAAGTGAACAATTTGTAATGATTCTATACATTCCTGTGTTTAATATTTCCTCACCTATTATATATGCAATATATTGTACGTTATATGTTTTACAAGAATTTAACATATTTTTTTTATAAGGATTTAATAATAAACAAATAAAAAAACTTTTGACATGACTCTACAATTGTTTAAACACACAATTGTTAATTGATATTATTAATGAAAACTAACAAACTAACCATCACGCCGTCTCCCCGAAAGGGTAGGCAGAAAGAATGGACTGTCACACTTTTACTGATGCGGCACTCCATCCTTCTCTTTTTGCCCCGCGGGAGACGCGGTGTGATGGGTTGCGAACCTCATCGCCACCAATAGGCATCTCCCGCGCACACTTCGATCGTCCAACACCCACAAAATAAATCTTAAACAAATACTATAACATACAATGATATAAAATAAAATAACAAAGTAAAAATAATTTAACACAAAATGTTCTTTTTAGATGGTGCACATATTGACTTTTTAATTTATGTTCCACGAATCCATATATGATTAATATTAGGTCCTTACATATGAAATTGGCGTTTTGTATGGGAGGAACATAAAGTTGATTTTTTTTAAATATAATATATTTATTTAATCAAAGTATGTACCATTGCTATCTATGCATTTTTGCCATCTCATAGGTAGTTCATCGATCCCTTTACTAAAAAAACCATTCGGACGGGAATCAATAAAATCTTTGAAGTCGGTTTGGACTGCCGCATCGGAGTTGAATTTCTTCCCTTGCAAGAAGTTATCCAAATTTCGAAAAAAATAGTAATCTGTTGGGGCAAGGTCCGGAGAGTACGGTGGATGTCTTAGACATTCCAATTGAAGCTCTTCTAATTTGGTAGCCGTCTGTTGTGCAGTGTGTGGTCTAGCTTTATCATGAAGCAGCAGTGGCCTAGAGAGATTAACCAGCCTCGGTTGCCTTGCTGACAATAGACATCTGCCGTAATCGTCTGGACAGATTTAAGAAAGCTGTAGTGAACGACACCAGCACTAGTCCACCAAACGCTCGCAAGTAACTTTTTTGGAGTCAATTTTCGCAATCGGGGCATGGTTTGGCTGGTTCGGCAGGGTTCAGCCATTGCGATGAGCGCTTCCGATTATCATACAGGATCCACGTTTCATCACAGTTAATGATTCGATTCAAAATCCCTTAATTACATTAATTACAATAAATAACCGGCACAATGCCGGTTGAGTAATGCAACGCAGCAGTCAACGCGCGTTTGTTGATTTGCTTCACTCAATTCGTGAGGTACCCACCTTTCAAGCTTTTTCACCTTCCCAATTTGCTTCAAGTGGATTAAAACAGTTTTATCACTAACACCGCAGCCTGCAGCTAACTCGGACGTGGTTTGCGATGGATCCGCTTCCACAATAGCCTTCAATTCTTCATTATCAACTTTGGTCTCCGGCCGTCCACGGGCTTGTTCTGCAGGTCGAAATTTCCAGAACGAAAACGTTGGAACCAAAAACGCACTGTGTTTTCTTTTGCGGCACCGTCGCCATACACATCATTAATCCTTCGAGCCGTTTCTGCAGCACTGGTGCCACGGTGGAAAACGTACTCGTAAATAACGCGATATTTCAAGTTTTCCATTTTGTAAACTGAGTGACGTAAAGAAAAAAAAACAATTGAGGAGAAAACAAATGAATTATAATTTTCGAAACACAAATACTTGAGTAAATAGCTGTATAAATTTGAATTTGGAATTCCTAACCAAAGAGAAGATATTTGAGATCAAAGTTGCCAGTACGGCAAAATGCCAATTTCATATGTAAGGACCTAATATATAATGAAACCACCATTGACCAAATCAATCAGAGAATGGATGAGGTTGTTTGCTTGTGTATAATTGAAAGACTATGTTGCCAGGCGATGTTTCACGTTGTTTGTTTTTAATTTTTCGTTGTGTCGTTTTACAAGAAAACAGTTTATGAATAATAAAAGAACGCATTCCGCATTAAAAGACATCATCTTATCATTGTCAATATTTATTTTTTACAATTGAAATTATGCGTGTATAAACAATGTCGTAAATGTATTTTATGTTTAAGCATCATCTGAGGCAGTTAATTTTACATCATAAACCTAAAATGACTATAGTTAATGAGATAACAATGCAATCCCAACAGTATTCTCAGTATTCTCAGAGAAAATAAATAAACTAAAACGCGAGGAGTTCAATTAGCAGTATTTACGAGTGTGTATTAGATATCTTAGTATATGAAATATGTGAAATGCGTAAATGAATAAAAACACAAATTTTAAGTATATTTTTCGTTTGGGTGTATCTACTTACGCGCAAAAATACATTATCTGTGTTAATTAAAAAAAAAAATTCTCTTACGTAAAAGTAAAAAAAAAATTACCAGTTTCTTCTTGTCTATGTACATTTAAATTTAAATGTTCGCGTTCATAATCTAAAATCTTCGAATGTGATGTACCGATTGCTTTGAATTTTTTTACACAACGTTACATTCGAATACGCGTGTGTTTTTACTTTGGATATCGTCTTTTCGCGAGTTCCAGCCCGGAAGCCATTCTTCTCTTAATTTATTAATTTATTTCTTGGTTGTTGAGGTTAGATAATGTTGGATGGTGAGAGGAGCTTTTCTTGGAGGATGTGGTAGGTTGTGGTGAATTGGGTTCAACTAGACTACCCTGGTAGGCAGGAGTGTAGAGAGGTCGGGGTGGCCTTGGACAGGGAGGTTTTGGGTGGAGACCGAGAGACGGTGATGAGGGGTGGCTTTGGGTATGGACCGGTGGTCTTTGTGGGGAATACTGAACCACCATTTGAAACCATTTTCCATTTAACCAGACTGAGCTAGAGCAATGCGTGGCTGGGTATAGCTATTTGTATAATATGTTATGTAAGGTATTTTTTATTTACTTTTTATTTTCTCTCACAAGTTTACTATTATCGTGAGCGGTTTCGTCAACGTCGCTGACATCGATAGACTGGCGCTTGACCACTGACATGTTATATAATTTTAATGCACTTAAAATCGAAATTTTTCTTTAGCAACAATAGTTTTTATTTGGTGTTATTTAAGAGAAAAATATTTTGCTTACAAGATTGAATAATAATATTATATTATGTAAATTCTTTACGTTCGTCGGCTTATTTTAAACAAGTAATGACGCTTTTCGTTTGTTTTTGGAGTTAATTTTATCGGAAGTTCAAACAATAAGGTCATGATGTCGTTTTGTAGGTAATAATAATTTTGATCAAATTTGATAAGTCGATCTTAAACGCGTTTACAAATATTAAGTATGAAAAGTTAAAAATGAAAATGTTCTTGCCGGACGGGTAACAATAACTGGATGCTGTTGTCAATGGATCAAGCGATTGAAGTAATCAGATTACAGAAATTAGCCGATTTAAATAAAATAAATGTGAATATTGTTGTTTGAAAATTAAATTAAACAATTTGTTTTTACACGGCAATAATGTATATTTGAAAATTCATACGCTGAAGAATGATGGAAGTCTGTGTTTCGAAACATGTTTGTGAAAGGTGCAAAAAAAATGTGGTGAAAATTCAATGTTTTCAAAAAGGTATTTAAATGTGAATCCACAACACAAAGTGATGGCGAATATAGAAGAAATATAAATGTATTATTTACAATAAAATAAATTAGCAATCCACCAATAACACTATCAATGTGAAAAGTTAATATGTTAATTCATGAATAATGCCGGTAGATCTTTCTTGAGAAATATAGCCTATTCAAACATCTAGATGGTATATGCTTAATACTTCAAGCATACTTGAAAAATGCGAAACAAAGGATATAAACAAAATAAAAATTATATTAATGCTACATTTTTTATAAAACAAACAAAACCATTTTTAATTTTGTAATCACACGAGTTAAAATTTTAACCATATAATGTAAAAAATATAAGTTAAACTCTATTATTGATACATTTACATAAAGTCATATAAATATCACATACGGTGATAAATGTGCATCATCCAAACTATTTTAATAATAAATAAAAGTAAAAACATAATGTAAACACATTTAGATAATAAATTCTTATATTTTCATATGAAGCACTCTCTTTGTGGTTAGATATTTAAAAAATATAAAAAATGTAGAAAACTTTGTATTTAACCACGGTATGGTTATTATAATTGATGCCAACTTTTTCGCTTGGACCCAAGCTTCATCAGGGCAGTATAACAACTGTTGTTATACTGTCCTGATAAAGTTTGGGTCCAAGTGAAACTAGTTGGCAACAATTATAATAACCATACCGTGGTTAAATACAAAGTTTTTTTTACTTATTTTATATTTTTTATAAATGTTTAAACTTATATAAAAAAGGTGCTTTGATTGCAACCTTTCGTAGGTCAGTAGGACTTGCTTGCGAAATATTGAGTCTTATTGAGACAGATTATTTCGTAACTCAAATCATATTGAGAAAGAATAATCTCATTCGGCGACATTCATATTCAATTCAGTCCTCATCACTTAAGAAGATAAACATTTCCTGTCTACGGGCGCAGTGAGATCTTTATTGACCGACTAGGTATTATATCGGCCTACTTTGTCTTATTGTTAGATAAAAGAGATTTGTGTTTTCTAAAAATATACTACATGTTTTTCTTTTTTTTATGTACTTTGTAAACAACACTCACTTTTTAATTAAATTCAAAACAAAAAAAATAAATATCTAACATGTTTCGGACTACCCAGCCCTTCCTCAGTGATATTACGAGTATATAGATATTTAAAATATTATAAAATTATTTACGAATATGGTTAGTTTTGACAGATGTTATAATGATTTATCTTTGGGATTAACACATTAATCGGTGAGTCACGGTTCAATTGATATAAGTTATATTGAACACCAAATAATTACAATCGAATAATGCTAATATAAGAAGTAAATGCAGTGCGAATGAAAGCGTTATGAACAATATAATGAAAAGTTATTTCATTAGGTTTGGCCACATGGAAATACTCAGTAAAGAACTATGGTAAAGAAAGTATTCGTTCTTCAAGTCTAGAGATACAGGTTCTCTTACAAACATCGCAGGTTAGGTTGTGTCTCTGTTGGTCCCTTTGGTGGAGGACGACAGCACGTGTTCTGTTCAGGGTTTTTCTGGTTCCCGTTCTCGGCATCATCTGCTCCAGAATAGACAGCTCGCTATTCAAGCGGGTCAAGCGCCAGCCGTTCCCAATTATTGGAGATGTTGCACAGAGCCAAGGACTTTTGTTTGAGGAGGACTTTATCATAGAGGATACGTTTAGGTAGTCTGACCCCTGTAGAACTCATAGCATTGGTCATGTGATCGCTTCAATGAATTGAAAAAAAAATGCATCTAGGGAAGTGCTGTTGGAACAGTTCCATACAAATATGTCTTCTACATATAATATATAAAACCCACGTTTTGGAGTCGTACAGTAATATAGGCAAGACTGTGGCTTTGTATACCGATATTTTTGTGCAATGTGACAGGTTATGGTTCAAGAAGACTCTTTCATTAATTCTTGCTATGGCTGCAGGCGTGTTTATTAAGTCACAGTGGATTTCATTGTTGAGGGATGTATTAGACGCTAAAGTGCTCCCGAAGTACGCGAAGGTTGATACGTTTTCAAGACGCGCGTCATTTACCTTAATATTTGATTCCTAGATTTCGTTTCCACCGGCTAAACATGCCAATACCTGGATCTTCTTTACGTTTACTTCTAATTCAAATAATTTGTGTACATCTGGGTAAATTTGAACGATTTCTTGCAAATCCTCAACGGAGTATGCAGCCAAAGCATAATCAAATCATTGGCGTATTGAAATTCAGTTTTAAACGCTGAGAACACCTTAGTTGGAAAACGCAGTTTCTGCAGATTATGCACTATTCCGTCAGTAATATATCGAATCTGGGTACTCCTTGAACAACCGCCTTGGACATCGCCTATCAATTGCAAACATAATGCTGTCAGGTACCCATTGAATAGTATTGGTGCTAAAGCACATCCTTGGTGAACTCCTATGTTAATTAAGGACGAGTTTCTAGTCCACCAAGAACTGTTTGTTATGTTTGTGTAGTTTGGATATCAATTCGCAAACATAGCTGGAATTCAACTAGTCCCAATCGAATAAGTATCGCCCAAAGCAACCATGTAACACGTATACATACGATTTCAACCATGTAACACACAGACACAGTCAAAGCGAAACGATTGAAGTAACGATAATTTAATACATAATATATTATATGAACAAATGACGTTGACATTTCAATGAAAAAAAAATTCTCGTAGTGTATACCCAGTTCAATCACCGGCAATAGTTAAAAATATGTGTGAATGACATTGCGTGAATTTGTACGGTGATTTTTTTTTGCTGTGATTCTACTAGATACTAGAGACTTCTTTTATATATTTTTTATAACATGTTTGCAAGAGAATGATGATATCACGATCGTATATTATTTAATTCAACGATGTCTTTAGTAACGTGTTTAGTAATTAAAACTTTCGAATTGAATAGTTAACAGAGGGGTTATATATTATATATGTGTATATTAATGTATTATATAAGTATTAAAATATAAACCAATACTCAGTAATGAATAAATTCTTGGGAAAGAAGTAAGTTAGTCAGATGTAGGCAGATAGGTATGTTAAAAAGCAGAGTAAGGGATGTGATAAAGACAAAAACCATTTTTATTAACTATTTGAAATTGTTTATGATTACTTCAGATGGACGTACATTTCTTAAAGACTTAAAGAGTTTTAGCCTCCTTGATGATGTTATTCCAAGCTCTTTGGTCCTGCGTCTTTGGTTCTCAGTAGTCCCTTTATCCCAGCTTAGTCTGATCAGCCAGAGCATTATCCATGAGGTGCTTCTTAGACTTTCCTAGAGGAAACCTAACCTCTATTGTGCGGCTGGCTACTTTTGCAGTCAAAAAAATGATTTCAAACTGCGCCAGACTACATTTGCAGCTCATAAGTGAATGTATCTGTCTGAATAGCAATTGTAGCCAACCGCAGCACTTACGTGGATTGTTAAGAATTAGCCGGTCATAAGTCAAATTTCAAAATCGATGTTAAAAATACCAAAAAAATCCTAGATCCAAGGAATTGTCCCAGTAAAAATAATTGACCATCCCCAATCACGAACCTTTGACCGTGTGCGCGCGCAGGTGGTTGAAACTTGTCCGCCTAACAAAGTGCACGTCGTCATTGTTCTTAGCGCTCTCAGTGTAAACATTAAACAAGGAGAATTTTGCTTTGTCCACCTAATATTTCGAAGTTATCGTTATGGATTCGAATAATTCAGGTAATAATTAATATTTGATGATGTGTTTAACATACTTTAAAAGTTATTTTATATTATTTGTAGAACTTCAAAAAAAGGTGGTCTAGTAATGAAATTTTTACTTAATTTTCAAGTTTACAAGACATTTTGTTATATTATCGCCTCCTATCGCGTAATGTTTGTTCCTGTACTGTATACTTCTTATATTTGACTAATTAATGACATAAAATTTGGCTGCGGATAGCTGCGGTTGACCAAATTACAGTTATTTTTTTAAAAAGGATGACATCACTTTTTTTTAACAACTTTTTCTTAAAATGTAATAAAGTGTGATTTTCTCTATTTTAGGTATATCTGATACATTGGGTACAAAAACCATAAGCTGTAAATATCTTTACGATCAAATGCAGCAGCAAGATTTACCTAATTTAGATGAAAAAATTAAATATCTAGAAAATCACCTATCGTCCTGTTGTGGTGACACTCCAGATAATCTAAGCAGTTTCAAACAAAGATTTGCATATTTTAAAACACCAATGAAAGAAAAATGGTCGAAAGCTCATAGAAAAGAGGCCATGTTTCTTAAAACTCACGAAAAGTGGTTAGAAGGAACATTTGAACTTTCAGCAAACAAGCAAACTCGACCAGGTCGGCCTTCTAAATCATTTCAAGATTCTAGTGAGAGGACTAAAAGAAGAAAAACGGAGGAAATACGTTATTCGCTTAATAAAGAAGTAATCGTTCATGCAGCGCAAACAACATTACAGGCTCGAGGGAAAAGGGATGCTTCGAAAATACTACGGGAAATATAACAATTTGATGAATATGCCATGGCTACTGCGAAATTGTATGTCGAGTTATATAGTTGGCACCCAATGACTCCGACCTTGCATAAAATATTGATTCATGGTGCAGTTGTAATTGAAAATGCCTTATTACCAGCCTGACAGTTGTCGGAAGAGGCAGCAGAAGCCAGAAATAAGCACTTTCGATTATACCGCGAAAACTACGCAAGAAAGTTCTCGAGGGAGGAATGCAACCTTGATATATATAATAGATTATTATTGAGTTCAGATCCACTATTAAGTAGCATGAAACAAACAAAAAAAACGATCAAACCAGGTTAATTTTGCCCTGAAACAATGAATATGTTACTACCAGCTAACCCTAATACCGAATCCGATATTTCAGACATGATTCAAGATTTGTCCATAAATGTATAAACAAATTTAAAATGCTTATTTGCACCTCAATTATTAATCTGTAACTAGATTTTTTTTTGTTTGTAAAATTTGTAATAAAAAAAAAAATTTTCCTCGAGATTTAGTATTTTTTTATATTTTTGGCTGGGAAAAAATATTTTTTTTACTAAGGATAATTTTTTACGATAATATTTATGATTTGAAGTCAAAATACACCGTAAAATAATTTTGACCGCCTAAATCATTTAAATCCACCTATGTGCGCAGTTCGAAATATTTTTTATTCTGTAAATGAAGCCAGCCGTACAATAGGGGTCCCATATTTACGTTCCAGAATCATTCTTATATAATTTATCTCAAACCAGTATATAATTTGTTGTTCTTTAAATCAACGTTTCCTAATCTTCATAAGCCTGCGGACTGGTGAAAACGGGCGAAAAAATTTGCGGACCGGTAACGCAGGAATAAAAACTTTTATTTATCTAGAATTTTAATAATAATTTTAATAGAATAATTTTAATAGATTAATAATTTTAATAGAATTTTAATTTTTATTTATCTAGAATTTTAATATCTAGAATAACAGGTATCTTTAGATTAATCAGGAGCTATTTCGAGAACTCGGCCGTGCTCGACAGTTTTACTTACCGACCGCCAGAACCAACCTGTGTCTGGTGACACTGGTGGGAAGAGCAATTAGCCTGCTGAACGCAGTCTTTCATATTAGTGAAAGTACGTTCAGAAGCCAAATACTCTTGATTTTAGAGAGTATTTTGTCTTCCTAATGTCGAACCATCTCTCATGTATTCCTGGCATTATATGTATGATTTTAACTGTACTCAATATATGCCTTAAACAGTAATATTGTTTGTAATGTCTTGAGACTGATTTTATTGAAAATACTAAATAAAATGAAATTGATTATTGAAAGGGCGACAAGCATTTCTATGGACCGGCGTTTGGGAAACGCTACTTTAAATTATATATATTAAAAAATATAAATTAAATTCTTGTTTACGTAAAATACACCTGTTGTTTTTGGGTAACCTAATTTTTAATATTGCAGTTCAAGGGAATATGATTATATTATTATACAGGTACATTTATGTAACAACAATTTCTACTCCACCTCGATTATTATTGAACATTATAATGAAATGTATATGATTAAGTTATATTTGTAATTGAGACATGTGACGTTTTTGAAAGTAAAACCTCCTTTTCATTATTTAATTTGTTCAATGTCTTGCAGGTCTTATTAGACGAAATTACAGTTTTAAAAAATAATTCAAATTAATTTTGCACTAGGAATACTTTTACTTTGTAGGCGGTTACCCGTAGGAGTATTAACGCACCTTTTGTAATACGCACGTTTGTGTTTAATGTCTTAAGGTTAAAGCATAGTTATTTTTATGTTTTCAGAGAGAGTTTTGGTATACACCACGTGGACTTCGATAGTCCAAAGAAGACGAGGACTCCACGGCTGTCTGCTATTAATCTGAAGGAGATAGTTCGTACTAGAGTAATTGATTTTAATAGATTTAGTCCAAAGAATACGTCATCGGATACCTCTAATCCGACACACTAGAATGAATAATTCATTATTGATCGTAATATTTGTATTACTGTGTTTTGCAAATATATATGAATCGTACGTACTTAGGAATATGTGGCGATGAAATTAACATAACCAATAGTGTTGGTTATCATTTGTTTAAATTATATGTACTGTGCGATACATGTGTGTTCATGTACTGTTACACTATATATTTTTTTAAATTGGTAGTTAAAAAGGGTACTCTTCATCATTATCATCAGCCGTCTGTCATCCACTGCTGAATGTAGGCCTCTCCCAAAGCACGCCACGCTCCCTATCCATTGCCGCTCTCATCCATCCATGTCCAGCAATTCTCTTCAGATCGTCGGTCCAGCGGGCAGGGGGACGTCAAACTCTACGGAATCCTGTACGCGGTCTCCACCCCAGAACCCGTCTTCCCCATCGGCTGTCGGTTCTCCGACAAATGTGGCCAGCCCACCGCCACTTCAGCTCGCCTATCCGTAGAGCCACCTCAGTCACCTTGGTTTATTACTTGATTTATTCCAAGCATGGCTCTTTCCATGGCGCGCTGGGCGACCTTGAATCTGTAGACTAGACTTTTTGTCAGTGTCCACGTCTAGGCTCCGTACGTCATGACTGGCAAGACGCACTGGTTGAAGACTTTAGTCTTGAGGCATTGTGGTATTTTGGAAGTGAGAACATGACGTAATTTCTCAAAGGCCGCCCAACCCAACTGAATTCTTCGGTCGGCTTCTTTCTCTACTACTTTCTTACTACTTAAGGGTACTGCTTTCAATAAACCATATTGATAAGTACTTTTTACACGGTTTTCAACGTATTTTAGTTCGAATAAATATTACTGTATTTAGCATTACAACACTTTATTTCACTTATCCCAGATATGTTTCAGTTATAACAGAACCTTTTTCAATGTACCATACAAAATTTTAACGATAAAATAAAACCGAGTGCTTACTTATATATTTAAAAAGGGGTGGAGTTATGTATAAAGGTGGAGACTTTTTTTACTAAATTAGTTTTGGATTCATACAAACATATTCATAATATGTATGTTTTAAAATTAGTACTTACAACAACAAACCATCACGCCTTATCCCCGGAAGGGTAGACA
The DNA here is from genome assembly GCA_022606425.2 of Lepidostoma basale. Taxonomy (NCBI): domain Eukaryota; kingdom Metazoa; phylum Arthropoda; class Insecta; order Trichoptera; family Lepidostomatidae; genus Lepidostoma; species Lepidostoma basale. The sequence goes on from JAHDVF020000178.1 coordinate 655,613, forward strand.
GATAAAATGAACAACCACGGTATTCTATCCTGACAAACCTTCCTCCACATTTATACAGCGAGTCATACACACACGTCGATTCTTTCGACTTCTAACATGGTCGACTTTTAAAATTAGATTATTTTGGTCATACCATGTTTTCTTCGGTCTTCCTCGACTTCTGAGCTCCATTCGTAACTAATCTCTTGGATTGAAACTAACGACGAGCCACCGGCATGACCACCACAGCATATCTTCAAAGTAATTCTCAATGCGGTCTATTAACAAATGTATTTGTATCAAAATATCATTATAATGTCTCAAAATATATTAAGAACTATCACACGAGGTGTCATAACAATCCCAAAACAATCCCAATACGACAAGGAGACAGCCTAAGCCTTTTTCTGTTCAATCTGATAATGGACGAACTTATAGAGGAGACCCAATCGCTACAACTGGGATATAGGATGGGAGAGCAAATTGTCAATGTGGTATGTTATACAAACGATGCGATGCTGAAAACAATAATGACTTACAAAAAATGCTAGACAGACTACATCACGCCTGTAGAAATACAACATGCCAATCTCTATCGAAAAAACTAAATGTTTGACTACCACACCGGAGGTCCCGGGTTTGATTCCCGACTATAGCAGTGTGATTGTCACACTGTCTTTGGTCTGGTGTAGAATTCACGTGATAGTAAAATGGCGATAGATTAGCTACTTATCACATGTCACGAGAGTCAATATAATAGCTATACTCTTTACATCGATTTGGTTCACGCTGTAATAATGTTAAAAGCGATTCAACATTAAAAAAAAAATGTATGTCAGGAATGAATGGTGTGGCGGTCCTTTATTTTTGCTTACCCCTTAGGTAGACGGCGTGAAGGTTAGTTTAAACGTTAAAACGAAACTACGCTTTTACAGATTGTTTTAGTTAAAATATTGTATTAGTTTTACCGTCATGTTCTTGTAGTTACATTTATGTTGGATAGTGGATAATTTTTTCTTGGAATCAATCATTTCGGAAGGAAAATACAACCTAATGAATTCTAGGAAGTAAATTTAGCAGCAGCCAGCTATGTTTCCAGTTGCTCAAAATGATGGAAAAACCAGAGGAATCTCGGTGTGGTGTGGCGAAATGAAATCGTTCCAGGTTTTGGTAACACTTATTTTAAGATAGATGAATGCGGTAATGCCCCAAAGCCCAAATGTTTGATGGATAATAGTATTATATTTGAATCATTATTATATATTAGGGACTCCAGAGAAAAAACACTCATCTTGAAACTAGAGAAGATACAAAAACGCAACATGGCCGCCTTTCAGTATTTGATTAATTTGGTCATGCCATGTCTTCCTAGGCCTTCCTCGACTTCTTTTTCCATTCACAGTATTTGTATAAATCTTTTTGACCATTAATTCTTCATCCATTTGTTCCATATGTCCAAACCATCTTAGTGACCCTTTTTTATTACCTTACATTCCTTTTTAACTTCTTAATTGGGTATTCCAACATACATTGTTTTTACGCACATTCTTCTTAGTGATCATATAAATATTTTTGTAAAAAAGCTTTTGAAATATATATTTAGTTTTATTTTGTTAATTTCTACTAATGTTTATGGCTTCGACCGGTTTCAAAAGCTCGCTGTCGCTCGTAGTTTCCCGTTGCTTTCCACATTTTTACAGCAGGTTATTTGAATCCAGTTACTGTATACAGCTTTTTAGCTATTGATTCTCATGACGTGTGATAGGTAGTTAATCTATTTAAATTTTATTGTCACGTCGTATTTGTTATAAGTAAACTAAAAATTAGTTCGGCTTCGAATGTGTGGCTAAAGGCAGAAACATACTATTAACACGCCACGCCACCCGATGCCACGTGATGCGTGTTGAGTCGAATCAAATTGTATTGTTTTCTATGGACAGAATCACACTATGAACACCCGATGCGACGCCATGCGCGCATACGCCACCCGATCCAGACGAGTTAGATCGACGTGTTGCCGATGGTGGGAGTAAACACGCCACGTCGCGTGTTAATAGTATGCCTTAATTATCAAAAGTGTTGCTCTTTGCGTTTGTCTTAAATGTATTTTTTATACCGTGTAGGGTAAATTGCAAGATTAAAGCCATCATGAGAGGAGAAGATAACTGAATAGCCTTGGTACTCATTGCATCGGTGACCGGACATCACCCGGTTGGTATTTATGTTGTATTGTGTGGCATCCTTTCGTATCTTCGTCGCTTCCAAAGAAAATCTAATTTGACACGCGATGTTTCGCACGGCAAAAAATGTTGTTACGTCTTTCAAGCGAACCTCTGAAAATAAAAACCAGTACTCAAACATCAATCATCGATGAAGGTTATTCTAAAAAATTATGAACCACGTCATAAGTTTAAATTGAAGTGGCTCAAATCGACAAAATAGTAACACTTTTATTTCTTCATACGAAGCACTCACTTAGTAATTAGACATTTTATACCTTTAGATATACGACGACCTTCGTGGCAGAGTGGTAAAAGTTCTGACTGCCTTACCGAAGGTCCCGGGTAAGATTTCCGGCGATGGTAGTGTGATTGTTACACTGTCTTTGGTCTGGTGTAGAATTCACGTGACAATAAAATGGTGATAGATTAGCTACCTATCACAAGTCATGAGTTTAAATTACTATCACCTTTTTCTTCTATTATGAATTATCTAGAATCTTTTTAGGAAACATCACACATTATTTTGCCAACTTCCATGAACAAATTTATAATAATGCGTTTTGATGTAGGTTATTGATGCTAAGCAAGAAGGATCCCTGAGATGGTTTGGACATATGGAACAAATGGATGAGAGTAGAATGGTTAAAAAATGTGCACAAGCAGCGTGAGTGGAAGCCGAGGATGACCGAGGAAATCATGGCATGACCAAATTAATCAATTACTAAAAGGCGGTCACATTCGAAGTCGGAATAATCGAAGTGCGTGCATGGTACGATGTTTGAATGTAGGGAAGCCCGAGAGGTGTGCCAGGACAGAGCATTGTGGCGATCCATCCTCTCTGCCTACCCCTTCCGGGAAATGGTGTGATGGTTAGTTAGTTAGTTATTTATGCAAATTGAATGAAACTCAAATAGAAATGATCTTTTTTTCGATATAGATAGACATTGTACGTTTTTCAGAAGTTTTATTATATTTTGAGGAAGTGACATGTTTCTCATTATTTGGGTATTATCAAAAAAGTAACGAAACAAAATATGTCATTCACTTAAAATATAATTAAACTTTTAGGATAAGTACGTTTTTCCTAACGACGTGCTATATTGTTTTTTTACATTTAGTTGAAGGAATAATAAATATATTATAAAAAAAACATATTGTATTTTATTTTTTCCACTCCTTTATTAATGTTATACAGTACAACACTTTATTATTAATTATTTTAATATTGAAACACAGTTAATACGTAACAAAATTAATATTTATGAGATTGTCGCGACAGCTATTTCGCCATCCTATGTTGGCATCATCAGTTGCTTGTAACACCTGATGATACCAACGTAGGTTGGCGAAACAGCTGTCGCGACAATCTCAACACATTTTATTGCGATACGTATAAAAACGGTGTTTCAAAATTAAAATATCAAATACTCGTAATGTAGATGTATCATGGCGTTTCGGCCAAAACAAAGATAATTGCAGTATTTGAAATAATTACAAATCACATAATTTTTACTCCATACGAAAGAACAATATATGAAACCCAAAAAAGATGGACTGAAGATATAATCCCAGCCGGGGGAAGACGATGGATGAGAGTCGCCCAGGATATAAGAAAATGGAGACTGATTGAAGAGGCCTACATACAGCAGTAAAGAGATGGCTAGGAAGAATAAGTAGATACGAAAGAGAGGTAATTTTTATTTCAATCATATTGTACCTCTATACTATTCACTTCTATACCATATTCACTGTATTACGGGTACGATTCCCGGCGATGGTACTGTGATTGTCACACTGTCTTTGGTTTGGTGTAGAATTCACGTGACAATAAAATGCCTATGGATTGGCTGCGTATCACATGCCACGAGAATCAATAGCTAAATGTTGTATAGAGTAAATAATGAAAAAAAATGTTAACGAGAAAATGACAGATGCCGAAACTGGTTGAAGCCATAAACATTGAATTTAACAAAATGTATACGAGTATTTAAAAAAAATACATTATTCTTTTTATTGTCATTATTTGGAATGAACTTCTATCATGAAATTTCACATAGAAACATATATTTTTATTATACAATAATTGGGTTCAAACAACCCGCTGTATACAAATGTGGAAAAACAACGAGGAAATAACGAATAATTAACTCTTACCATTCCAATATCGAGTGTGACTCGACATAGTATTTCTTAGACCAACTCCTATGTCAACTTAGACTTGACATTACGCGATGCAATTTTTAAAACTAAATACTTATAATAATTAATACACTCAACACGTTCCGAATTCGGTGTTTTAGAGACTCCTTCTTTATGTGTTTTTTAAATTTATATTTTAATTAATTAAGTAGTTGGTGGCACATAAAACAATGATGATTCTGGAGTGCAAAGGGTTTATTTTTAATTTAAATATCTTGGTAGAAGTTCATTTTAATTAATGAAAACAATTTTTTTTTGATATATTTAGTGTGCTTCCACTTGTGTGGAAGTGGAAGCACACTAAATATATAATAATAAAGAAATTTCGTATTATTATTTTTGTTTTCATTATTTATGGAAACTTACACAAAAAAGGCTCAAGTGGCATACCAAGAAATAGCAAAGATGCTGCAAACTTTGCTGCAAACAAATCTCTAGGATTGAAACTAAAAAAAATCATTCAACAATGAAGCGTTTATGAAATACATAATCTCATTTGATGTATCAACAAATCGACATGCCGATAATAAGGCAATTTCCCAACGTCAACGATAGCGTGACACCGCACCGGGTCTGAGCTGGGGAGGTCCAGACAGTTCCGCGGCCGGTCGTGTCGCGGCGTCCCGTCACTTGTATTTAAGGTGTTCGGACATTTTCACGTCTTAGTTTACCGCGGTACATCGGATGGTGAGGATAAAAGCTCCGATGGTGTCGACTAGAGATCGCTTGCAGAAAATATCCGAAACGTTTCGCTTCGAATTTAATTCGAAACCGCCGCTTTTATGAAATTCATTTCGGCGAGAATCGCTCGTGTGAAATTGAAACCTGTGATATTGACAGACTAGTTGATAAGTTTATTGTTTCGTGTGGTGTTAAGTTTGTGATTTTATTTATAAGATTCTTTGGTGAGTGATATACATGTATACATAAATAAACAAGTGATTAATTTTTTCATAAAATATGTATTATAGTTTCGTTGTTTCTAACCACTAGTTAATATTTATATACAGACTAAAAAATCATTAAAACAACACAACTATCTACAAGTTATCTTCAGATATCTACTGACATTGAGTTTGTTGGAGTAAATGTATGTTTTATAAAACAATTTGAATAGAAATTAACAATACAAACAATATTTCATGAAGATGATAATGTCTGTTTTCTATAATTATTATTAATTCATATTAAAGTGAATGACATGAATGAAAGACATGTATATTGTCAAATATTTCAAATGTCAGAAAATATACATTTTCATCACTATCAAATATTTAATATGCAGTTTAATAGCAATAAACAAAACAATAAATGTTTGAAAATGATTAATTGTTAGCAAATAATACATAGCTTTTGTTATAAGATTTTTCGGAATAATTTTTTTCTCATAATTCAAACAAATTTCATATCAAAATATTAGGTTTTTGAATTTTACGTCATTGTGCCATAAAGTAGAAGTTAATAATTTTGAAAAATCATACAAAAATGATATTTTGTTATCTACCATAATATGAGTATATACGAGAGTATTTTTCGAAATATTTAAAAAGAGAATTCCACTATTACATTCTTATCAAGTAGTTTGAAATATTATTTTTGTAAATCTTTTGATTCAACCGTACAAATAATAAATGCTATTGATTAAGTATAGTCATTTATATAGCATCGTTTCTTAATAAGGAGGAAGGAAATTAACTACTTCCGTATGATAACTGTATTAGGCCAAACATTACATACTTTCGTAATTCATCTGACCTCTAATCTTGACAACACTTCAGCGTTGTTTTAGGAAATAAACATGATCGATTTAAATGTTACCCATTTGTTAAATCCATAGATAATCGGAAGTCCAAATAATAGACGCCGGTAATAGAGACGTTTGATTAGCGATATTGAATTTATTAGCCATGAGATATGATAGCCGGCGAGGTGAGCAGCTAGCGATTTGACTTCGCCACTAGACTTATAATTCGCGATATCATTGACCTAGAATTTATCAATTAATGGACAACTTTTACGTATTCGCTGCATTATTTACCTGTTCCTTCAAGCTTAGTGGTTCTTATCATATGAAGTACATATTTTTTTAAGCAATTCACAATGGTATTGGTATGTAGCAATTGGTTTTATTCGAATCATTTCCACGAGTTTTGAACGATTAAGAAACGAACTACAATGACTGGCAATGAATAAATTTTAACCTTGATAAATTAATTACTTAGGCATAGACTCGCTTGAATATTTATGGATTCACGTGCAGTTATGATCGCAAAAATAATAAATAAATATTTCTACCGTAAAATAATTTAAATACACAAATACAGTTTTCACAATCATTAACTGAATCAATTGTTTAGAAAAAATCATCAGGCGAAATAATTTATTTATGATTATTGTCCATTACGGTGCTAATTAACTTAAATGCATAAAAAAATATTTTAAATTTCTATATAAATCGGCAACCTTCACATTAATAAGAATAAAAAACATGGTGCGGTGTCCTTTGATTCATATAATTATTTACTAAATTATTAATCTGGTCACAATGTTAAATTAACGATTACATAAATTAAAATATATTTGAAGAAACACTGTTAATTCTTATAAACGTGCATCAGGCCCATAATGACTTACGGAATTGAAGCAAGAGCAGACACTGCCAGAACCAAACATCTAAGAGTAGCAAAAATGAGAACATTGCGACCTATCGTGGGGAGAATCCTTAGGAGATAGGATACCCAATGAAAAAATTCGCAGATCCACCAAAATTGAAGACATAGTGCAATGGAGCAGGTAGAGAAGACGATTCTGGAGGGACCACATCGAGAAGATGGATCCGGCGAGGATTCCTAAGATCGTGATTAACAAGACTCCAGAAGGCCGTCGACTACCAGGATGACCACCAAAGAGATGGAGAGAAGGCCGATCATCTTCGTCTCAAGAAGAAATATGATATCCTGCATAAACAGATCGCAAGATCTACAATAAGAATAAGAAGAAGTAGAAGAAAAAGAAGAAGTTAAAATTATAAATAATATTCTAGTTGGACAGTGAATTCTGTATTTGATGGTAATAATTATATATTAATTTATCGGCTTTAGTTCAATACAATAATTAATCACAATCACAAATCTATCAGTTCACAATGAAAAGGTCAAGGACTAATAATATGTAAAAGTCGCCATTTTCGACAAGCAATGCAAATAATTTATGTGTATGTGATTACGAAATAAGCAGTTTAATTATATGATTTTATTTTGCAGATGTGTTTGTAACTACAAAAAATATATGACCCAGTTTACCTTGTTTACTAAATCTCTAAAATATCTGTATAAGTATTTTGTAATACTTTATCTTGGCTTGAAACTTGAGTGCAACAACTATTTACCTACGATACGACAGTGAATGTTCTAAAATATAAGAATCCATTGTTTTACGTTTATTTTTACAAAACAAACCATTTAGATTGAAATCATAAATCTAATGCAAAGTACCTACATAAAAAAAAATACAATCATCAACATATTGTTTCTCTTGATATGATAATTGAAATAATAAAATAAAAATTTGCTTTATTTCTCTTTTTCTTTTTTTATACACTTTGTTTATACAACACTTACGTTAAAAAAATTTAAATTACATAGACATGTTTCGGACAACCAGTCCTTCTTCAATGATATACCTGTCAGATCATGTAAACAATTTTATAATATTTTAAATCTGTATGTATCTTTATAATATGTATCACTAAAGAAGGACTGGTTGTCCAAAACATGTTTATGTAATTTTAATTATTTAAATGTAAGTGTTGCATAAACAAAGTGTATAAAAAAATAAAAAAGAGAATTAAAGCAATCACAACAAAAAGTATGGCGAATATAGAATAAATTATTGCTGTCTATTGCGTAAATAATATTCACACGTATAAATCACAGATGGGCACTACTCGTTTTGTTGATTTCACCGCACTTCTAATTGGGAATCTTGATTATTATATATATTTTTAAGTTAAAGATTTATTTTAAAGTTTTTAAAATCTGATTTGCCATGTTTAAAATCTTGATTGATTCTGAATACAAGGTTAAAAAAACATTATTTAGGTATTGGTATTTTCAAATTTCAAAAATATTAAACTAGTCATGCATAACATGTTATTTAAGGTACATATAAACTGTAAATAAATATTATGTAACACCGAAAAATATATTAAACTCATTCTTAATAGATTTGATTTTCACTTAAGTGTAATGAAATTTCAATGGTAGACTATTCGTTACCATTTGAACTGCATTAAGCCATTTTTATATCTAGGGATAAGTAAGAGTATCATTTTATCGCAACGCACCAGGTCCCATTCATTCTGTCAAATTAAACGAATTAAAAACAATCCTAATAATATTAATTTTCTGGTTGTGAGTATGGCGAATTTTTCTAATAATATTTTATAATTTAGATTTTTATGAATTAAAATACTTATTATTTTTTTCTTTTTTATATACTTTGTATATACAAGACTTATATTAAAAAATAAAATTACATAGACATGTTTCGGACAACCAGTCCTTCTTCAGTGATACATAATATAAAGATACATTTAAAAAATATTATAACATTGTTTACATGATCTGACAGATGTTATAAAGATTAATTTTGGAACGTTTAAGCTTTTGTTATAACAAATATAATGATTCAATTTAAAATAATAATTTTAAGTTATTTTTAAGTTTAAAATGATAATTCTGTTATTATGTATCACTGAAGAAGGACTGGTTATCCGAAATATGTCTATGTATTTTTTTTTAAATATAAGTGCTGTATATACAAAGTATATAAAAAAGAAAAAGAGAAATGAAGCATCACAATAAGACAAAGTATGGCGTATATAGAAGAATAAAATTCTTATAAATATAAAGTAATAAAACCCTTTGTATTTAACCACGGCATTATAAGTGATTCCAACTAGCATCGCCTGGACCCATCGGGGTTAGTTATTATAATAATATAATATTAACTTAGTTATTATATTGCCCTGATGAAGCTTGGGTCTAAGCGAAACTAACTAGTTATAATTAATTCCAACAATAATCAATTATAATAACCATGCCATGGTTAAATACAAATACTTTTTAATACTTAATAACTATAAGGTTAAAATGTATAACCACAACGTATGTGATTCATTTGAAAATTTAATTAAAATACTGTATTTTTTTACTGTTTATATCCCTGACATGTTTTCAAGATATTATGCCTTTTTAACCGGGAGAACGATACAAGTGTGTATCGTTCTATTGATGATGTAAATGTTTATGGATATAAAATAGAATATTATAATTACTAAACGGTTTAAAAACGTATTTTAATTCACGAAAAATCGTAAATTTCTAATTCCACCGTTAGGGTCTAAATATTTTTTACATATTTAAAAGTAATTTGTAAAGGTATTATACAATATTTAACAATGTCCTAGCAAGACGAACCATTTCATTTGAGGATTGAAAAAATCCTTCTTCTTCTTCTTCTCCTTATAGAACTTTGGTCTGTGCCTGAAATCAGGCTGGCCTCTCTTGGGAGGTTGACTCCCAACTATCTCTCCATCGAAAAAAATCCGTGATAACAAAAATATATGATGTAGTCAGTTGATGAATTCGATTGATGAAGAAAGTAGACGTTCTCGATGTACTCGTAAATGGATTAAGAAATGTGGCATGATCAAATCAATCAATGTGCGTATATGACAGATGTATGAATGTTGAGGAGGCAAGAAAATTATGTCAGGAAATTACTTTGTGGCGGTCTATCTATTCTACTAATTCTTCGGGAAATGGCGTTCATGATTAGTTTGTTTTAGTTACTTGGAATTTTATTGCAAATAAATTTAAGAAAGCAAAAAATCTAATTTGACATTGTAGGAGGTAAAAATAAAGATATTTTGCATTTTTGCTCAATTAGTATTGTGTTTTATTCATGAAAAGTAGTAATAAATTTGCGAAATCTGTTAGAAATTCAATATTAATTTTATATTCAGAAGTCTGACGCAAAGTTTAAGCAGCTGTTAAGGTTGTGATGTTAATTATTTTTCATTGAAACGAGTCTTATTAATGCATATTATAATACTAAAATATATTTTACATACTTGCCTGTTCTGAAACACATTTTTGGTTTCTTTGCACGATTTTTTAAACGATATTCGCCCATAAAAAATATTAATCCTTTCTGTTGTTTATTTTTACTTAAATAGTGAAATAGAACTCTAAATCAAGTATATAATATTGAGGGAATCGTTTTCTAGAAGTTTTATTATATTTTACGGGAGTAACATGATTTTTTAAGCAATTGTCTAAGAATTTTCATAATAGCAAAAGACCAATAGGGAAAGGTTAACAACGAAAGATAAATTTGATTAAAATGTTGACAAAATCCAAGGTATTAATGGTGAGAAATATCATTATAATGAAATACATATAAAAATATTATTTATATTTTATTGGAGTGATATCTTTTACCTTGCGACTTCATTAAATGTTTGATGACTCCTTGTATCGATATAAAATAACTATTTAATCAAAGGTGTTTAAAACATGTCTTTTTACAAGTCCAACTAATTGCCTTAATTATTTATTATTTTTAATGTTGTTTGATATTTAATTTGCACAATATTTTAATTAAATCCGTTAATTATATTTTATACAACTGTAAACTTCTCCTTATGTGTAGAATCGTTTTTCTGACTTTCATATAGATATATATTTGTCTTGCGTTGTAATGATGCTTGCGTTGTAAAGAGTTATTCAAGAAAATAATCATAATACAGAAAACATATGAAATATTATACACTTTCATAATATTTAAAATATCCTTAATGACAAAAGCCTGAATATACGAATATTATAACATATACAACATATTTATTTTATATTTAGAATTTTGTGTTGCGGATTCATAATTGAACAATATATATTTCCTTTCTTTGTAACAAATCTTTATTTATACTTTCTTCTTCTTCTTTTTTAACAGCCGTTGTCGTCCACTGCTGGACATAGGCCTCCCCCATACTTCTCCATGTATGACATGTCATACGGGGGGTGGTTGGCATTACAACGCCACGCTTGCCAGACGGGTTAGCGAGGTGTCCTTCCACGTTAGCCTATGCATCAATATTATCCACCGAGGTTATTCACACTCGATCTCTAACATTTCGCATAGTTTCCAGGGGAGACCAAAGTCGAGGGGGTGTGGATAGGTACTTGGGATCAGATCCATCCTCCAGCGTAGCATGTCCATCACCGTGGTGCACGTGCGTGGTGGACATGCACCGCTCGAAGAGTCAATAGGATCCCCCTTACTCCCCCTTATTTATACATACAAATAAAATTAAAAATCACAAACATGTTTCGGGACACAAAAGCCTTTCATCAGTGTAGTTAAAAATATATTTTTTATAGACAAAATAATTTTTAAATTGTCAGTTTTGACAGATGTTCAAATTCACGATAAAATTTGTTTAAATATTTAATTAGGATAATTGTTTAAATGTTTGTTTTGTATGTATAATATTATATATTTAACTGCACTGATGAAAGGTTTCTATGTCCCGAAACATGTTTGTGATTTTTAATTTTATTTGTATGTAAAAATAAAATGTTGTTACAGGGAAAGAAATAAATATATTGTTCACATATACGAGTATTACTCATTTATGTAACAATTACGTTATATTATTTATTATATTGTTATTGTTTTATTGTTATCATTATTGTTATTGTTTTATTTTAAAGGAATAACGAATAATGGAGGATATTAATTAAAACAAAAAATATCTAAATCTTAACTATATTATTTTATTATTACTTAACCGTCGCGTTGCCATGTGGTAAATTGAGTTTCCACTGCCAATTTAAAGTTGATTTTCTTAAAACCTATGGACCCTAATATTATAAAAAAAATTGTAATCCTCCATTGAAGTGTTTTCAATATTTCGTAATAAAAAAAAAAGCAAAAAATTACTTCCTTCATCCCAAAAAAAAATATTTTCTAAGACTGCCCTCACCTTCATTCGTGTTAAGGTAGAATTTGTTTTGCTAATATTTACAACTTTATCAAAAGTGACAAATACTTACTCGCTGTTTTGAACATATTATAAATTATATCTTTGACCTTTTCAATAGGTACGTAATAATACCGACTGGATGAAAACGCAGCACGTAAGTTAATAATATCAGAACTGTGAAAATATTAACACTTTACCAAAAGGGACAAATATTAATACGTACTCGTTGTCTTTAACGTACTATACATTTTGCCTAGGTGCCTTTATCTTCGCCCCGCCGGCCCGGCGTGCATACAAGTTTCGACCCGACCGGCAGACGATGTTTAGTCGACCGTATGCTATGACGCATTACATATCAGAAATCGCATGGTTCCAGAAAAAAATTAATAATGATATGTTTTTCAAATAATCCATGTATGTTATAGATATCGATCTATTCCTAATGAAATTCCCTACAAGATGACATAAATTAAATTTTGATTCATCTAGTCATATGCTTGATATTTAGATAAAGTTAGCGGTAAACTGAACTTACCACATGGGAGCAAGCGTTTTGTTTTGAACACGGTACGTTAAGGGTTAAGCACTATTTCGAGATAAATTTAAATTTCGAACTGCAATAAAAACGTCCATTGAGCCTTTTTATTAAAAATATTTTTAAATGTTTATTTTTTCCAGAAGCTGTGATACTACCTTTTAGAAATGGCGAGAAAAATGTGGCAGATATTAGCGGATTCAGCATTTTTTCTCAGAGCGGGTCTTCTTTGGATAGCCATATTTCAATTTAGGTGAGTAATTTTTTTCACATGTTTCATAAAACTGTTCAAATTCTATTCAATGTTTGAATTTGTTTAACCGAAATTACTGACTGAAAGGTCTAACTTGGAATAAATTGGTCTAATTGTACCAACAGGCACCAGGCGTGCGAAAGAATCAAATGGAGAAGGATCCTCGAAGCCCTATGCACCACGAGAGTGTGGGAGGACAATAATGAAAAGAAGAATGTTTTTAAACTATGTAGCCTATAGATGGCAGTGCACAATGATGTTCTTGTGCCGACCCTTTTGTATGGAAGTGAAGTATGGAACTGGCCAAAAATGTAGAAGGTAGAATAAATGCAGTAGAAATGAGATCTCTTAGACGAATCAAATGCAAATATAAGAGGTGAATGCAGTATGAATTAGTGTTATGAACAAAATAATAAAAGGGTAATTAAGATGGTTTGGACACATGGAAAGAATGAATAAACACAGAATGGTGAAGAAAGTATATGTAAACGACGTGAACAGAGATATAAATAGAGGAGGGCCGAGGAAAACGCGGTATTATCAAATCATCACCATCTTCTTCTTTTGATTGTAGATCTTGCTATCTGTTTATGCAGGATATCAACTTTCTTCCTGTGATGAAGACGACCAGCCTTCTCTCCATCTCTTTGGTGGTCGTCCTGGTGGTCGACGACCCTCTGGAGTCTCGTGCATCACGATCTTAAGAATTCTTGCTGGATCCATTCTCTCGATGTGGTCCCTTCAGAAACGTCTTCTCTGTCAACATCATCTCACTTTGTCTTAAATTTTGCAGGATTTGCGAATTTCTTCTTTGGGTATCCTATCTCTAAGGGTTTTCCCCACAATAGGTCGCAATGTTTCATTTCTGCTACTCTTAAGGGATGTTTTGTTCTGACAGTGTTTGTTCTTGCTTCGATTCCGTAAGTCTGAGTATGATCAAATCAATCAATATTAAATGTCGGTTACGCAAGTAGTCGGAAAAATCGACGTGCGTGCATGAAACGATGTATGAATTTAGAGGAAGCGAGAAAGATATGCCAGGACATAACAATATAGCGGTCAATTCTTTCTGACTACCCCTCTTAGTTATAAATTACTTCTTCTTCTTCTTCTTTTAATAGATCTGACGATCTGTGACACAGAAATCATATCTCGTCGGATGATGAGATCCAGCTGTCCCTCCATCTCTTGGGCGGTCTTCCAGGTGGGCGGTGTTCGGAGGGGATTTCATACGCGGCTGTATATGCAAGTCTGTCACCATCCATTCGGGCTACATGGTCCCTCCAGTATCTTCTTCTGGATCTACTCCACTGAACGATATCCTCTATTTCGCAAGTTTTTCTTATGTCTACGTTGCGGACACGATCTCGGAAAGTTTTTCCAGTAATTGATCTTAGGACCTTCATCTCCGATGTTCTTAGTAGTCCCTTGGTTCGCACAGTGTCGGCCCGCGTCTCTACAGCGTACATCATGATAGATCGCACGCATGTTTTATAAATTCTGATATTGCTGTCGATATGCATGTGCTTGTTCTTCCAGACCAGATTCTTCAGGCATCCTGACACGGTACAGTCTTTACTGACTTGTTCTCGTACTTCGGTATAAAGGTCATTTTGGCTGCAGATCGCTACTCCCAAATATCTGAAACTCATTACTTACGCAAACGAATTTATTTGAAACATATGCGGTCTAGAGGTGATCTAATTATAGTATATTTGAATTACGTGACACTCGGGGTCCTACAACAAGGTTTCTTCTAAGCGGTTGAACCTTTCACTGTGTGTTACTTTACCAGTGTGCTTTAAACACAACCTGTCGCGTGTTTTTGACGTATTTCCGCGTGGAGATTCGATAGAGTACGTATAAGCTGTCTATATAAAAATTATATCCATTTAGCACTATCCACACACCTTCGAATTCACTAATAAATAAATAAAAAATTTAGATAATTTCCGCATCCGAATATAAAAGCATACATATATTTTTATTTGAATGAGTGAGCATACTTTTTTGCAATAAGCGCCAAATTAGACTTGAGAAAGGAGTCGTGCTATGCCCCTTCTAGGTGATATAATATATAATATAAGATAGTTTGAAGCTTTGAAGAGTTAGGTTTTAAAAATCGGCAAAGCAATTGTATTCTTCTTCTTCTTCTTCTCCTCCTTTTAGACCTTTGGTCTGAACCTGCAGTTCAGGCTGCCCTCTTGTGGCGCCAAAGATACGCCATATGACCTCTCCTTGCTGCTATGACTCTGATGGTAAAATCAGTAATCACATTGTCTGGGACTAGCGGGATCATGAGGACTACTCTTCGACGCCAGGGAGTCCGACTTTCTGGAAGCCTTGCTGTTGTCATCCAAGGCGGGGTTTCTCGGAATTTTATAAGTATATACCTATACCTTCCAAGTCAAATCAATAGACCCGGGTTACACAATGTAAAGCGGAATAATAGACATAATATGCAATGCAGATGATGCGGTGCTAATAACAAACTCCGAAGATGATCTACAAAGGCTCTCAAAGATTCAACATGAAAATCTCCATAGGCAAGACAAAGAGCATGGTTACATTAAAACAACAAGTACGATGCAAGCTTGCATTAGATAATAAAATAAAAGAACAAGTGATGCATTTCAAGTAAGGTGTTGATGTATCGAGCAGCAGTGACCTCTACGGAGAAGTAAGTGAACTAACAAACAGGGTCGCCGTTGTGGCTGGCTGCTTGAAAAATGATGTTCGGAAAAACAAAAATATGCTAAAGGAGATCAAATCTGTCCTATAATGATATATGGAATAAAAACAAGAGCTGACACCATCAGAACAAAAAGTTTCCCAAGAACCACAGAAATAAAGATTCTTCGATTCGTTGCGGGAACAACACTCCGAGACAGAGTAAGAAATTCTGAAATAAGAAAGATCTGCAATGTGGAAGATGTCGTGCAATGGGGAACACTGAGAAGACGCTACTGGAGAAATCACATGGAAAGAGCATGTTCTGAAAGAGTGATAAATATAGCCGTAAATAAAGTACAAACAGGAAATTTACCTCCAGGAAGACCATCCAAAAGTTGGCGAGACAGTTGGACATCTAAATCCCAGGAACAGGCTCCGAGAAATAACAGGACGCAGTCCTAAAAAAAGCAGCAGAAGAAGAAGAACATACCTTCCAGCAGGGTATGTCCTGCCGTGGCACTCTTCGTCATTCGAGTCCCGTTTTCCGTTTGCAATAATAAAATAATTGAATTGCATAGTGCGATAATATTTTCTAAAGATTATTTTTATTGAGAAAAGAAAAATCTTTTAGTAGTTAGATAGAAAAATGTTCATTTGTTATAAAGATCTTATATATTTTGTAAGTTTTCAAAAGAAATCGGAATTCAAAGGATTTAAACGGCTGTCGTGAAAGAACAAAACTATCAATAGCCACGACTCGAGAACTTTTGATATTTTTCCGGATACGTTTTTTACGAAACTTTTCAGACATATATTTATTGTGAGACTATTGTGTCCTAAATGTTAAACTTTTGACAAAATTCTGACCGTATTTATAGGTGTACACTAGTTGGTAATTGATCGCTTTTCAATTTCAGTTCTTTTGTGTCATCGGAGTGTGAATAATTGTTTTTCTTACAGATATCCTCCTAAAGTCTGTTTTGTTTGAGATTGATGTTTTTTAAATGTAAATGACACAGCCAAACCAATTGCTCACGTTGCCCCTTTTTTATAAATGATATTCCAGATGACAATATAAGTTAACGATATTACCAACGGACATTTGTAAAAATAAGTTCGGTTCGATATATTTAAAGAATACATATGAATCAAGTCACGAAACCTACTGATGCCAAGATTACTTGCAGTCTCAGATGTCATTTCTAAGCAGATAAAGCATTCGTTCGGATATAAAGGTCACGATTTTCGCCTGCAGATTGCTGGGTTTTTTCAATCTTCCGTGATTTCTGGAACGCTATTCATGAGAAATGTACAGCACCCCGAATAATCTAATTTAAAATTAATATTTCTTAAAATACGCGATGAATGCAGGTTTTTATTAAATGTTATACTATACGAGTATACTCGTATAAGCGAAAAATAAGTTTTAAAATACCTAAGCGTGGACGTAATTCTTTGTCTTCTTTTTAAAATACCTAAGCGTGGACGTAATTCTTTGTGATTAGTGATACAGAAATTATCTCCCCTGAGATGATGCGGTCCAACCAGCCTTTAATTGGTCCGAGTGGACGGTTTCCAGAGAGGATTTTCTTAGCTGTATATGAGATCCGTTTTTGCTACATGTTCCCTCCAGTGTCTTTTTCTGGATCTACTCGACCGAACAATGATCTATATTTCACAAGTTTTTATTTATTTCTTCAGTGCGAACGCGATCTCGGAGAGAGACAATATTAGATCTTAGGACCTTCACCTCTTAGAATCCCATTGGTACGTTTGTACGTATTATATATTGTATATCGGTCCACGTCTCTACAGTATATGTGATGATTAGTTGCACATATATCTTAAAAATTCGAATCTAGCAGTCGATACGTGTGTGTTCGTTCTTCCAGAATAGGTTTTTTAGTACTCTCAAATATTTGAAGCTCATTACTTGCTCTATAGGGATATTCTCCACGTTTAGCTTACACTTTGTAGGTTGTCTAGATATTGTAATAATTTTTATTTTACGTACTTATTAAGCCTTTGTGATTCTATGCGGAATTCATTCTTTGCAAGTCATCTTCAGATTCAGCAATAGTTGAATAGAAACATTTTTTTTTAATTTTCAACAGAAAATAAATGGCAATGTTGTATTTTTTTATTCAAATTTCATTATTCATTATATTTTTATAAAATATTTACTAATTTTAATTAAAAAAAAATGACTTAATTTGAAATAAATGAATAACCTTCACTAAATACATATTAACATAAAATACATATATTGCATACAGTATATTCCTATACCATTTCAGAAATATGTTTTAGCAAAATGATCTTCTATTTTCCGCAATACAATCCTGTTTACATAGTATAAAATGATATAGATCAATTTGGATTTAAATGGGTATAATTAGGCACATTTATATTATATAAATATTTATGCAAAATATATGTAATTAATTAATTAATTAGTTATCCTAAAAACAAGTATTATTCATAATAATAACACAAGGCACAGTCACTGGTGTCAAATCACAGGAATGTTTCTTGATTACCTATAATTATGAGCTGTTTTTTTTAACATGAATTTATAATTAATAAATTTATCATTAATTGACAAGGTATTCGACTTATCACTCATATTTGTATAATATAATATATAACGCAGTAATAATAATTGATGTATAGTAATTTGTATATAGTTCTTGCATTTTCACGTATTGTACAGTTGATTAGTTGTCATTTGGAGCAATCAATTCAATATGGCGTGATCTAGGGAACAGAACGATTTGTCACAGATCCACGGACATGGGTACAGATATTTAACTTAAGTTACTTAGAGGCATACCCTATGCACGATTGGTGTTATTTTTAATATTAATGATTAAAAAGACGATTAATTACATGATTTAATGGAATAAATAGACGATTTTAATAGACGACCTTCGTGGCAGAGTGGCAAGAACTATCAATACCACCCAGAAAATTCTGGGTTCAATTCCCGACGATGGCAGTATGATTGTCACACTGCATTTGATTCGGTATAAAATTCACGTGGCAAAAAAATGACGATAGATTAGTTGCCACATGTCATAAAAATCAATAGCTACAAAGTCAAAACCTACAAACAATATACCTATCTACAAACCTGCTGAAACTTTCACATTAAAATCCCAAGTGGCATCCCAGCAACCAGCAAAAAATATTACACTATGCTGCAAAATTAACTTGGATTGAATCTAACGAAGAAGATTAATTAAAATAACTAATTAACTAACAAATATTTTCCACGGGACAGGCAGAAATAATGGACCGCCAAAGTGCTCTTTTTTTGACAAACTCGTACTTTTTTCGATTTCTCAACACATACATCATGTATGTCGATTTCTCCGACATCTCACGTGGTCGACATTTAATAATAATAATAATAATATGCTAACTTTTAAAGCGCCGTTTTTATGATGTAATCACCTCAAGGGCGTGATTGTGCCGTGTAGCACACGGAGAGCACTCCGGTGTGGCCGTACCCTAAAAGATTTAAAATTTTAAATCTCATTCCAACCGCATTAATTTTGATTTCATAATTCATTTTACATTTCGATGCTTATTTATCATACATAAAGGTCGATACAAAAAAATATGATGTGATGTCTAAACTAATTTAATATTAATAACTTAATAACTGTTCGGCCAAAATATTTTTATCACCAAACAAAATAACCTAATGACATTCGAGTACTAGTGCCTAATAATAATAATAATGGAAATTTTATATAATTTGACATTAAAATAAATTAACGTACCATAACAATCTCAATTATGTGTTATATACCGACCGCAAACTAAATAGCAATTGTATAATACTCGTAGAATAATTTTAAAACTGTTACAAATGTTTGAATAAAAAATGTGGTTTTCAATGACTTCTATTTCAAAATCGAAACTGAATGCATTTGGGGGTCAATAAATCATTGAATAATCATTCGCAATCGTAGGTCAGCCAATAATGACCACGGTTATTGGGTGAATCAAAGTATATACCATATTTTACGAACTATAAGACGCTACGTGGTAAGAGCTCTGACTTTCATACAGAAGGTCCCGGAATTCCCGATTCCCGGTGATGGCAGTGTGATTGTCACACTGTCTTTGGTCTGGTGTAGAATTCACGTGACAATAAAATTGCGATACATTGGCTACCTATCACATCGCACGCTTAATAGAACACTGGCTTAACTAAAAAAAAACAAGTTTTGCTCAATTTGACATGAGTCGGTGTTTTAACAAAAACAGTCGAAAAACACATATGAATGGATAGCGTTAACATTGTGAAAAATAGATTGATGGCGTTAACACAAGCCTCCGTCTAATGTTAACTCAATTATGACCTAAACCATAATCGGTCAGTTTTATATTAAGCGTGCGACATGTCATGAGAATCAATATGATAGTTAAAATAAATTGTATACAATAATTTGGTTCAAACGACCTGTTGTATAGAAAAAAAAAATCATTATTAGATTGCAAAGCCAGACTAAAAAAAATGCTTGTGAATCCTTGCAACTCATGTTCGCCGCATCGGTGCACTGCCGCTGCCAGTTGAATCGAATGTTGCCAGATTAACATAGGATTCCCGCGGCATAGAATATATGTCAATTTTTAAGACTGGTGGGAAGTTTCAATCAAATACTGGATATTTTAATGTTAATTTCGAGTATTAGACACACCTGAATTTTGGGGGCAAATTTTTGAATAAAAAAGTGCGTCTTATAGTCCATAAAATACGGTAATATGTACCTACCTATATGCTCTTAACGCCCCTGAGTTGTGTATAATCGTGTTATATGAAAATAATATTTATTATAGTTAATAATAAGGAGATTCCGTTTGTTTTTTTTTTTTTAATTATATGTATATTTTTTATTAAAAATATAAATAGATATATTAAAAAAAAAAACAAAATAAAATGGATTGCTTTTTTTCAAGTCATGAATTATCACCGAAATTCATAAAATACGCGTATTTCTTTATCAACGAGATATTCAGAGCATAAATATAAACTTAATTACATGAAATTAATATATGTGCACATTGTTAGATTTATTGATAATAATAATTTAAATACAATAAGTTTAAATATGCTAAAATTGTCATGTAAACACGAGGTATTGAATAACTTAGATTTATCCGTTTAAATAAATAAAACAAAGGCCATAAAAAAATGTAAAAACGATTCGAAAATTTTAGCAGACATTATACGAGTATGTTTAATTTAATTTAACCGGTCAGGTACAAAACATGAATATATAAGATAAACAAAATAATACAGACATTATACTTGGAAAATTCATAACACTGTTAATTTTCAAATATTCAATGGTAATTCTATAGTATATTTTAAGATATTTTTTCATATATTAAACTTTGGAACACCGTGTTATAAAATTATCATCGCGAACAGTAAATGAAAAATCTTAAGAAGTAGTATTGTTCCGACTTCATAAAACAATTGTCATTATTTGTCATATCATTAACATTTTATTAACAGCAGCCACATATACCTTCCATGTTTCTCTAATACTTGAGATAACGTTAATTGTATCTTACCTAGCAATAAACGTGTCTTCAACAATATGAAATCACTTTCAAAAGCCTCGGGTAATAAAGGAGTTAAATGGGCAAAAAAATGCTATTCAAGCAACTGCCGTTGCTGACCGGCACCTAATAATTTTCTCATTTTAATACTTGCACATTCAAACAAATAATCATACAACTGTACATTAGAATACTGAATCGAACTAGCGTAATACGTGTATTTTCTTTCTGTCCTGTCACACCTCCGTGGTGCATAGGGCCTCAAGGAATCTTCTCCACCCGACTCTATCGCATGCCTGATGCTTCATCATCACAAGTGAGGCCTGCTGCCTTAACCTCGTCCTGCAGGGTTCTTCTCCAGGTGGCTCTAGGTCTGCCTCGCTTTCTCTTTCCCCCCATAGGGGACCAGTCTAGTATGCCCTGAGCGATGCAGGCTGGGTTCCGTCTCAGAGCGTGACCGATCCACTGCCATTTGCGCCTATCGACTTGTTAATGTATTTTATACTTTTTGTAATATTTAAGAAACATTAATGGTTTATTACAAATAGAATAACAAAACTGATCAATTTCTTCTTTATTCGTCATCACTTTGTGTTGTGGATTCACATTTGAATAACTTTTTAAAAACATTTTATTTTCACAACACTTTCTTGCATAATGAAAACAAATATGTTTTTGATAAAAAAATTCTTTATTATTATGTATTTAGTATGCTTCCACTTGTGTTTATGTTCGACCGGTTTCGGCAGCTTGCTGCCATCGTTTGGTCACTTTCTTGCACTTTCACAAACAGGCAGAGTGTTAAGATCTCTGACTACCATACCGGAGATTCCCGGAGATGGCAGTGTGATTGTCCTTTGGTCTGGTGTAGAATTCAGGTGACAATAAAATGGCGATAGATTAGCTACCTGTCATATGTCACGAGAATCAATATAATAGCTAAAAAAAACAAATTGCATATAGTAGGTAATTGGGTTCAAACAACCTGTTTTATACAACAAAAAAAAACTTGTTTCGGGATACAGACTTTCCTTCTACAGTGTATGAATTAATGAATTTTAACCTATGAATTAAAATTCATTAATTCATACATTGAAGAAAGGAAGTCTGTGTCCCGAAACATGTTTGTTAAAGGTGTAAAAAAACTTTTAGAAAACATATGTTTTTATTCATATTGATAAGGGTTTTGATTGCTCTGGTCTCTTAGGCTCAGCATACGGGCCCAATCCATGGGGGTCTGCTGGGTCATCGTACGGATCTCTTGGTTGCTCCTATGTCTCCAAGTTCAAGTTCCAGAACCATCTCTAGCCACTGGCTTGATGATGGTATTATTAATGCGCAGCTTGGTGTTTCTGGACGGTACCTTGGACTTCAGTAATATCATCAGGGAGGATGTGCCACATCGTCCAGTCAAGCGGGATTTGCATGAAGTCATTCGTAGACAATCATGACCGACATTCCATCATAAAAAGATTTAATGCATATTCGTCTCGAAGGTCTTGTTTCTATTACATTTATTCTGTATTTATTATTGAGAAAAATATATGTATTATGTCTGGATCGTCCAGCTGACGACAAGTGCACCATCTAGAAGAAAATTAGGTGTTAAATTATTTTTATTTTGTTGTTTTATTTTATATCATGTAATTTTATATAATATAATTTGTTTTAAATGTATTTTGTGGACGTTGGACGATCGAAGTGTGCGCGAGAAATGCCTAAAGGCGGCGATGAGGTTCGTAACCCATCACACCGCGTCTCTCGCGGGGGCGAAAAGTGAAGGATGGTGTGTCGCATCGATTAAAGTTTGGCAGTCCATTCTTTCCAGCTACGCTTTCGGGGAGACGGCGTGCTGGTTAATTAGTTAGTAAAAGTGTTGTTAAAATAACATGTTTTCAAAAAGTTATTCAAAATTGATCAAATTTTAATATCGAGGATTCTAAAGAAATATGTCGGGATAGAATATATTGTGACGGTCCATCCTCTCAGCCTATCTATTTGATGAATCAATGTGATAGTTAAATACTCGTACTTAGTAAGTCAAACAAAACAAACAAACAAACCATCACGCCGTTTCTCCGCAGGGATAGGCAGAGAGAATGGACCGCCACACTACTCTATCCTGGCAAACCTCTTTAACTTCCTCCACATTCATACAACGAGTCATACCCGCACGTCGATTCCTCCGACTTCTAACATGCCCAACCTTTAAAATTTGATTAATTTGGTCATGCCACGTTTTCCTCGGTCTGCCTCGACTTTACATATACCCCATTTACATCATTAACGTATACTTTCTTAACCATTCTTTCTTCATCCATGCGTTCCATATGTCCGAACCAACGCAGCGATTCTTTCATAATTTTGTTCATAATACCTTCTTCCGCTCTACATTCCTTTCTTATATCAGCATTTGAGATTCTGTCGTATATCGTTCTACCACACATACGTCTTAGGGACCTCATCTCTACCGCATGTATTCTGCTCTCATCCTTCTTCTGCCAGTTCCATGCTTCGCTTCCATACATTAGGGTTGGGACCAGAACTCCATTGTGAACGGCCGTTTTCGCTTTCATTGATAAATTCTTGTTTCCAATAACTATAATATTTTTAAAGCTCCATTCACTTTGTTACCCGCACCAACCCTTCTACTTACTTAGTAAGTCAATGTGTTTAATTCTCATAGACGCATACTGATTGAAGTATTCTTCTATGAATTCTTACTATACAAAATGATGCATTGAATATGAAGCGAAGAAAAAAACAGCACTAAGAAGAGTAGAGATCCTATCGCGAATTAGCGAGTCTAATCCGTCGCTTGTATTACAAGTATGCTAATGAAATGCCGTTTTTTATCCGAGGTAGGAGAATGGATATTTAAGTTGCTTGAAAACGTTGAGCTGAAAGTAGTCATGCAAATAAAAAAAAACTAATTACAAAAGCCAAGATGGTAGAGCACAGTTATGTTATTGTATATTTACGAGTATGTACTGTATGTAAAATAAAACTGAACTGACAGACGAAATGTAAAAATAAAATAAATAAAATAGAACATTGTTTTGGCCGAAACACTATGATGCTTCAATATTATTAACTGTTAAAATTACGACACTGTTATAATATCATATTTTTTTATTATACACTATTTGAGAATGTCGCGACAGCTGTTTCGCCAATAGATCAAGTGTTACAAACAACTAACAGTTGTTTGTAACACTTGATGATGCCGACATCGGTTGGTGAAACAGCTGTCGCGACATTCAAAGGGGATGTAAAAAAATGTTATACCATATTTACAACATTATTGTAAATTTAAGAGTAAATAAAATATATGAAATCTCTTGAGATGATGTTAACATAAAAAAAAATTATCCTATGAAATAATGGAGCTCAGACAAGTATTAAGAACAAAAATATGAATTAAATGAACAGTGATAGAATTAAGTGTGAATGAAGCGAAAGGAAAATATGATATGAATTAATAAATAAGTCGACCATGATACAAGTATGAAAAATCAAATCAAATCAAATCAAATCAAATCAGTTTATTTCATCAACAGACATTACAAAATTTATTTTTAAGGCATCTATTGAGAACAGGTAAAATAATATATTATATATAGTATACTACCAGAAACGCATAAGAGATGGTTCAACATTAGGAAGACAGGATACTCTCCAGAATTAAGAGTATTTGCCTTCTGAACGTACTTTCACTAACATGAAAGACGTCGATCTCCGAGGAGACCGCGTTCAGCAGACTAATTGCTCTTCCCACCGGTGTCACCAGAGGCAGATTGGTTCTGGCAGCCGGTAGGTAAAACAATCTGTGCTGTCGCTGTCGGAGATATCTATCGGGGACAAAAAGCCGAACACCCTCCAGTACGGTCGAGTTCTCGAAGTATCCCCTAATTAATCTAAAGAAATGGGTAATTAGATGTCCATCTCTTCGAAGCTGTAGAGAATTGGTTCCGAGCATTCCCTCAGAATTTTTTTCTGAACCCTCTCCAGCATAATGGAATATCTCGCCTCGTGAGGACTCCATATCACAGAACCACTTTCGAGTCTGCTCCGAACCAATGCGTTGTATAGGACTCAGAGCACATTGGGATCCCTGAAAACTCTACCGGTCCGGACGATGAAGCCCAACATCTTCAGTGCAGTGTCACAAATCCTCTCAACATGTGCACGAAAAGTCAGCCTACTCTCATAGATGATCCCGAGATCTCTCATCGTAGATACATGTGCTAGTTGCTGGTTGTTCATTGTGTATCTATAATACACAGTTCTCAATGCTCTAGTAAAAGATAGCATAACGCATTTAGAGACATTGAATTGCATTTGATTACTGTGACTCCAGTTGACAATATTATTGATGTCCGACTGGAGGCGAAGACAGTCTCCAGGATTTTTAATTTCCAGGAATAATTTCAGATCATCGGCAAATAAAAGAAATCGCGAGAAGTTTATCACCTTCGCAATATCATTTATGAAGATGGTGAAGAGGAGTGGCCCTAAGTTTGAACCTTGTGGCACCCCTGAATTTACAAGAAAAGGTTCCGATTGAAAAATTCCGTATGAGACGTATTGTTTTCTCCCCTCGAGGTAACTAATGAAAAACATAATCAACTGAGAAGAGAATCCAATTTGAGATAGCTTTGCTATCAGAATGTCGTGGTTCACAGTGTCAAAGGCCTTTGAGAAATCATTATATGAACAGTCAACTTGGTGACCATCATCCAAGGCCCTTGCAATGTAATCTGTGAATACCATGAGATTAGTTTCAGTCGAGCGCCCCTTCCTGAATCCATGTTGTTCTGTTATAATATAGGGGTCGACTTTGGGAAATATCAATTTGTGTAAAATTGATTCAAATAGTTTGGCTGGAGCCGACAGTATCGCTACAGGTCTGTAGTTTTCGACCGACTCTTTTGCGCCGCTCTTGAAAATAGGACTGATTCTGGAAAGTTTCCAGAGATCAGGAAAAGTATTTGTACTTAACGATAAGTTAAATAAAAAATACAGCGGAGATATTAGGAATGCGCTTGCAATGTACGCTGAATAAACGTTAATGGATAAATACAATGTTGAAAAATAATAAAGTGACTTTCTTCAAACTCTTTATGTCTCTATAAATTTTTAGGGACGTTTGATAAGTTCTAAACATTGTTGAATAAAATGTTCACCTTCAATGTGCTATATTTTGCTTCAATTTTCTATATTTCTTGTTCTGTTTGCATCCAACCCATATTTTCTTTTCCATTGTTTTTACATTAATTCTTTCCATGCGTCTAAACCATAATAATGACCCATTTATAGTTTTGTTCAAAACATATTAATTTGTACGGCATTCACTTAATACTTTATCATATATAAATTTACCATGCTATTCATCTAAATATTTCTCCATTACTAAATTTACTCTTCTTTAGGATAGATATCTTTTATCAGCTCCATGCTTTAGTTCCATACAAAAGGGTTGGTATGGTCAACACCATTGTGCACTGGCATCTTAACAAACAAACAAACAAACAAACCATCACGCCGTTTCTCCCCAGGGGTAGGCAGAGAGAATAAACCGCCACACTACTCTGTCCTGGCAAACCTCTCTAGCTTCCTCCACATTCATACAACGAGTCATACACGCACGTCGATTCCTCCGACTTCTAACATGCCCAACCTTTAAAATTTGATTAATTTGACAATGCCATGTTTTCCTCGGTCTGCCTCGACTCCGTACCCCATTTACATCATTAACGTATACTTTTTTAACCATTCTTTCTCCATCCATGCGTTCCATATGTCCGAACCAACGCAGCGATCTTTTCATAATTTTGTTCATAATACCTTCTTCCGCTCTACATTCCTTTCTTATATCATCATTTGAGATTCTGTCGTATATTGTTCGGCATCTTAACAATAGTATTATTATTGTTATACCAATACTATAAAAAATTCAAACATTTCACTTATTACTAATTTCATTTAACATTTATTAACAAGGTTGTATCATAAAACAAAAGTAATCAACCTTACTATGCAGTGCGTTACATCCGTTACAAGAGATATGCTTGATTGACTATGAAACATTGATATTGGCATCTAGATTCTATCAGCAGAAACATTATTAAAACGAGTGTATTTCCTTTGCAGTATCCGGCCTGGTGAATCAGTAGCAGTATCAGTACTGAATCACACAGAATTCGATTTTCCCGAAGGTTTCATGTTTGGAGCGGCCACTGCAGCCTATCAGATAGAGGGGGCGTGGAATGTTTCAGGTACACTATGCATGCATTTTAATTAATTCTTTGTATCAATATAATCACATTTTATTAGTCCAAAGACGTTGAATAGGGTTAAATACCTGAGTTAACTCTTTTTTTATTGAAATAATTTAAGACAGGAACTATTAGCGGCATCTATGGTACAGATACTAAAGCTATAACGTACAAATCTAAAGTTGTGGTCATTATTGGAGTTTAGTTTAGACGCAAAAATACTTCTTTTAATGTGTATCAATATAAAATTGCATCATTTGATACACATCAAAATACGTATTTTGTACGAAAATATTTTATATATTTTGTACTTCGTACGGTTTTATGAATTTCTATGGTTTGCGTCTTCACTAAGTTCTAGCAATGAACCTAATTTTAGAATACTACGTTAAAGCTTTATTATTAGTACGACAGATGCCGCTATGATACTTGTTGATGTTGGTTTGTATCGCGGTTTTATATGTAGGATTTAGAATCGTGATGATTTTTTCGCTAATCAAATAATGTGTCTATTTCCTATTTCAAACAACATAATTTAGATTAAAAACACAATTAAAGATTTGTAGAAGCAGATTGCCTAGTAATAATCTCTAGTATCTACATATTTTTGGTAAAATTGCGTGTTTGATTAAAATACATGCTTGTTATGTTAATAAACAGTGGTCAATGTTTTAAAATCAATATTGACAAAGTCGCCGCCCGTTGACAGGGTATTTAAAATTTATGACTATTTAAGACATCTCTTCACATTTGCGTATACATTTGAATAAGTCAGTTAGAAGACTAAAATTATTTATTCTTGGAACTTACTTGTTTTATTGGTGATGAATGACGTAAATTTAAATGCGAATCATCCGAAGTTTAATGTTTTATGAAATACAAAGAGCCCTCGTTTTCTGCATCACGGTGTCTGTCAAACGCATTCGGAGAGACTATGGAACAAAAACCAAATAACGTAACCTTCTGTCAAAATGTTTTTTATTAAAATAAATTAGTTTCATATTTATCCTGTTAATTTAACTATATTAATTTAAACCGAGTATTCCAGAATAATTAATTAAATAATGTTAATCTAATGAAATTTCTAAACGATTTTAAGTTGGCATCCGGCATTAGAAGTGCTCCAAGTAGATTTTTTTACCCTTTAATGTTCGTGTGTTTCATGCAAACGTCTACAAACTCACTATTTTGCAGTTTTTTCATTGTATCAGTTTTGATTCAGAAAGAAAATCTTAATGGTCCTAAAAGCTTTGCATGTCCTTTTCTTATCGTATACTTATATGACAGTATGTTTAATATTAAACAAATCTTTTCAGATTTGATTGTATAATTGTGAAAACAATCTCCCATAAAACGATATTTTGAGATTTAATAGAAATATTTGATAGTATTTTAAAATTAGATTCGGTGGAAATGGGCAGGACATGTCGCAGGGAACTGATAGATAGGCACCCAGAGTCTTGACATGGAGACCATGGAAAGGAAAAAGAGCCATCGGTTGACCACAGAAAAGATGGGCTTACGACATAATTACAGTCAGGGAAAGAAGTTTCATAAGAGTCTTGCAGGATAGAGGAAAATGAAGACTGAAGAGCATTAGCAGAATTGGCTAGGGAGAAGAAGAGATGATGATATTTTCAAATTAGAATAATACGAAAAAAAACAAAGTTACCGGAGACATTCGTTTATAATTAATCGCAATCATGATTAGACAAATGATGATTAATTAATTATTCTTTATTTATTTGAAATATTACACATGTATATAACACATGTTCTAATAAAAATAATTAAAAATTCAATTATATTCAATTAAATCCACATACACATCAATATAAGGATACATTTTGTTTACATATTTATTTAATTCTATTCTTAATTTTTTTATGCTCTGCACACTTTTGACATCCTCCAGTATATCTTCATAAATTTTAAATGCTTTATACATAAGGGAATTCTGAGGTTTGTTTTTTTCTGAATTGGAGCCTTAGTTTATTTTTCTTTCTTGATTCATATTGATATTCATGTTGGTTACTTTTTATCTTCCTTAAAAATTCTTGGGAGGTGTGCCCATTAACAATTTTGTGTATTAGTCTATTACGTTGAATGCTATTATTTTTTCTTAAATGACATAATTTTTACTATCTTTCTATGCTTAAAAATAACATGGATTGCTTTTTACACATTCGTAGTTAATTATATTTCGTATACGCGATTATTCATGGAATCAAACGAACGTGATATAGGGGGCATACCTGTACGTGTTGTCATTGTAAGCATGTTAAAAGCAACCATTACATTTTAACGTATTCGTGTAAATTCGCAATATTACACGCAATGTGGATACTTCTGGTACAATAAAATTCGTATTGAGTAACTGCTGAGCACACTTTTTTTGTATTACTTAATAGTGTGCAATAATTTTCTTAACCGTTTTTGTTTTTCCAACAGACACTTCCGCAGAAAATTCACCACGTATCCGTATCTCAAATATGATCAGTTGTTCTGCACGTGATATGAAGTTAATCAATTAAATTAAAAATGCCTAATTTTGATGAATCGGTTATTTGAAACAATCTAAAATAATCAGTAATCCATATTGAACGTATATTGATGTATTGACTTTATCACCATTAATACAATAACGATCTTTTGGATGCGTGCTTGGAAGTATTCTCGATAACATCTCGTAGGAGAAAAAAATCTGAAATATTATTTCGTGTGTGTATGTGTGCACGCGCGTGCGTGTCTATGTATGTGTATATGTTTAATAGAGCGTTCACAATTAACATGCATAAAAAACAAAAAAAAATCAGTATTTTGAACTTATAAATGAAATATACTAACAAGGGATTACTGTACTTAAATGATTTTTGGCTTTATTTTTAGGTAAAGGAGAGAGCGTTTGGGATAGATGGACCCATGAGCATCCAGAAGTAATCAAGGATGGGAGTAACGCGGACATTGCGGCAGCTTCTTACTACAATTACCGTCAGGACGTCCAGATGCTGAAGGATCTGGGAGTCAACTTCTATCGCTTCTCAATATCGTGGCCACGCCTCCTACCTACCGGTTTCGCAAACCAGATCAACAAGGATGGCATTGCCTATTATAACAACTTGATAAACGAATTAATCAAGTATAATATTACTCCAATGGCGACTTTATACCATTGGGATCTTCCTCAAAGGCTGCAAGATCTTGGTGGCTGGTCTAATCCTCATATTGTCGAGTACTTTGCAGACTACGCCCGAGTCGCCTACAAACTATTTGCAGATCGTGTTGCTATCTGGACCACGTTCAATGAGCCCATGCAAACCTGTTTGGAAGGTTACGGACTGGCCAACAGGGCTCCAGCCCTAAACCATCACGGAGTAGGAGAGTACCTTTGTACACACTACCTTCTAAAGTCCCACGCCAGAGCTTACCATATTTACGATGAAGAGTTTCGACCAAAATATAAAGGTAAGATACAAAAGTGTCGTTGATTTCTTTATTTAATTTTAACAGTATCCCTGTGGAAGATTGAACCCCGTTTCTGTTTGCGAATTTCTTTCTGCAAACAAATTGTCTACTTGAAGTGGACCTGACTTAGTGCGCACAATTATGGTGTTATTAATATAATAATATGTTAAAACAGTTGTAAAAGGGAAGATACTGGACGCCATCTGCCTGAGTTTTTATATAAAAATGTCTTATCTTGAACTAGGAATAGATAACTCGGTGAGTTATGCTTTTAATGTTGAATACTTCTATAGAAATCGAGTATGTGTTGCATTACAGATTGTATGTTATAATATAATGCTATTTGGGTATTATAAAACTCTGTTAAAACTATTAGAATTTTTCATAAATGTAAAACAATGTAAATGTGGAAAATAATCCTAAGAAGAAAGCTAATACAGTATCAAGAGTAGGCTATTCATTACTTACTAACTCACTTAAACAGCCGTTATCGTCCACTGCTGGACATAGGCCTCCCCCATATTTCTATACGTATTCCTGTCATGTGCCTTTCGCATTCAATCACCAGCCAATTTTTGAATATCTTCGGACCATTGTGTGTGGGGTCTCCCTCTGTTTCTTCTGTCCTTGCGGGGTCTCCACTCCAACACCATTCCGGTCCATCTCTCATCTATCAATCTGACGACATGTCCCGCAAATGTACATTTGAGGCTATTCATTGTATTGATATACTTTTTAAAGTTAGCACTTTATGTAGTAAGTCTGCTTCATCTGAGATTAGTTAACGTATAATGATCCTCAATAGTAAACAAAATGCACATTTATATGTACCTGACATGATAGAAAAATTATGTTTTCTAGAAGTTTTATTACAATTTAAGGTAGTAGGATGTTTCACCTGCTTGGGCACTATCAAATGACATTTGATAGCAAGAAAACAATGTACACAAAATATATGTTTCCGTAATATTTAAAATTTCATTTCATTTCATTTCATTTATTTTGATAATAATCACAAACATTACAGACATACAATTCCAAATCGTTTGCAATTACATTATTAACAGAGAAGCATTAAAAAAAATAAAAATTAAGCTTAAGAGTAAGAAAAAATCATAACATTGATATTGCATCCCTGAGGCAACTCACACTATCACGAAATATGTCGACCTCCGAGGCGATCCGATTAAGCAATAAGATTGCCCTACCCACAGGCATTACCATTGGCAGGTTGGTTCTGCAGCGTGGCAAATAAAACAATCTGTGCTGTCTTTGACGAAGGTAATTATCAGGGACAAATAGACCTACATCACTCAGGACATCCGAGTTCTGTATACGGCCGCCAATCAGCTGAAAGAAGTGAACTCCCAAGTGAATGTTCCTCCTTCTCTCCAATGATTGGTAGCTTAGCATACCTAGCAAGAATTCAGTCGGAAAGAGCCACGGGTAATAACCGCGCTCCCTGAGGTAAAGAAAGCGCAGAAATTTTTCTGCACTCGCTCCACCATCAGAGAATATCGGATCCCAGGCGGTGACCAAATAACGGAACTATATTCCAGCCGACTTCTTACCAGGGAATTATACAACACCCGAAGTACCTGTGTGTTCGAAAATATCTTGGCATTCCTGAAAACAAATCCAAGCATTTTAATGGAACTATTACATAGAGCAACTATGTGAAGATTGAACGATAATTGAGCATCGAACAGAACACCGAGATCTCTGGATGTAGAAGCTCTTTCAAGCTGTACCCCATCCATAAGATAGCGAAAGTATAATGTTTTCGATGCCCGTGTGTATGACATAACAAAGCACTTGGAGACGTTGAAGAATAATTTGTTACGTTTACTCCATTGGGTTATGCTCTGAATGTCACACTGAAGCTTCAAGCAATCTGAGGGATTCTCTATTTCAGAGAAAACTTTTATGTCATCAGCAAATAATAAAAAATTTGAAAACTTTATTTCGTTAGAAATATCATTTATGAATATCGTGAAAAGCAATGGTCCTAAATTAGACCCTTGTGGCACCCCTGATGAGGTGTGAAAGGCTGAAGACTGAAAAAGTCCATATGACACATATTGTTTTCGAGATGTTAGATAGCTAGAGAAAAGCTTGAGCAGATTGTCACTAAAGCCAATCCTTTGAAGCTTTCGAAGCAAAAGTTGGTGGTCCACCTTATCAAACGCTTTTGAAAAATCGCTATACGAGCAGTCGACTTGTGCACCTTTATCAAGGCACTTAGTGACAAAGTTCGTAAATACCATCAAATTTGTAATGGTTGAACGCCCTGATCTGAATCCATGCTGTTCATTAATTATGAATGGTTCTATCTTTGGGTTAATAAAATGATGTATTAACGCCTCAAATACCTTCGCAGGTGTAGATAAAATTGCTACTGGTCGATAATTTTCAACACATGATTTTGTGCCTTTCTTGAAAACTGGAGAGATTTTAGAAATCTTCCAAAGTTCCGGAAAGACACCCGTTTGTAGCGATCGATTAAATATAATGGACAGTGGTTTTTTGAAAATGTGGTTGCAACCTTTTAATATAAAGGTTGGAACAAAATCTGGACCTAATGAATTCGTGTTTTTGAGTTGATTAATAGCCTTGAAGACTTCACATTCACTGAAAAAATCTATGGAAATATCTTGAGCGCCCTGAGTCGTATTCTGCGAATCAGCATGGACTGCCTCATTTGATGGAGTACTGAACACAGATTTAAAATGTTCAGCGAACGCATTCACAACTTCTCTATTGTGAACCTCTTGACCTTGCCACGTCATTGTATCAATAACACCACCATCATGGCGTTTGGAGTCTATATATTTCCAAAAATCATTGGGATTTCTCAAGATATCGGCTTCAATGTTGGATATATATGATTTGAAAGAAGATCTCATTTTACATTTTACCGTAGCTCGAAGACTACTAAAGAGAGTGTAGTAATGTGAATTACCAGAAGACTTCCACTTTTTGTGGTAACTATGTTTCATTCTGATGTCACTGATAATATCTCGAGTGAACCACCTCGGATATCGTCTATTAGTGGTAGCCGGGGGTTTCCTAGGGAAGCAATCATCAAAACAAGAATACACAGTGTCATAAAAAACTTGTACGGCCTCATTCACGTCTGTTATAGAGCGAAGTTGATCCCAGTTTGCCTGAAAAAGTGCATCATAGAGGAAACTGAAATCACCATTGGAAAAATTCCAGCCCCTCCATGATACCGTGTCCGCAGTAGGGACCCTAGAATGTGCTCTTGAAGTCTCTATAATCAAGTCGAAATTTAAAGCAGGATGGTAAGAGTCCTCCTTCGTGAGGGGAGATTCGCCTCGAGAAACGGATACCGGAACTGTCGAAAATATTAAATCAAGTATTCTTTGTTTGGTATTCAGAATGCCATTGCACTGGACGAGTCCCAGCACCGAACACATAAAAGAAATCTCTTCATCGACATCCCTGCTCTGTGCCGAGTACAAATTAAAATCGCCCAGTAAAATGACACGCTTATCCCCAATTATTAGCAGATTACAAAGAATCTTATTAAAAAATAATCTATAAGACTCTAAAGAACTCTGAGGAGGAAAATATATTACGCATATGTAAACTATCGTACCTCTATATGTGAGCTTAAGCCAAAGATCTTCATTGACCGTTTCCAACATAGAAAATCTCTGGATATCCATAGATTGTCCGTGTCTCACGGCCAACAAACACCCCCACCCTGCCTGTGAGCACTACAAGAGGACGCGCGATCTCTCCTAAACACAATAAAATCCGACGTGAATAGTTCCGAGCTCAAAACGCTATCACTAAGCCACGTCTCGGTCAAACATATTATATCAAAATCACATCCTGCTACCTCATTGTAAAACTCGGTGCATTTGGTATTTAACCCTCGTGCGTTTTGATAAAAACATTTTAATGAAGAGGAACAAGAAACAGGGGGAACAATACTGGCCTCGCTTGTGTCTAGTCATTTGACTTTAGGCAAGTGCGGAGTTACCACCCTATTATCCCATTCCTTAACATATGAATGACGTGGCCAATGACAGGGCTTTAAAACTTCACCAACAATTTCTGAAGGTATACCCAATTTGAACGAGGCATAATCTCCCCTCGACTTGATTTTGAAGACCTTGAATGCGGCCGTACTGACAATCGAGGTAAGGTATTTGATAAGGTCATCTGCTGTGGTATCCTTGTGCAGGGGGTAGAGGTGATAAAATGTCATTTTTTTGTTTACTGAAACGTCATCACTGCGAAGTTTACCGCGCACCACACGACCTCTGCGGGTTCCCTTCGCCACTTTCCAATCTTCCGCCACAGTCGCAGGTGTCGAGGCTGTTTCCGTGGATTCCAGGGTCTCCGATGGCTGGTCCTGGTTGGGCTCAGAAGGGCACGTTTCTGGAGAGGAGCGCTGGGAGTTGGCCTTCCGCTTACTGGAACCGGCAGACACAATGGTAGTAGATATGTCCCCCGTCCCTCTCAGCACACCAGCCGTAAGGGACCTCGTCATCATTCTTCTCGGTTGGCCAACCGCTGCTGCAGTCGAGTACAGCCTAGGAGCAGGGACCGGGACCACAGCAGGAGCCCGAGTGCGACCAGGAGCGATGACAGACGCCACAGGGGGCGCTGGGCAAGTGGGAGATACTGTTACAGCAGTAGGCGGAGCGGAGACGGACAGAAGAGATGCAACTTGATTGCTCGGTGGATCCTCGGCTGAGGGCAAGCCATTCATCCGTCCTCCACATACACATTCACTCATTTTTTGTATTATTATGGCCACTGCGGAGTTAATTAAGTCCACTTTTAAGTGGAGTGATTTTATCTCACAGAGCATATTGACGGAATCACTCATTTTCGAAATAAATAATTTAATAACAATTAACTGTCACTTATTGTGGGAGCGATCGTGGTGACAATCGTGGTGTAATGGGGGTAGGCCGCACAAGTGACAAATAGTTTTAGGTCAAACTCGCAAACACTGAGGAGCAGCTCCACGATAATAGTCACAAAATAATCACCAACTTTACAATATTATAACAGTTGTAATTATAGTTGTGGACAATGCCACAAACCAAAATAAACTAAAAAGTACAGAGGAACGAAAATTCAACTGTGCACTGTTATAAGTCCATAGACAAATGTTGTTCTTCGGAAAAAATGAGGTTCTTCGTCAGCTTGTCTCCATCCACTGCTGGACGTAAGCCTCTACACCCCCACGCCATCTATCTCGGTCTCTCGCCAGTGTTCTCCAGACCCTTCCCGCCGTCCGCACAATATCACCGCTCTTCCTGGTTGGCTGTCTACCGACACTTCTCCGGCCCAACCTTGGCCTCCATTCAGTAACCCTCTGGCTCCATCTTTCATCATCCCGTCGACACACATGACAAGCCTACTGCCACGTCATCCTCGCAATGCGTATCCCTACATCGGTGATCCTGGTGCGTCTTCTAATCTCCACGTTGGGTATATGGTCTCTAAGCGAGATACCCAACATAGATATTTCCATGGCCCGTTGTGAAACTTTGATTTTGTGCATTGCTTCTTTAGTTAACGTCCATGTCTCGCATCCATAGGTCATCACAGGTAACACACACTGGTCCAGGACTTGTTTTTAAATTTTGTGGCATGTCCGACTTGAAGATGTTGCCCAGCCATCAGAATGCAGACCAACCGAACTGTAGTTTCCTATCAATCTCTTTGACTTGACCCTCTCTTCCAAAAGCCATCGAGAAACGAGGTTATATTTGGTAAAATCGCAACGCATAAAATACAATATCCTCTTAAAATTAAGACATGTGCATTAATAGTTAACCCTTTGTTTTTTAATACACCTATTTCATAATGATGGACCTATATTCGCTAGAGTATGATGGCGAATACGCTTAGGATATAAAATCTCTTCTTTCTCTAGAAAACAACAAAATTACGTAAGAGCGATTCGTTAGCAAAGTTTGTTCTAATTTAACTGAAGTTTCTCTCATGAATATACGATTCACTATATTGATGTATTTTCGAAGAAAAACCTTTAGTATCACGAAGTTAGCTCAGCGTACCCTGTGTACCAAATTATTAAGGAGTCCAAACATGTTCTCCGCTGGAATTATTAAATTGATGGCGTCTGTTTTTTTCTTTGTATATTGAATAAGATGCCACCGCTGCATGACAAGCGGGATGTAAATATTATATTAGAATTGATAGCGGCGACTCTATCAATCTTTATAAGTGGCTCGAGGAATTATTTATAGAATGTCTCAATGATCTAATTTCAGGACAAATCGGAATAACTCTGGACTCCAACTGGGCCGAGCCGAACACAGACACTGAGGAGGATAAAGAAGCAGCGGAACTGTATTTGCAGTCACACGTTAGTACACAATCTCCATTTTAACTCCGATAATCAGCAACCTCAACACGCGATATGTACTCGTACCATATCTTACTCGGCGTGTCTATGAGCTCGAAATTTCTTTGTACGATCAATTTGATGTTTTGTACAAATTGACACCTGCTTTACAGAGGTTTACATACCTCATCCTACACTTATTATCAACGTGTTTATTTTATTTTACCATAAATGGCATAACATGTTTTTAGATTAATTACTCACCAATTCGTGAAAAATATTGTAAAAATTTGTCCGTATCTTGTCATATCATCGAAACTAAACAATTAGCCGAAGCATTGGCAGAACCTACTCCCATAGAAGCCCAGAAGCCCGGCTTGCGTAAGAAATATTGAATCAAAACCTCTTCTGGCTTACAGAGGTTCAGCTCTTGTGGATATTCCTCTTATGTCTGATGGGAACATTGTTGGAAGGTTGGTGGTTTATGCGGGGGCATGATAACTTAGAGTTGGGGTTTTTCGGGCTTCTGGGCTTTTATAGGAGTACCGCCACTGAGCCTAAGGTCTAAATAAGGTTTATAGGGACTCGGATGGATATTCCGGTTACAGAGATTCAGCTTCAATGGCTATTTTTCTTACGTCTGTAGGAAACATTGTTGGAAATGTAAATTTGCTAGTTGTTTTTTTAGCGGGGACTAGATATGTGTGACCCGGAGTGCTCTTCCGAAAGAGGGCGAGGGAGGATTTAGGGTTTATGCTAAAGTTCTACTTTAATCTCGGCTAGGGAATGGAAAACCAGTTAAGGGGGTGTGTGTTGATTTGTCAAAAAGACGATGATGGTTGCGAGCCGTTGTTATTGTGTTCATAAGAAGCAGTTCTAATCTAGTCAGAAGAAACACCAAAATTCTATTGTACAAGACATTTATTAAGGCAGCCCCGACATGCACCTCAGAAACCTGGGTAATGATGAAGATTCTATTGGGATTCATTGAAAGAAGGATTCTCAGAAGAGTCTATGGCCCTGTGAGAGATCATAATGGGTGGCGTCGTTGATACAATATGGAGCTATACAACACGTACGGAGAGCCCGATGTGATTAGTTCCATCAAGGTAGGGTGCTTGAAATTGGCTGGTCACATAATAATAATGAATGGCGATAACCCAATAAAACGCCTCACTCTCTCCACGTCACAAAGGCGAAGAAGACCAAGAAGGCCCAAGATGCGATGGATGGACTCTGTCAGCGTTGACATGTGTCAACGCTGACATGTGTATGTATACATTACACATTACAAATTACAAAACAATGGCAGCAGACAGACAAGAATGGAGGAGACTTCTGGATTCAGCCAAGGTCCACCCTGGGCTGTCGTGTTTATGACGATGATAATGAGGTGTATTTATTTATTTACTTATTTTTCTTATACACAAATAAGACATAACAAAAAAAAAAAACATTTAGGCGACTCATTTGGACACAAAACTTTGAATTATATAATAACATACGAGTATCTCAAAAGGATCCCAAATATGTCGACGTCAGTGAGGCAGTACTCTTTCCAGAATTGGTAACATATTTTTTTACGAACACTGTCTCTATAATAAAATATAAAAAATAGATAAACTTAAGGTGTTTACACTGTGGAATTCCATAATAACGTTTTTTTATGAATTAAACACTGTTTTTTTCCAATTTTGAGTTTATTTTTCTCGACATGTTTCGAGTTTATATCGTTCTCTCGATAATGAATGTGTAAGCCTTCGAAACATGTCGAGAAAGAATAACTCAAAAGCGGAAAAAACAGTGTTTTAATTCATAAAAAAAATCGTCAATATAAAAACTGTTATTATAATATAATAAGAGATTTTGTATCGTTTAAGTTCTTTAATTTCGGATACGCTAGTTAATTAGCACTATAAGGTTATTTGGTCAAAATTTATTTTAAATTAGACCACCGTTTCCGTAATTATTAATAACACCAATCCACATTTATTTAATGAGGGAAATTGAAATCAATTTCAGTATTTTTCTGTAGGTACTTGTCTGCAACACAAAAAATAAGTCAATTATGATTAGTTCTAATGATGGTTTAATGAAGAGTCATTGCTCTTATACGTTCAATTAAGTTTTTTGTTGCGTAATGATTGCTGTTGAATTTTAATACATAGATTATTAACAATAAACTCTATACGCTTATAGCATACTGTTAATAAAAGCGTACATATACGTTTTTTCCACACTGAATCGCACTGTAAGTTTGAATTTATAATATATAAATCAAACTTATGGTGCGATTCATTGTGATCAATATGGTAAAATATAAAATTAAACAATTATAGCAAAAACATTAAGTAGAAATAATGCTAAAGGATTTTAAAGACATGTGTCAGACCCATAATGACTTATGGTATAGAATCGAGGGCTGACACAAATAGAACCAACGCACTATTACGAACAGCCGAAATGAAGACACTCCGTGCTATTCTGGGCAAAACACTGAGAGACAGAATCAGAAACACAGTAATACGTGAGACCTGCGATACCGAAGATATTGTCAGATGGGGCTGGAAAAGAAGACGCTTCTGGCGCGACCACGTAGAACGAATGAGCGACGATAGACTCCCCCAAGCAGCCGCAAACAACGTGTCAATGGGAACTCGCCAACCCGGAAGACCTGCGAAGAGATGGCGAGACAGCTGGAGTTCTGTGTCCCAGGAGACCTCGACGCCATAAAAACAGATCTATTAAAAGAGGAAGAAGAAGAAGAAGATTGACGACCTTCGTGGCAGAGTGGTAAGAGCTCTGATTCCCATTCCGAAGGTTCTGGGTTCGATTCCCGGCGATGGCAGTGTGATTGTCACACTGTCTTTGGTCTGGCGTAGTATTCTCGTGACAATAAAATGGCGATAGATTGGCTACCTGTCACATGTCACGAGAATCAATATATCAGCTTAAACAAATTGTATACTGTAATTGGGTTTAAGCGACCTGTTGTATACGTAAAAAAAAAAAAAAAAGATTTTAAAGATTAGTCCTTTAAATACATTTAATGTTTGAGTTAAGAATTTTTTTAACTCTTCAATTATTTATAAGCAGGCCTGGATGCCTGATGTTATAGCCCTTCCAGTTTACTCGTTGCCGGGCAATCCTTTTAAGACTCTTCCTTGTTTCTCTGGCCAATTTTAAGTAAGTTTAAAAAAAAATTGGTAAAAAGATCGGTTTCTTACTTAGAATCAGAAATAAATTGGATATAGATAGTAGAAAGCTGGTCTATAATGCTTTAATATTGCCTCACTTTAATTATTGTCCCTCTGTATTGTTTTTAGCAAATAAAGAAGATATTGATAAACTACAGGATTTACAAAATAAAGGAATGAGGGCTATACTTGGTTGGGGTAGATATAGTAGGATTTCAACAATGTTAAACAAATAAAAAATTTTAATTCAAGAAAACTAGTTCTTCACAACATTTTGATTATTGTTTATAAAATTAAGAGTAATATGGTGCCTGCAATAATACTAATAATAGTAATAATACTAAAAATGTAGCATATATGAGGCCACTAGGACAAGAGTGGTCTAACCAACATTTTTTGAAAAATTGAGTTACTGGTCTAACCCACACCTATTTGTGATGTACTATAAAATAAAAATTAATCTAACCACAATTTCCAAGTGGAAACATAGATAACGCCATAAATACTTCTTTTTCTCTGACAAAAAATCAAAATGTATGGAGTCAAATGTGGTCTATTATAAGTAACCATCAAAAAATATCCTTAAACTTTATATTTCCCAATATTTCAAAATACTATTCTAAAGACATTCACTAAACAAACAAGGTTTATCACTAAAGAAGACACTAACCCATATAGTTTTAAAAAAAATGGGGAAAAAACGTCAAATTTTCAATCGCATTTATCTCCATTGTCTAAATTTGGGGTTAGACCACTCTTGCCCTGGCGGCCTCATATATAGTTATGAAATACATGACTATTTGACGAGAGGTCGTGATAGATTCCGACTCCGGAGACCCAGACTTGAAAGTACAGAGGAAGGTGTTTTTTTTTATCTTCTCTGGTTTCAATCCTGGGATTGGTTTGCAGCAATTTCCTCCATTATTCTCTTCCATTTTTCCCTGTCTTGTGCGGCTCTTTTGAGATCTGCATATGATGAGCAGCGTACGTCCACCAACAGGTCCTCCAGGTACTCTCGGCGTGGGCGTCCCCTAGAGTTTGTCCCCTCGATCATACCCTCCATTATGGCATGCAAGAGACCTTCTTGACGTATTACATGGCCGATCCATCTTGCACGCCTTTCGGACAAGGTCCTGAGCAGGTGCCTTCCTCCTTCGATTCCTTGAAGAACTTCCTCATTCGTGATGTGGTCTCTCCAGGAAATTCCAAAGAGTCTTATAATAATGATATAATAATAATAAATTGGATGATTTATAGAGCGCCATTTTTATGAATTAATCATCTCAAGGGCGCTGTAGCTCCATTTTGTGAACTAGTTGAAGATACATGTTTTAGTTAATGTGAAAAATTTTGGTTCAGAATATAGATTTTGTTAAAAATAAACATTTTGTTAAAAATAAAGATTTTCTTAAAAATAAACATGTTGTTAAAAATAAACATTTTGTTCAAAATAAACATTTACTTAAGAATAAACATTTTGTTAAAAATATTTTTTAAAAATTAAATGAACGTTTTGTTAAGAATAAACATTTTTGTAAAAAATAAACATACAGTTGAAAATAAACATTTTTGCTAAAAATAAAACATTTTACTATGGGGGATGCACCTGACGCAGTCGATCACCATCTGCATCAGGATAGGATAGTTTGAACAGGTGCGTTTTGAGCCTCGATCTAAACTCTGACGGGTTATCAATGCACTTTAAGTCTGCAGGGAGAGCGTTCCAGGCCGAGGGGCCAGCTACAGCAAACGCCCGGTCGCCGAAATTTGTGCGAGGATAACGCTTCGGTACGTACAATTTACCCATCGCAGAAGACCTTGCTGATCGCAATGTAGACTGCCTCGCATTCGGTTTCTCGGTGATGCAGAGTTCAGATATGTAGGCGGGTGCCATTCCATGCAGCGCCTTAAATACAGTCCAGCAGAGCTTATATTGTATTCTTTCCGGACATTTCAGCCAATGGAGCTCCTTAAGGTGTTTCGTTATGTGACAATACTTCGGAACACCCTTAATCAATCTGGCTGCCGCGTTAAATGCAGACTGGAGTTTATTGATTTGCTGTTTTGGAATGTTGGCGTAGATTCCATTGCAGTAATCTAGTCGTGACACGACGAAGGAGTTGATCAGCGTTTTAAAA
This sequence comes from Lepidostoma basale, assembly GCA_022606425.2. NCBI lineage: Eukaryota > Metazoa > Arthropoda > Insecta > Trichoptera > Lepidostomatidae > Lepidostoma > Lepidostoma basale. The sequence continues at coordinate 698,540 of JAHDVF020000178.1, forward strand.
CTGTCAACGGGAATATTTCTTTTTACAGATCTTAATTGCCTTAGATGAAAAAAGCTGTTGCTGACTGTTTTATTGATTTGGGATTTCAATGAAAGATCAGTCTCTAAATGGACGCCAAGAAGTTTTATTGAGTTTTTAGGGGAAATGTCTGTGTCGGGTGTGGATATTGGGGAGTGATCAATTATGTGTTGGCGCTTCATGGAAGCAGTCCAAAGAAATTCTGTTTTTGATGGATTTAATTTTAGTTTATTTGAAACCATCCAATTTGATACTGCATCGATACAGTTTATAGTTGAAGATTTGAGATTACTTGTATCAGCGGGATCACAATAAGAGTATATTTGCTGGTCGTCAGCATAGCAGTGCGACTGCAAACCGAAGGATTCTATAATTTTGGCTACATCATTAGTGAACATTATGAATAGAAGAGGTCCCAACACAGATCCTTGGGGAACTCCAGATTTGATGATGTGAAAAGGGGATAGTTCACCTGCGACCTGAACCGCCTGTGAGCGGTTCGACAGATACGAAGTTAGCCAGTTAATTGCCTTACCGTCGAAACGATAGGTAATCTGTAGTCGCTTTATAAGGTAGGGGTGATCGATAGTGTCAAATGCAGCACTCATGTCAAGTAAGGAAAGCAATGCTAACTTGCCCGATTCATTCGCCTGTATAAGATCCGATGTGATACGTAGAAGTCCCGTTTCAGTGGAATGGAACGATCTATATGCGGATTGTAAATTTGACAGCATTCCACTTGTTGTGAGGTAAGAAGTAATTTGAGAGGCAACAACTTTTTCTAACAGTTTTGAGATTAAAGGTAAATTTGATACGGGACGGTAATTTGAAAAATCTGCGGAATCTAATTGGGGTTTTTTTAATATGGGGGTAACAATGGCCTTCTTAAGTAGTTGGGGGACTTGACCTGTTTTTAGAGATGAGTTGAATATATGTGTTATTAGGGGAGCTAGTTGGTGACAACATTTTTTTAACAACCAGGTCGGAATTGGATCAAGTGAGCATTGCTTATTTGGTGATCCTAGAATTAGTTTTTTAACAGCGATAATATTAGTCTCCAGGAAAGCGGATTTTATATTTCCGGGGTTCATAATGAAAGATGGTGGCGGGGACGAGGCAGTTGATAGGCGAATCGCATCCACTTTTCTCTCGAAGAATTGGGCGAAGTCCTGAGGAGTTGGAACGGTTTCGGCTCCGGCTTCTTCTCGACGAGCGTTGCCAAGTACTGACTTGATAGAGCTCCATAGACGACGGGGATTTCCTTTGTCTGCATTTATCTTCTCAACCCAACCCAATATGTTCAAAGTACCGATGTTTAAGGTTTTTGTTGTTTTTTCATTTGTGATTTTTATATTTTTAATTGTTTATGAAATTTTGTTTTATAAGTTGTGAAATGTTTTTGTAATTTTTTATAACTTAATTAAATAAATAAAAATAATTTTTCAATACCTTGCTGTTTTGGATTCTATTCAGGAAATAATAAATATTTAAATTTGTATTTATGTGTTCTGTAGGCGGGCTGGTACGCTCACCCCATCTTCGCAGGCGACTATTCCCCCATGTTGATACGTAAGGTGGAGGAGATGAGCGCTCGGCAGGGCTACCCGCGTTCACGCCTGCCCCGCTTCACTCCTGAGGAGGTGGAATACATCCGAGGTACGGCGGACTACTTCGGCCTCAACCACTACACCTCCTACCTACTGCAGTGGGCCAAGGGGCCCGTGGGGCAAGTGCCTTCGCACGAGAACGATCTGGGCATCTACCGCTACCAGAACCCTAAGTGGCCGTCAGGAGCCTCGTCTAACTGGTTGAGGGTACGTAAAAAATATCTTTTTATTGAAGGTTAAGTCGTTAACAAGTGGAATTACATTTAATATTTTTTTGTATACAACAGGTCTATATTTTCTTTCTTTCTTCGTCAGCCTTCATCGGTCCACTGCTGGACATAGGCCTCTTCGCTGTACATTAGATGATTGATAATCATTTGTTTTGTTATAAAAATTAATATAGGGTGTTTTTTTTAGAGGTTTTGTTTTTAAACTAGTAACATTAATTCTACAGACTGTTAATTTGACATTTGATAGTTGATTTGTAGTAAATACATTTTGCCATTTTACCATGAATAAACTGACGCTAGAACAACGCTTGAAATTTATGCAAATTTATTTTGAAAATCAAGGTTTGGTTCGCCAAACTTATCGTGCACTACGTCCATTTTACGGTCGACATAATCGTCCATCCGAGCAAGTTATTCAGAAGATCATGGATCGTTTTCGCACCACGTACTCTCTAGTGGATAATACGCATCCACAAAGACGACAATTGTCGAAAATTGGATTTTACGATTGCGCTTCATTCGTGCTAGCCGTGGCGGTCATATGGCCGAAATCATATTTAAATAATAGGGGCATAAACTTATCTAGTAAATAAAGCCAAAATCATAGACATTAACATTATTTTAATGTGTTTTTTTTTTCATTTTGAATATGTATTGTATACCTCTAAAAAAACATCCTGTATTATTGTCGTGGTATTTTCATCGCCATCGTCGACTTTTGCCCTTTTGATAAAATATTATGTATTGTTTCTTCAAATTATTGACGCTTTATTAACCGTTACTTGAATGTTGGAGAGGGTTCAGAAAATAATTTGAGAGTTATCTCTACACGAGAGAAGCTATCCGTGGGTCTATCCCACTGAATTCTACTTGGGCATGATAGGGACCAATAGTTTGGAGATAAGAAGGGATATAGGTTCATTCTTACCCATTTTTTCAGACTTATTAGCCGATACTTCAAGAACTCTCAACTTGAAGATTATTTATCTTTGTTCTTTTTCTTGACAGCGCAAGCATATCTAATAGTTTGGTTTATTACCCCGCATGCAGAATCAATATGCTTTGGGGTCGTTTCGGAAATCTTCGAAAGAGGAAAATACTCCTAATATTATAGAGTATTCAGGTACCTAAGCATTGTACTGTTTTTTTTAGGTCGATGCATTATTTTTAATTAACAACTTAATCTGTTTACGTTTGTGATGCCTTTTTAGTAAAAAAGAAAATATTTGTATTTGAATTTTAAAAAAAATTGTACGAGTATATTAAAGATGTTTTCTAGAAGTTTTAATTTATGGGAGTCATATTCAATTAAATATCTACTTCTTCTTTCTTGTTGTAGACCTATGTGGCCTGTTCTCCAGATTGTTGCTCCTCCTGTGAGGTAGACTCCCAGCTGTTCCATCTTTTAGGAGGTCTTCCACGAGGACGAGTCCCATGACGCTGATTATGTAGTGTAATATAGGGAAGTCTTGTGGTGTCCATTCTTTGAACATGACCGTATCAGTCCATTATTCACTGTCTGCTCCGTCTTATAATATCCTCAACCTCACATATCTCTCTAATTCTTGTGTTCTTCACGGAATCTCTCAGTGTCTTGCCTGCTATCGTCCTCAGTGTCTTCATCTCGGAAGTCCACAAAACTTGTTTGGTCCTTACTGTGTCTACCCTTGCTTCGACCCCATTGGTCTTACGCATGCTTTATAGATTCTCATCTTACTTTTAATTGTCGTGTCTTTGTTTTTCCATATTTTGGATTTTAGAGCCCCAGAGATTGCAGCTGCCTTGTTTACTTGGGCTTGTGTTTCTTCCCACAGATCAGCTCCTCCCACCAGGTCTATGCCTAGATATTTGAATATCACATTAATATTACATTTAAAAAATACCCTGGCAAATCTCTAATATTATAATATTACGATGTTCTCAATCCTCAGAAAGCAAACGTTTTCCAAATATAATAATTATTAAAATTTTCCCAATTCCCAGTAAGGGGGTTGGGTGTTAGGCCAACAACCTAACCTTATAACACAACCAATGTTACGAATACTTCAAGAAATTCGTTTCTTGGAGGAGGCTGAGACCCATCAAGGGTTGTAGCGCCAGAGAATAAAATTAAAATTTTGTATTGTTTTATGTATACGAGTACATACAAGCATGTATCGCTAAATGTCCAAGTAAAGTCTTTGAATTCGTTGATTCTATTTAACTTCAACTTTTAACTTCAAAATCTTTAGATTATCTTCAATAAGTAAATTCTTGACGAGGAACACAACAACGAAAGCATTGATGTGTAAATTTAAAATTACGTACATTGATATTATATTTTTATCTAGTTAGAGGAGTTCTGAAAATAGGTCAAAATCTGAATCGTAATGCTACTCGAACTGGGTTAAGAAGGCATAAGAAAAACAAGCCTTAAATCTGAATATTTTCCTAAGTCAGTTTCGCGGAGAATCGCGGGTAGGCTCCAGAGTACCTATAGGACAAAAATCAGCCAAGCTTCCGAAAATATAATTAAGAGATTAGAAGAAAAATTTCCTTTTGAGATTAGGTAATGGAATTATGCAAACTTTTAAGTAGATCGTCAAGTTTTTGAAGAGTTTTGTAAACACGCAATTTTATAGATTAGAACGAATTTTCTTTAGGCTGAGCGTGATAATGGATTAATTAAACATTTTGTTTTTCTTATAAAATTCCACTCTCCACAAGAAAAATTTCAATTCGTTAACTAAGCTGTTAAAATAAGCTGTTTTTTCGTTAATTTTGGGTATGGCTTATTATTATTTTGATTATTTTTCTTTCATCATAATAAATAGAACATGCAAATCACAGGTACTCGTATGTTCATAGGCTTTACAAAGGTCAACTTCCGATACCATGTTGTTGAGAATATGAATTTTGAAGTGCTTCAGTTTGCCAATTTGGGACATGAAATAAATAAAATAAATGCACTAATTTGTCTACATAAAACATTACTCTTTACTACTCCAAACTTTTACATACCTCGGAAAAATAAATAGCTTACGTAAAGAGTTATCATTAGTTTGACTCACATTTGGCACAAACTTTAAGATGATAAAGATCAAAGAGTTCATAGCCTTTACAAAGGTCATCTTCCGATACCACGTTGTTGAGAGTACGAATCGCCCTCAATATAGAAGAGTTTTGAAGTGCTTCAGTTTGCCAATTTGGAACATGAAATAAATAAAATAAATGCATTAATTTGTCTACTCCAAATTTTATTACTCCAAACTTTTATAAATCTCGACAAAATAAATAATTTACGTAAAGTTATCAGAAAATGTATACATTGGAATCCAATTTGGTTCACATTTGGCACAAACTTTAAGATGATAAAGATCAAACAGTTCATGTATGTGAGAGGAGATATAAATTAATGAAAATTTGGAACCTACGAGTATAATCATTTGATGTCAAACCAGTCAAGTAGAATTTATTGACAATTAAAAAATATATTTTATAAATTTCACTTTGTAAGAGTTGTATTTATCTATCACTCAACAATACCGTGATTTTTGGAGGTGCATTAATGATTAAATTTGATGGTTACCAGCAAATACTACTACATACGTGAATACTCATTATGAACCAAATGACAAAAATAATGCTCTTATTGTTTTTTATGTTCAGTCATGGTGAGAAGCAGACACAAAGGAATTTTTTTTGTCAATTTAAAAAGTTCATTGGTTGATATTCAATCGTTGATCTACAATAGTTAATCAGTGAAGAAAGTGATAAAAATTCATTTTATTTAAATCTATAAGTAGCATGTATGGAGTTGCTATACACATACACAATTGTAAAGTGACAGTGGGTGTTGGAAATGCACCAATGTCCTTGCATTTCAAATGAACTATTCATAAACATATTAGCATAGATGTTTGAAGTTTGACATTGCCGATATTTTCGTCCAAAATTTATGCAGACGAGTTGCGTAATAAAATATAACATTGAAATTAATTTTCTATATTATGTATTTTTCACACAATAAATTTGTGTAATTATGTAAAAACATTATTTTTCAACAACACTTTTTTGCACTTTTAATAAACATGTTTCGGGCCGTAGACGTAGACGCCCCTCCTTAGTTTAGAAAAAATATTTTTAATTTAGTTTAAAATTTATATACTGAGGAAGGACGTCTATAACCAGAAACATGTTTGTGAAAAGTAAAAAAGAGTTTCGTGAAAATACATTGTTTTAAAAAAATATATTTATATTTGAATCCACAATACAAAGTGATATAGTAGAAAATATTGTGTTTAAAAATTGGTATTAAATAGATTTATGTTTTGATATGAAAATACTTTGTGTTGGGTGAAATAAAAGCTTTAGAAATTAATCATGAGTAAAACAAAAAACACAGGAACAAAATCAAACAAATTTCAACGTTTTATAAGGAAATATAATTAAAAAAAGAAAAATTTATTTGCTTTGATTTAACTACGTATCCCTTATACTAGTAACTGGTTTTGATATTATATAATGATTGCCCTGACCCAGATAGATTAGTATTGAAACCGGTCGGCAGTAAAAGTGATCAGTAGTACGAGTATGAACAAAAAAATAAAATATATAAAAAAAGTAAAAGCATCGTTTTCTTTTAAATTATTAGTTGAAATAATTTAATTTGAATTATAAAACAAGTTAATTGATTCCATATTTATTGATAGGGACAAATATGTTTGAGGATAAAACAATATAGGTATTTTGTCTTCTAGGTGGCGCCTTGGGGTTTTCGTAAGCTGCTGAACTGGATAAAAGACAGATTCAACAATCCTAAGGTGATGGTCACGGAAAACGGCTTCTCAGACTTCGGAGACTTGGAGGACCACAGGCGATCGGCTTACCATCAGCATTACATCTACGCCATGTTGCAGGCTATCAACTTGGACGGATGCAATGTCTTGGCTTATTCGCCCTGGAGTCTCATGGACAATTTCGAATGGGAGAGAGGATATTCGTAAGTAAAATTTATAACTATAACACAGCGTCTTCATTGAGAGATACTATAAATGATACTTGGTTTCATGTATATTTAAGAAATTAATTAAGGGGTTAGGGGCAGTCAGCGGTATGAAAAAAACAAGTATTTTAAATTTGATCTCCAGGCGGCTTCTAACAATGCGCTAATGGCGGGGCAGCCATTCACATTGAGTTAAAAATAAAAACTAACTAACTAACTAACCATCACGCCGTCTCCCCGAAGGGGTAGGCAGAAAGAATAGACTGCCACACTTTAACCGATGCGGCACTCCATCCTTCTCTTTTCGCCCCCGCAGGAGACGCGGTGTGATGGGTTGCGAACCTCATCGTTAAGCAAGTTAAAAATATGTTCTGCTTAATGCCTAATAAACATAAATCTCCATAGATGGCGTTAGTATGTAGATTATATATAGAGTAATCTTAAAAATATTAACATATGTAATCAAAATCTTCATAGATGGCACATTGAAACTGACATGTGAAATCTGACAGGACTTTAACATATATACAACTTCTAAAAAAATTGTCATACATGGTCATAAACAAAAGGTGGAATGGGGTATGTTGTAATTACATAAAGCGTGCGCTTAACCCAACCAATGACAGGTCATAAGTCCTGTAAACACCTTGATCAACCATATTCAGTTTCCAATTTGCATCTTCGTCTCTATTGAGATACAATTAAATATAAAAAAATTTTCGTAATTTAATTTATTTTATAAAACCAACAATATTAAATTATTACATTGTGTTTCAACTTGATTTGACCAAAATTTGAAAAAAAAGTAAATTATATTATAATATATAAGAAGTTATTATATTAATATATGAAGTTATTGCCATATTTGTTGGACCCTGTTTCATAAGTGGTGCTTTGCGGTGTATTGTTGCTATAGAAGCTGTGACTCCCCGTGCGCGGATTTACAAATTATTGCATATTTTGACATGTAAACGATTATTTATCCACTTAGTGATATGATTGACGTCTTCAAAATAAAAGTATTTTGATTTTGGTTTATTGAGAGTCAGAGCATGCAAATTATGACAAGAGAAATTATTGTAATTTATCAAATTGGCATCACAAAATCATCAATTATGATAAAAGTAAATTGATTTTATCTTTCTTATTTAGATAATCGATAATTATCAATTATTGGTTAATGCAGGAACCGAATATACACAAGTGAAAAAAGAACACCCTGAATTTCTAAAAACTCAAAAATTGGAAAACTTCAGTATTATTTGAATCACATTACCGAATAATGATTTTGCATTTAACTCGTATTTTTAACGTATACTCGTTATCAACTAGCAAAACACACGCTGAAGTCGCAAGCTTTGTTTGGACGTGAACGTCCAAACAATGTGCCGAGAAACTACGAGTGACCCAAAGAGCCATGTTAGGAATAAGCCTAAGATACAGAGTCAGAAACGATACGATGAGTGAAAAAACAATGATAAATGACACCATCCACCGGGTAGCGACTCTAAAATGGCAATGGGCAGGTCACGTAGCCAGAAGTTCAGACGAAAAATGGACAAGAAGTCTGCTGACTTGGAGACCGTGGACGTCAAAGAGAAGTGCAGGGCGACCGCAGTGGTGGAAGGATGATCTGAACAGACATGTCGGAATAACCTGGATGCAGTCTGCACAAGATAGAGTGACGTGGAAGCGAATGGAGGAGGCCTTTGTCCAGGAGTGGACGGGAATAGGCTGAGGAAGAGAATAAAATTCAGTATCCCTTTGATCACAGGATCTTGAGATCGACTTTTAGAAATCGTCGCTGTCTACATATTCAGAGTGAACATGCAGGTCTTCGAAACGTCGATGCTGGTTGCAGAAGAAATCACAAGATACAAGAATATCTAAGAACCAACAAATCATTTTAATTACCATGGTAATACGAGTATTTAAATTTAAAAACAAATTTTAATCTCATAGATTGGTTTGCGTCAAGTTTATTAACTTCTTTGTTGGTTCTTGGGATGCCACTGAGGCCTTTTTATGTGGCTTTTTTATTGCTTTCCAAATGTTTGTACACAATAGGTAATTTGAACTGTATTACGGTATACAATTTATTAGCTATTGATTCTCGCGACATGTTATAGGTAGCTAATCTTTCGCCATTTTGTTGAATTCTTCAGCAGACAGAGCAAAGAGTGTTACAATCACACTACGAAGCCCGTCGTGTACGATTATAAAAATCTTATTTTTTGCCAGCGATTGCAGAACTCAATGTGTTTATTAATATCAAATTTACAAAGGAAACAGACGTTTTGCAGACATTAATTTACGACTTGGAAAGTTTACTCTCAGTTTTCAGTCTTCTGAAAATAATTTACATATTTTGTAAGATTTTTAAAATAACAACTGTCGTGAGACAGTCCATTCATTTTTTTTAAATTAATTTTGCTTCTTCTTCGTCTTGTTCTGGCGTGTCAGGTCCTTTCAATGTTGGTGATCACTGCAGCATAAGCATCTCTGTCCTGCGCCACTTGGAACAGGTTCTCAACTCTCAACAGATACTCATTCCTGTTAAGTCTCTTATATTTTGCAACCAGGGCAACTGCCTTCTACCAACTCCCCGACGTCCTTTCACTTTGCTTATGATTATTAGCCGAAGGAGGTGATATCTTTCTTCCATTAGCACATGACTCAAATATGAGTCCTTTCTAATTTTCACACTCGACAACATCTCTCTATTGGCTCTGGCTCTCTGTAGTACGTCTGCATTACTGACCCTACAGAGCATATTGCGGTATATCCACATCTCAAACGCCTCCAACAGGTCCATCACTTTCACTTGCAGAGTCTAAGTTTCACAGCCATATAGTTGAATATACCATATATAAATTAAACCATTGTTTGTCGGAGTTTCGGGTTAAGATTATCGTTGCAAAAGAAGGTTCTCATTTTATTATAGCTCGCGCAACTTCAATTCTGCATTTTATTGTAATATACAGGTTAAGCGTTTTTTTATTATTATAATATATTTAATTTATAAAAATAATTTAGCTTATTTGACTTTATCTTAAAGTATACGAACACTGAACGGATACTTAATTTTTGAAGCATTGTTTTCACTCATGAGATAGATAATGCATTGCTATTACGATGTATTTGAAGTGGTTTAAGTGGGCACGTAATCGTTGTGTTTACAATGATTTTTTGTGACTTGTGTGACCATTATAAAAATGACAGCTGTGTTGGATTTGTATTGTAATGTATTTTAAGTGACAAGGCGTTCCTTATGCAATGTTACGATGTAAAAAAAATATTTCACCAGTAAATGATTGTGCCAACTTTCTCTCGTAGACCATATTATGTAGGCGGAAAATTTGTCGGGATTGTTGGTATATAATTATACGTTTAACTGAATATTCAAGATTATGGTACAGATATAAATGCAATCACCGTGTGCTTCGCGTCAGAATGTTGGTGTGTTGTTTCAGCTGTTTTCCAGAAATGATGTTTGGACGAATTCAGTTTGAGCAAAGAGAGTTTTTGTTTTACTTATTTTAGTTGAATATTTTACCACATCACCAATAATAAAGCTTCGTTGCTCAAGCTGTATTACATAACCGTGTCTTCTTCTTCAGAATCTTGTGATGGCTCTTCCGATGCTGGCCATCACTTAATCTATTGCAAAGGCTTCTCTGCCTTGCGCCGTTTACCTTAAGCCAGGACCACATCGTCCTTCAATCTTGCCCATTATCATAGAAAGGAGGATTTCATATTTGTCTCCTCGCAAAATGTGACCCAGATAGAATACATTTTAACAATTCTCTGCTCCAATGAGGTCTCCTCAGATAAAATGGCAGTGCTAAAATGGCAGTGCACAATGGTGTTCCTGTACCCACCCTTATGTGGAAGCGAAGCATGGAATCGGCAAAATAAGGATGAAAGTAGAAAAAATACATTAGAAATTAGATCTGTTAGACGAACGTGTAGATACTCTGTGTATGATAGAGCGTCGAATGAAAATATAAGAAGTGAATGCGGTGCGAATGGTGGTGTTATGAAAAAAATAATGAAAGGATCATTAAGATGGTTTGGAAACATGGGAAGAATGAATGAAGAAAGAATGGTAAAAAAGTATATGTTTACGATGTAAATGAGAACTAGAAATAGGGGAAGACCAAGAAAAACGTGTCACGATCAAATAAATCAAATATTGAATATCGGCCACAGAGAAATCGACGCGCGTGCATGACACGATGTATGAATGTTGAGGAAGCGTGAGAAATATCGTCGCCCCAGAGCAATAGTGAGATGAACCAGTGCCATCTTGACAATATAACAAGCCGTAATGTTCCTTTGATATTGTTTATGGTTTGACTTGGTGGTCTTCTATGGCCTATGGTCTCCTAGGCCCTAGGGGACTCAAATAAGTGCAGGGCCTCCACCAAGTCAAACCATAAACAATATCAAAGGAATATTACGGCTTGTTATATTGTCAAGATGGCACTGGTTCATCTCACTATTGCTCTGGGGCGACGATATGTCAGGAAAGAAAAGTGTGGCATTCCATTCTTTCTGCCTCCCCTTCGGGGAAACGGCGTTGTGGTTAGTTAGTTAGTTTAAAAAAAAACATACTTTAGTTGCATGTATGTTGAGATTTGGTATGATAATTACAATCAAACGCAAAACGTTTGAAATGTTGATTAAAATAAAATTGATGTTATCTGCGCGTGTATCGCAGACAATCTTTTAAAATATTTATAAAAATACTTAATGTGGTTTTATCTGGAAAACCCGTATAAATAGTTATCAATAAATCAGACAAAATATATGCTAATTAATTTAAAAAAACGCAAATATGTTTTTAAATATATATTAGGAGAAATCGACGTGCGCGCGTGACAGGATGTTTGAATGTTGAGGAAGTGAGAAATATCTCAGGAAAGAAAAGCGTGGCAGTCCATTCATTCTGCATACCCCTTCGGTGAGTCAGCGTGATGGTTATTTAGTTAGTTAAATATTTTTATTTTTATACAGAATACTGCATCTCATGTTGAGAAAAGTAATGTTTAAATCCTAAATACTTTATACAGAATACTGCATATGTTTAAATCCTTTATACAGAATACTGCATCTCATGTTGAGAAAAGTAATGTTTAAATCCTATTAAATACTGCATTCAAGGTCGCCCAACGCGCCATGGAAAGAGCCATGCTTGTAATAACGTTGAGGGACAGATTTAGAAACAAATTTATTCGTCAACAAACCAAGGTGACTGGGTGGCTCTGATGATGGGCGGGCTGAAGTGGCGATGTGTTGGCCATATCTGTCGGAGAACCGACGGCCGATGGGGGAGACGGGTTCTGGAGTGGAGAGCGCGTACAGGATTCCCCGAAGTTGGACGTCCCCCTATCCGCTGGACCGACGATCTGAAGAGCATTGCTGGACTTGGTTGGATGGGAGCGGCAATGGATAGGGGGCGGTTGCATGCTTCGGGAGAGGCCTACATTCAGCAGTGGATGACAGACGGCTGATGATGATGATGATGATGATGAAATACTGAAATGTTCCACCTGTCTTTTCTTAGTAGGCCTTTGTGGCAATTAATCTATTTCACGATTTGATGCACTTCAAATTTATTTAAATCTTCTTATAATTATTATTATTTTGGTAGAGAGATGCAAATAAGTACCTCGAAGTGCATTTGCTGTTTCTGAGTATGCCAAAATGGGCGTATACCATCTGAAAATAAGTTTACAAGGAGAATTGTGTATCTCGTCTATTCAAATATGAGGTAAAAAGTTCGTCCTCTGGGCTCTTTTGTAATAATCCGCTTTGTGTTATTTTAGAAGGAGGAAAATACAATATTGAACATCATAAAATTTAAATAATATTAATATTACAACAATAAACCATCACGCCGTTTCCCCGTAGGGGTAGGCAGAGAAAAAATGGACCGCCACACTACTCTATCCTGGCAGACCTCTCTTGCTTCCTCCACATGCATACAGCGAGCGATACACGCACGTTGATTCTTTCGACTTTTAACATGACTAACCTTTAAAATTTGATTAATTTGGTCATGCCATGTTTTCCTCGGTCTGCCTCGACTCCGTACTTCATTTACATCTTTAAATTATACTTTCTTAACCATTTTTTCTCCATCCATGCGATCCATATGTCCGAACCAACGCAGCGATCCTTTCATAATTTTGTTCATAATACTTTCTTCCGCTCTACATTCCTTTCTTATATCAGCATTTGAGATTCTATTCTAATATTAATATTAATTATTAAAAGTAGGGTTAGATCACATTTGAGACATAATGAAATATCGTTTGTTGTTAAATATTTGAAGTTTATTTATTATAAATTTTATTTACCCTTATGTATGGAAACGAAGCATGGAACTGGCAAAAGAAGGATGAAAGCAGAATAAATGCAGTAGAAATGAGATCTCTTAGACGAATGTGTGGATACTCTGTGTATGATAGAGTGTCGAATAAAAATATAAGAAGTGAATACGGTGCGAATGATGGTGTTATGAACAAAATAATGAAAGGATCATTAAGATAGTTTGGACATATGGAAAGAATGAATGAAGAAATAATGGTAAAAAATTATAGGTCAACGATGTAAATGGAACCAGAAATAGAGGAAAACCGAGGAAAACGTGGCACGATCAAATAAATCAAATATTGAATGTCGGCCTTGTCAGAGAAATTGACGCGCGTGTATGACACGATGTATGAATGTTGAGGATGCGAGAGAAATATATCAGGAAAGAAAAGTGTGGCAGTTCATTCTTTCTGCCTACCCCTTCGGGAGACGGCGTGGTGGTTAGTTAGTTAAATTTTATTTACAAAAATATTACAAAATTTGGTGTGATGCGTGCTTAATGGCTCTGCTCCTCGTCTCCTCGCTCCCCGATGATGGCGGAGTGTTCTGTGTGACAGATCTTAATTGCCATTAATTTAAAACGATCAAATAATTGTTTGCCCACTACACATATTTGAAAAATACTCTAGCATCTGGTCTGTCTGCGCTTTGATGTGTTTAATGAGACAAAAACTGAACAAAAGCGGTACATGAATACAAAATGACATATAAAATGGTACGTGATACAATGTCGACCTTCGTGGCAGACTGGTAAGAGCTTTGACTGCCATACCGAAGGTCTCGAGTTCGATTCCCGGTGATGGCAATGTGATTGTCACACTGTCTTTGGTCTGGTGTAGAGTTCATTTGACAATATAATCTCGATAGATTAACTACTTATCACATGTCTCGAGAATCAATATCTTGTAATAATAGCTACAAACAAATTGTGTATAGTAATTCTAATAAGATCGATATACGAATTTAAGCTGCCTACGCTAGAACTTTATTTCAAATATGGTTTGAGCTAATAGGATAACCTAGAGCAGGTATCTGAGTTTGTGTATTTAAGAAGCCTGTTTACAGTGTCGAAAGAAGGGTTGGTGGAGGTAACAAAGTGAATAGAGCCTTAAAAACTGTCATTAGAAATTTATCAATGAAAATAAAAATGGTTATTCTCAATGGAGTTTAAGTACCAACCTTGATGTACGGAAGTAAAGCGTGGAACTGGCAGAAGAAGGATCAGAACAGAATACATGCGGTAGATATGAGGTCGGCCATCATAGAAGTCGGAAGAATCGACATGCATGTATGACTCGCTGTATGAATGTGGACGAATCTAGAGAGGTGTGTCAGAATCGAGTAGTGTGGCGATTCTCTCTGCATACCCCTCCAGAGAAACAGCGTGTTGGTTTGTTGTTGTTGGTCACAAAAAAAAACAGAGTTTGCATTCAGTAAAAATCATTTATTTGCACGTGTAGCTATTAGGTAAATCTAGGTAAATCATTAAAAAAACGTTCTTACCAAAATTTGTTTGTACACATATTTAATTTACTAAATATTCTTCAAATGAATATTTTTTGTCTGAGATACGTATAAAAATAAAATGTACGCATATATTTTTATATGGCAGATAAATTGAACTTATATTGCACTGAATATGAATACACTTATAATTAAAATAATTTATTAATGTTCATTCAACCATTATCGGTTGATTCAAGAAGTCTGAATTATATTCGAATTTGTTATCTTTGGTGTTCTTTCTTTCGGTTGCTTCTCTGGAATGTATTTTGAGAGAACACAGTAACGCGTGGTTGTCCCATTAGAGCGAAAACATTTTTTTGGGTTCAGCATACATACTCGTAACATATCGTAATATCAACTAATTTTGCCGGTACCACACAGAAAAAATATTCGTCAAAAATCAGTTACGATGTCTTTGTGTTCTATTTAAGAGTTTTTTTTTATCGAGATCACGAAATCACAAGATGAAAATGCGATTTAAATATCCGAGAGGAACGCTAGAATTCATATGGAAAGTCGATGACACCTCTCATCTAACTTGATCTGCTAATATATGAGAACTAATATTGATGAAAATGTTCATATTCTAGACGTTTTTTGTTATATGTTATGTGAGTGACATGTTTAAAATTCCAATTTTGCCATTGTGATAACTTATGTTCTTAATTAACACGAAATATTAGGTGATGTCACATCCAAATAACATATTAAAACTTCTATAAAACGAACGGAGTATAAAATGCTGCACTCATATACGGTCAAGTGAATGTAGCGAGTTCCCCTTAAATTGAGTTTTAATTAAATATAGAATTATACATCCCTGCTTCGTTTTAGTGTTATTTTTCTTTAATTATATTTTTCTCCGCTGAATATTGATATTGCGCGCGGTTGAATGAGTTGCACATATCTAGTATGTTGGCTTGATGCATACAAGAAAAACAAATATTGATAAAGCTGAAATTTAAACGTTCATGCGAATTCATTCGTTCGTTCGGTGCTTGTTTTCAGGGAACGCTTTGGATTGTACCACGTGGACTACAACAGCCCCAACAGGACGCGCACGGCCAAGCGGTCCGCGCGTATGTACCGGGACGTCATTTCCTCCGGGAAGTTGCCTGCCGAGTTCGACCCCTCGGACTTCCGCATGTTCAGCGGCGCGTCCCTTCCCGCGCCCGCCCTGGCGCTCCTCGCCGCGGCGCTCGCCGCCTGGGGAGCTTCCCGCCGGGTCTGAGTGGACCCCGAGCTTTAGTCGAAACGATGTATTAAATCATTCAGTATTTTAAAATTATTACTATTTATTAGGAAAACTATTATATCCCCGCGTGTCGGAATCGAGCCATCTTCGAATAAAACTCTTCTCACGCAGGTGTCGTCGCTTCGCCGTTTATATGGGTTTCTTCTTTCTCTAAAACCTCACTCTCGCTGTTGGCGATCGTCAGGTTAGTGTTGAACCGGAGATGATGCTGAATGTCTACAAACGATTTGCCCTTTGTTTCTGGAAGATATAAATAGATGTATATTAAACCTAACGACGAACAAACACTAAAACCCCAGAACACAGTGTACGTCCCTAGCTTATCGGCTATGACTTGGTAAAGTTTGGTCACTGCGAACGTGGAGAATCCTACGAACAGTTGCAAGACGCTGGTCGCGTACGACTTGACATTGGTAGGGAACATCTCCGACGTGACGGCGAGCGGCACCGTGGACAGTCCGATGGTGTACATCACGATGTAAATTAATATCACGATGATCGGCAAAAACCCAACACTCTCCATGTTGACATGCTTGTAGTCTTTGTAAAAGAAGTACGCCCCTACGATGGCGTTCATTATGCACACGCCAAAGGAGGAGATGAGCAGCAGCGGCCTCCTGCCCAGGCGGTCCACCAGGAAGAAAGAGGAAGCCGCGACCACGAGCTGCACGCAGCCCAGCACGATGGAGGCGTCACTGGCGGCGATCTTGCCCTCCGCCTGGTGGAAGATGGTCTGCGCGTACGCGATGACCGCCGCGCTGCCGCACACCTGCTGCGTGGCGAACAGGACCAGCGTGATCTTCAAGGCCTTCCTGTTGCTCACGTCGCGGAACAAGTCAATCCACTTGCCCCTCTCTTTCATGTCTTCGCTGACTGTTAACTCTATCTTCTTCATCTCGTGCGTGGTGTCCCTCGCACTTCTTAGTCTTCTTAAAGAGTCTTCCGCTTCGGAGAACTTATTTTTCTTAACATAGTAGTACGGAGACTCCGGCAGCCACATGAACGTGACGAAAAATAGCGTTGGGATCGATAAGTTGAACCAAGCCAGGTTGGTCATGCTGACGTAAGGCCCGATACAGTATTGAAGGAGAATGCCAAGCTGAAAACAAATAAAACAAACGTTATTTTCTTTTTAGAATACCAAACCGCGTAATAAATATTTTAAAGGGAGTATATTTTAATTGCCAATAAATTTCAAGTGACAGACTCGCATATACAGCCGCTTACAAAATCCCCTCCGAACACCGTCCACTTGGAAGACCACCTAAGAGATAGAGAGAAAGTTGGACCTCATCATCCCAGGAGATATAATTTCTGTACCACAAGAAGGACATTTCAATTACCTTGTTCATGAAGGTGATCAGAATCGCCAGCGACCCCCTCACTTTATCGGAGGAGATCTCTCCGAGGTACATGGGCCCCACGGTGTAGATGATGCCGTAGCCCAGGCCGGCCAACAGGCGGGAGAAGTACAGCGGCGTCACGGACGTGGCCGTGATGACGAGGATCCAGCTGCCGATGTAGGGCACGGCGGCCAGCAGCATGGTGTACTTGCGGCCCCAGATCTCCGTGAGGTAGGCGGCGGGCAGGGCGGACAGCGTGGAGAACAGGGTCATGAGCGAGGTCAGCCACGAGCCGTGGTCCGCCGTAATGGGGATGGGCGAGTCGGGGGCCGTCAGGGCGGGCAGCGTGGGGGACGTCCACCCGATGGCCGTGCCGGCTGCCGCCATGATCAGCGTGGCTGCAATACACACGCGCTCGTTACAACTTCGCACGATTACATTCATAAGAAGCATAGCTATTGCGACGATCGCTGCAAGGAGGAGTAAGAAGAGAAACGCGATTCAGTGATATTATATTTTATTTTGAAAACCGGAATATTTCTTCTATCTTTCGATAGCCATTATTATATTTATTCGTTATAATCGGATATGTTTTTTTTATCAATACACGTTTTCGTGTAAATAAAGAACGTATATTCATGTTCCCTAAATTCAGTAAATAAAAATTCTTATCAAAAATAAATTTGTATATAATACTATGATAAAGGTAGTGTGTGTGTGTGTGTGTGTGTGTGTGTGTGTGTGTGTGTGTGTGTGTGTGTGTGTGTATGTGTGTGTATCATCTGCAATAATATACCTGTAGTAAGTGTTGCTATTTAAAACATGATATATTACTTACTATAAATATGTATTATAAATAACTTAGTTAAAAAAACAATTTTATATTTAAAAAATAAGAAGGCCATGCACGAGAATATTGTGCGTACTGGATTTAATTGTAAATACGTGTAGACATAAAGATGCATATATATATATATATATATATATATATATATATATATATATATATATATATATATATATATATATATATATATATATATATATATATATATATATATATATATATATATATATATATATATATATATATATATATATATATATATATATATATATATATATGTATATATATATATATATATATATATATATATATATATATATATATATATATATATATATATATATATATATATATATATATATATATATATATATATATATATATATTTATTTAAATATTAACACTTTAGTACGAATGTAAATACAATAAATTATGTGATATAATATGTAATTTATAAACCTTGTTGTAAAATGAGTGTAGTTTATCGCTGTTGATTGAATTATATTTCTATGGATCTTGGGTATGGCCGTAACCTGTGATATTGTCTTCGACAGACGTTTCGGACATTATTACAGACTCCATACCTAGTGCAGTTCCTAATCGAAATGTCTGATAAAAAGGATACCACGAGACACGGTCATGCTAAAGATTGAGGAAATATTTTTATACAAAAGTTTTTAATTTATAATGTTTTTGTAAGAATGTTAATGAAATAAAAATAAAATGTATTTTTACGATTTAATAAATGAAATTATTAATGTGTAAAAAAAATTATTTATTGTAGTGATAATAATAATAATAATAATAAATTTGATAATTTATAGAGCGCCATTTTTATGAATTCCTCATCTCAAGGGCGCTGCAGAAAATGTTCCGTTTTATTATCTAGTTAAAATATACACATATTTAGTATGAGGGCTGCACCCAACGTAGTCGATCAACCCTTCTTATCAGGAAAGGATAATTTGAAAAGGTGAGTTTTGAGTCTCGATAAAAACTCTGACTGATTCTTAATGCACTTAAGGTCTGCTGGAAGATTGTTCCTGGCTGAAGTGCAAACTACCGAGAAGGCTCGGTCGCCAAAGTTTGTGCTAGAACAGCGTTTTGACACAGTCAATCTACCGATCGCAGAAGTCTTAGCTGATCGCAATGCAGACTGTCTGGCATTCAGGTTCTCGTTGATGCAGAGTTCAGATATATAAGCTGGTGCTATACCATGCATCGCCTTAAAGACCATCCAGCAGAGCCGTTTCAGCCACTGGAGCTCCCAAAGATGCTGTGTTATGTGACAACTCTTCGGCACACCTCTTATCAGTCATGCTTTTGTGTTTAATGCAGGCTGTAGTTTATTGGTTTGCTGTTTGTGGATGTTGGCGTAGAGTCCATTGCAGTAATCTAGTCGTGATACGTGATGTCAAAAGCACTTAATTATATTTGATATTGGTAAGGAAAAATACGTTTCATAATCTGAAATATGTTTCGTATATTGATTTGATGTAAAGGCGTTGGATTAGATAAATGCCGTGGTCTCAATAGCTTAACAGCTCAAAACGTGGAAAACGTGGAGAGTGTTAATCAGTCTATCGTTTATCAGTCAGCCGAGCCGTTATAAGAAATTTAACTGTTTGACTAAATGAGTGCCGCGAACGTGAGGGTTGATATATTATTAATAATTTCCCAAATGATTTACTTTAATATTTAACCGTCCTACCTCCAGGTAACTTTTCGAGAAACATACAAAAAACTTTAATGTTTTTTATTAATTAAATTTCTTTATATATAATTTTTTTTTTAAATTACGAAACGTCAAAAACTCGATCGCACACTTCGCCTGCCCTTTGTAAACCGATCATACTTGTGAAGACTTGTACTCAAGTGCTGCTGGCACACGTGGGTATACCAAAAGGTTTGTACATTTTGGGTACATTACTTTTTCTCAAGCGCATATGTGATACGGGAAAGCGCAGAATGGTACAGTCAAAGCGTGCGTATCACGTACGTTCATATGCATAGGGCGGTTCATTAACATTTTTTCAATAAATCCCCTACTTTTTAAAAATCCAACCGCTAAATATAAACTTTCTTTTGAGACGCCCTGTACATTGTTACTGATTGAGTCAACTGTTAATGATGACACACGAAACATTTCAATCGTTTGAAACGTTCGTCATAATGGGCACCGTAGGGTTAAGCTAGATACCATAGATGAGGCTGTCCAAGGTTACCTCTTTGGAACTAATTTGTTAGTAATTAATTCCGATTAACTATTGTGAGGTCTGATTACTTCAGCACGCACTAGAGAACAAAAATCATGAGCTCATTAATGCTTCCCGGGGATTCAGATAAGCCAAACAGAATTTGGACAATGTAGTTGTCGCTAATGTAATCTACAAAAATCTATGGAAAAACGTGTATGTTTTTTTTATTCAAATCCCTTTTAATGACTCTGTAATGTTTGCCAAAATTTTGCACAATCGTTTCGAAATAGTCATCATGAGAAATGAAAAAAATATCTATTCATGTCATTATTGTGTTGCTTGTTTTTATACAAGCGTAGTCAGTATTTATGTACAGCGGACCGCATTGCCGAAACGTGCATTCAGTAATACATTACTGAATTAGAATACATATTTACTTTTTATTGTTTCATGCATAAAAAATTGGCGCACCATAAGCACAATACATTTTAGATAATACAAATCAATTTGGCGTTGGCGGTGAAAGCTATGTGCAACATATTGCAGTACTCTAAACCATGAATCGGCAATTTTTTATAGTAAAAGGGCCCAAATATTTGACTTGGGGTGAGTGCGGGCCGCACTTGGGTCACATATCATTACATATTTGTGTACAAATATTTTAGTTTTAAAAATAAAACGCTTATTGCATATTTTTATGACATTTATTGTATGAGTAGTTAATAAAATCAATGAGATTTTTGCGGTTGTTTTTGACTTGCAAGTTTTTTAAATATAAGTTTTCATTTTTGAAGTAGAGACGCGTAGCATTGCGCCTAAATGTGAATTCGATAACTGTTTGTTTTTTCGATAATTCAGAATTGAAAAAGTTTGCTCACAAATATTATATACACCATATACTACCAAACATAGTAATTATTTGCTGAGGAAACCTTTTTAACTCCTTGTAGTTTTCAGAAGTTAAACTCCCTTAGAAATCCACCAACTCAGTTTTTTCCTTAAAAGCCATTTTATGTGTGGTATCACTTTGCAAATCTCGCGAGACGCCTCGTGGACCGCTGGTTGCCGACCCATGCTCTAAACGAACAAATCTTTACGTGGTATGAAACTGGGACTGTTTTTCAAGGAAGAATAATAACTTAAAAATAAAATATATTGTACAATAACAATTTAAGCATCTGCTGTATCAGGGTTATTATAATTTCTGGTCTGGAAGAACAAAAAGTATTGACTGCAAGGTCAGAATTTATAAGCCTTTCAAATTCAAATTAGTTTATTTATTTCAAAAGACATTACAAACATATTACAGTTTAAGGCATCTATTTGAGAACAGGAAAAATACCAGGAACGCATGAGAGATAGTACGACTTTAGGTATACAAGATACTCTATAAAGTTAAAAGTATTTATTATTTGAACGTAATTTCACTAATATTGAAGACGTCGATCTCTGAAGCGATCATATTCAGCAGTTTGATTGCTTTCCCCACCGGGATTACCAGAGGCAGTTTGGTTCTGCATGTTGGGAGATAAAACAGTATGTGCTGACGCTGTCGAAAATAACCATTCGGAACATATAGATGGATACCCTCCAAGATGATGGAATTCTCAAAGAATCCCCTAATAATCTACAGAAATGGGTAAGTGTGAACCTATCCCTCCTTATCTGATGACTATTGGTCCCAAGCATACTAAGAGGAATATTATCTTTTATGACGAATGCTGTAGAGATGTGGGTACTGTTTGACCTAAAGGGCTTCTTATAATATCTGATATGAAGGTCCTCAGAAAAATGTCTGGAAAAACTCTTCGAAATCGTGCCTGTAATGTTGAAATAAGAAAAACTTGTGAAATAGAAGACATCGTTCAAAATTTAGCCAGAATGGATAGTGACAGACTCGTATATAATTATATCCTTTAACGAAATCCCATTCTGGACACCGTCCACCCGGAAGACTATCTCATAGGGACAGTTGGACCTCATCATCTCAGTGTCACAGATCATCAGATCTCTTCTTCTTCATCTTCTTCCTTATTGTAGACCTATGAGGTCTGTTCTCCAGAGTGTTGGCTCCTCCTGTGAGGTAGATTCCCAGCTGTCCTTCCATCTTTTAGGAGGTCTTCCACGAGGACGAGTCCCATGAGGTTGTTTATGTAATGCAATATAGGGGAGTCTGGTGGTGTCCCTTTGAACATGACCGTACCAGTCCCTTTTTCGCTGTCTGCTCCATCTTATAATATCCTAGCCTGTTATCGTTCTCAGTGTCTTCATTTCGGAAGTCCTCAAAACTTGTTTCAGTCCTCAAAATCATCAGATTAATTAAAAAATAATAAGAATAAGGCAATTTCCGATATTAAGAAAAACAATTGGATAAAAATTATTTTTAAGATTAACAAATAAAAAAGAAACACTGGAAGAATTAAAATCAACGAAGTTTTACGACGTTCGCCCAAATTACTACGCTATTTTTAAACGACCCACTATTGCATTATTCTGGATCTGCCGATTTTCTGAGAAAACACGGTTTTACACCGACGCGACGGACAACTCTTCTTAGTCTGTGAGAATTTTACCTGATTTCTAATTAGAAATGTTGTATTTTACTTCTTATTTTAGTTTCATGGGTTATCTACAGAAAAATTGTGCTAAGATAATTAAAGTACAATTAAACTTTAAAAAGTACAATTTAGCTTATACAATTTAATCAAAATTTCGCCACTAGTATCAATAACGTGACCATTTTCCCTCCCAAACCGGGACACCGAAAAAAAGGTAGAAACATTATAATAATAACAAATTTGGACAACTTATATAGCGCTGTTGTCGCGAAAATGGCCAAAATTGACATTTTTGAAGCTAAAGGTTCAGACACAATTTTAATTACTTCAATTCTGTAAACGTCAGATCAAAGAGTAAATAGTTTGTTTTCTATTTAGATATCTTTTATCTATGGTCAGATACATTATGAGATTTTATGCGCAATCGCAATGAAAATACTGTATTATTTTACTGCGCATGCCCACGTCTTCATCTACTAGTACTAGATTCTACCGCCAGGATTCTAATTTGCGCGCTTTTTTATATTTTTTAAAATTCTACCGCGAGTTTCTTACTTTTTGAAAACGGGATATTCTTGCGTCCCGAAGCTGTTTTCGGGGACACCGGGACACGCTGCCTGAAAGCGGGACTGTCCCGGTGAAAACGGGACGTCTGGTCACATTAAGTATCAATATCTAGGTAGCTGGGTAGATAGCTTGCCTTCTCTTTTTCGCTGGCCGGCTAGTTTCCGATTTAAATCCCATGTCACGCGTTTTATTAAGCAGACGGTGAAAAATTTAAAGGCTTTATTTCTAGAAATTGGTTGGCTATTGCACTTTCTTACTTTGACTATGGATAACACTTATAGGGTACTACAATCCTGCCAAATCCCACCCTGAAGTCAATTTCCTATGTCGTGCCCTCCTCTTGTAAGTGATCGCGTTTAAGATTAATGAATGATAATTTTTGAAACATAAAACTCAAACAAGTGAGACAACCGAACGAAGAAGCAATAAGAAGTATTATAAATTATCTAAAGAATTTACATACACTTTGACTTGACACTTGTTAGTAATTTCTAGATAATTTTGTAAGTAGGTTCTAATATACGATAATATAGTACATTGGACATATGATTCAACACGATTCGATTTAAACTATAAATAATTTTATAGCGTTATTGATATTAAGAGTATGAACTTTGTGGCCACAGATAAAAACTAGAATCCATTCATTTATTTCCTTCATTCAAAAACATTTAAGAAAAAAGGGTTTATGTACCGAAGCAAACACGAGATTTCAATGTTGTCTAAATCAATTTTTTAAGAGTGCATTTAATTCCATTTTCACGGAAGGATAAATGTACCACCCCACTCGCCTATCCTGATATACGAGTATATCTCTAGTCTCCTACGCATTCATACGTATATGTATATATATAACGTGTAATGTAGGCAAGACACTTTTTTCGACTGCTAACATGGCCGACTTGTTATATTTGTGTCATACTGTTTTTAGTTCATGACTTTTTATGATTGAGTAGGTACTCCGTTTAACAGTTTTGAGTCTATTTCTAAGACATATTTCGAAGGTATTATACCTATCAGAATAACGATACCGTAGAACGGGTATACTTGGCTCCTACGGGGGATACTTTGCTCCAAACTAAAAAAAAGTTTCTATTTCGTCCAGCCGGTAATCACCTCAGATTTGAGAGATTCTAAAAATATTATCAGGTAACACTAATCTTGCTCTACCAACTGTCGTGTGAATTAATTGTCTACGGTAAGCCATTTGGACAGTAGCAGTCAAATAAACCACAACCTCGTAGCAATCTCAACGGAATCATTGGAAAAATCGGTTTACATCTTGGACCCTAGTCGTTAGACCCTGGTGAGTGATATATAATTTGAAAGGATATTTTATAATATAGTAGTGGACATGATATTTTTTAGATTGCTGTTAAAGTTTCTGAGATATTTAAGATTTAAAAAAACGGGGATACTTTGCTCCAGTTTTGGGGATACTTTGCTCCAGGAGCAATGTTTCCCCAATATACAATTTATTATAAATTTTCGTATTTATTTTAGATTATCATGCCCAGAATACACGTAAAAAGAGCAGATTTCCGTAAATATAGAGCTTACACTCAAAAAAGTTGGAAGAATGTCTCCTGGTTGTAAGATCCGGGGTCATGACTTAAAGGAAAGCCTGACTCACTGACTCGTTTAATGGAAATAGTGACACCGAACAGCTCAATCAATTTAAAGGCGGGATTAAAAAAAGTGGTATTTATCTGACAGATATGCAACCGCTCTTGGAAAGACTTCCTCGAGTTTTTGACAAAGAGGCAATAAACAGTTCTTTCTTAGAGAGCCTGGATAGTAAAAGAGCTGAATGGACAAAAGGCATCTCCAACAAAGGACGTAAGAAACTTATGATAGTTCCAGGAAAAAGCGTGGTGGAACAGCTTGTTGCAGTGATAGCACTAGGAGATACTGCAGCGTCATCATTACAAATTTTGTCCGAAATAACCGGAGAGTTTGAGAATACAGTCGAAGAACTCCCCACAAGTTCCAGAAAATATCGCCGAGTAAGTAGTAGCGAGAGCGAGGCTAGTGGGCAAATTTCTTTAAGAGATTCTTCAGACGGACCCTTAAGTGACTTGGAAAATGAGCCCCCAAAAGTCCAGAAAAACTCAAGATTCAAATTGCTACCATTAGTGAGAAAAGTGGGCAGATATATTGTTTTTAATTACGAAGGAGAGCTTTTCCCGGGTGTCATAACAAAATTAGGAAAAAAAGGTCCCGTTGTGTCTGCCATGCAAAGGTCAATTAAAAGCTGGAGGTGGCCAATGCCTGCAGATGAAATGGCTTACAAATGGGACGATGTATTAAGTTGTATATGCCCACCAAAAAAATTTGGAAGACGAGAATTTTTCTCCGTTCCTGAATTGGACCAATTATGGGGCACTTAGATAACGTTAACTAATATTATTACATTTTCTCGTTAAAGTGGGCTTTATACCTATTTCTTTATTGTATTTTTAATTCTACTGTGATTTTAATATTGTGTTTTTAATAATTGTTGGTGAGATTTTGTATTAGGTACTCATATATGATTTAAAATTATAATATTTTTGAAAATTTTCAAATATAAAGCGTAATAAAAGCTCAGTTAAAATTTATATAAAAAAAAATACATGTGATTAATAGCTAAAACTGTGTTTTTATTAAACTTTGTATATCTCTGGATGGAGAAATCTTAGAAACGTAATATTAAACAATGCTCTGTGGCAGAAATAAATTCGAATCTAAGTTGAAAAAATCATGGAGCAAAGTTTCCCGCTTTCAATGCATACTTTGCTCCAAAAGAAAAATTAAAAAAATGTTGGTAACAGCTCATTTTTATTTTTCAAATCATCTCATCTAAAGGCAAAGAGTTCTTTTATTCACTTAAAAATTATAGCCAGATCCAAATACTCGTATTTGAAAAATGCAAACAATTTTTACAAATATGGAGCCAATTTTGGAGCAAAGTATCCCCATCTCACGGTACATAATTATATTTTCTTCTATATACGCTATACTTTGGGTTGTTATGATGGTTTATTTCTGTTTTTTTTTTTTTATATACTTCGTTTATACAATTAAGCCAGAAGATTCAAGACCAAGTCCAAGACTTATATTAAAAAAATAAAATTACATATGGTAGATATGTTTCGGTCAAACAGTCCTTCTTCAGTAAAGATACATTATAAAAATATCATAAAATTATTTACATGATCTGATAGATGTTATAAAGATTTACTTTACTGAAGAAGGACTGTTTGTCCGAAACATGTCTATGTAATTTTATTTTTTAAATATAAGTGTAGTACTCGTATATACGAAGTATATAAAAAAGAGAAATAAACTATAATTACGAGTTAAAAGTTTTAATTTTATATATATATTTTTTATTTGTGCTTTTTTATTATTTTTGCATGCACGTAAAACATTTTCATTTTAAATGGATAAGTGGATTATTTTGTTATTATGAATCGAAATTCTTAAACGTACTAAAAATAAAAGATTTAAGAGATGTGTAGCTATTGAATTTGTGTACCACATGGTGCACACAACACGAGGTATCATTATCATCAGCACGAGGTCAAATAGAGGTCACGCCAGGATAACACGAAGAATGTTTAGTGAGTGTTCGGTCCAACAGAGCGACGACTGATAACCCCTCCAGTCATCTATACTAATATTTTAATGTTTATTATGCAATAAAAAAACGTTTCTTCTGTTAATAGGCGATATGCGATCCAGAAAATATGCTTTTATGTTTGTCAGCTGTCGAAAAACAAAACGAACACGCTATGGCGCATTTCATGATGGGTGTGTGAATGTTTAAATTATGATTAATTAGTTCGTGCCAAAACCAGTATGCTAACTAATGCGATAATTTTAAAATAAATTATAGTAGGTATTACTTTCTTATGACGCAATTGAAAACACTCGAGGCTTTCAATCAAGCATCGTCTATGAGAGTAGGCTGACTTTTCGTGCACATGTTGAGAGGATTAATGGCACTGCACTGAAGATGTTGGGCTTCATCGTCCGGACCGGCAGAGTTTTCAGGGATCCCAATGTGCTCAGAGTCCTATACAACGCATTGGTTCGGAGCAGACTCGAAAGTGGTTCTGTGATATGGAGTCCTCACGAGGCGAGATATTCCATTATGCTGGAGAGGGTTCAGAAAAAATTTCTGAGGTATCTCTACAT
Source organism: Lepidostoma basale (assembly GCA_022606425.2). NCBI lineage: Eukaryota > Metazoa > Arthropoda > Insecta > Trichoptera > Lepidostomatidae > Lepidostoma > Lepidostoma basale. The sequence continues at coordinate 726,216 of JAHDVF020000178.1, forward strand.
GAGGAGTATGGTAGCTATCCGTGGCTCTATCCCACGGCATTTCTTTTGGGAATGCTCGGAACCAATTCTCTACAGCTTCGAAGAGATGGACATCTAATTACCCATTTCTTTAGATTAATTAGGGGATACTTCGAGAACTCGGCCGTACTGGAGGGTGTTCGGCTTTTTGTCCCCGATAGATATCTCCGACAGCGACAGCACAGGTTGTTTTACCTACCGGCCGCCAGAACCAATCTGCCTCTGGTGACACCGGTGGGAAGAGCAATTAGTCTACTGAACGCGGTCTACTCTTAATTCTGGAGAGTATCCTGTCTTCCTAATGTTGAACCATCTCTTATGCGTTTCTGGTAGTATACTATATATAATATATTATTTTACCTGTTCTCAATAGATGCCTTAAAAATAAATTTCGTAATGTCTGTTGATGAAATAAACTGATTTGATTTGATCTGTAAAAGTCCACAACAAATCACCTTTCTAACAATGTTTCCACCAGAAGTAAGAGCATGGAATCAGAGCAGAGCACCAAATATGCACGGAAGTAAAGATTTTTTACCCTTGAAACTTGGTTCATTGTACAATTGTAATCAGTAATAAGTTAAAACTTTTATTTTAAATAATATTTTTTCACACACGTTAATAATTATCGCTACCAAATTGTTTTCCTTCTGTTTTCTACACTACTCTCATACAAGAATAATCAAGAACAAAATTAAAAATAATTCAAAACGTTTTTGAGCACGCGCATCGAGTGCATCTCTAATTACTTTCGGAGGGAATCGAAGTATTACTCTCTCGCTCTCTTGTATTTAAAATATTATCGTACTCTTTCTTGATGATATCCGGTTTTTGCTAATTTATATGCATGTTTACAAGAGACTGAAAAATGGAGAAAGACATCGAAAGAAGGGTTGGTGCTGGGAATAAAATAAATGGCGCACTCAAAGCCATTACTGCAAATATAAATATATCCACAGAAGAAAAGATGACAGTAAACAATGGAGTTCTAGTGCCAACCCTCATGTATGGAAGTGAAGCTTGGAGCTGGCAAAAGAAGAATGAAAGCAGGATAAACGCCGTAGAAATAAGATCACTAAGATGAATGTGCGAGAAAACTTTGTATGATAGAATACCGAACGATGAAATAAGAGAGAAATGTAAGGCAGATGACTGCATCATGAATACAATTAAAAAAGGATCCCTGAGATGGTTTGGCCATATGGAACGATTGGATGAGATAAGAATGGTTAAAAAGTTGTACACAAGCAGGGTGAGTGGAAAAAGAAGCCGAGGACGACCGAGGAAAACTTGGCATTACCAAATTAATCAATCACTAAAAGGCGGCCACATTCGAAGTCGGATTAATCGACGTGCGTGTATGGTATGATGTATGAATGTAGAGGAAGCTCGAGAGGTATGCCAGGACAGACCATTGTGGCGATCCATCCTCTCTGCCTACCCCTCCGGGGAAATGGTGTGATGGTTAGTTAGTTAGCTAATTGATATTATAATTATCAATCAGTTTTGCTCCAATCCGAGCTTCGTCAGTGCAATAAAACTGATATTACTGTCAAGAAATATTGTAAAAGGTCGCAAATGTTTATTGATTCATTTTTCGTTGTGAATTCGATTTACCTGTTCATATTGCTTACATTTTTATGTATACAAAGGTCAATGTGATGTGTAATCATAGTATGATAACAATTTTTATTTGTTTACACATCTTCAATAATTGACCCAGTATTGAATATTTTGGATATCGTATATAATAACGAAACTTTATAAATTTAAATTTGTTGGTCCTTTGGGCAATAAACTGCCCTTATAACAAGATAGTTTAAGTTACAAATCTCCCAAAGGAATCATAATTTTCCTGTTAAGTTAGAAATATTTGAAAATAAATATTTTTACTTTAATTAAAAATTATTGCTTGTTTTCATGACAAGACAATATTGCGTACACGTTCTTTCCACGTGGATAAATCTTATCGCTAATGATAAATTAATGTTGCTATGCATTCCTGTAATACGTATATTAAAACTTAATTAATTTATCTATGAAAAATAGCATGCCACGATGATTTTAAGAATGACAGAGTTCGGGGAAAACTAATTATTATTTTTTCCGATCGAAGATTACCCAATTACAGGTACTTAATATCGGATAGATTGTAGGAAAATAACTGTTTTTTTAAATTTCTTAAACAACAATGGTCATCAGTTGTGTACTCAATTAATACCTAGTTAAAAACGTACCATTTGAATGAGTAATCTGATAATATATCAATTAGAAATATTATATATATTAGGTCCTTACATATGAAATTGGCGTTTTGCCGTACTGGCAACATTGATCTCAAATATCTTCTCTTTGGTTAGAAATTCCAAATTCAAATTTATACAGCTATTTACTCAAGTATTTGTGTTTTGAAAACTATAATTCATTTGTTTTTTCCTCAATTGTTTTTTTTCTTTGCGTCACTCAGTTTACAAAATGGAAAACTTGAAATATCGCGTTATTTACGAGTACGAGTTCCATCGTGGCACCAGTGCTGCAGAAACGGCTCGAAGGATTAATGATGTGTATGGCGATGATGCCGCAAAAGAAAACACAGTGCGTTTTTGGTTCCAACGTTTTCGTTCTGGAAATTTCCACCTGCAGAATAAGCCCCGTGGACGGCCGGAGACCAAAGTTGATAATGAAGAATTTAAGGCTATTGTGGAAGCGGATCCATCGCAAACCACGTCCGAGTTAACTGCAGGCTGCGGTGTTAGTGATAAAACTGTTTTAATCCACTTGAAGCAAATTAGGAAGGTGAAAATACTTGAAAGGTGGGTACCTCACGAATCGAGTGAAGCAAATCAACAAACGCGCGTTGACTGCTGCGTTGCATTACTCAACCGGCACAATAATGAAGGGATTTTGAATCGAATCATTACCTGTGATGAAAAGTGGATCCTGTATGATAATCGGAAGCGCTCATCGCAATGGCTGAACCCTGCCGAACCAGCCAAACCATGCCCCAAGCGAAAATTGACTCAAAAAAGTTACTTGTGAGCGTTTGGTGGACTAGTGCTGGTGTCGTTCACTACAGCTTTCTTAAATCTGGCTAGACGATTACGGCAGATGTCTATTGTCAGCAACTGCAAACCATGATGGAAAAGCTAGCTGCTAAACAACCGAGGCTGGTTAATCGCTCTAGTCCACTCCTGCTTCATGATAACGCTAGACCACACACTGCACAACAGACGGCTACCAAATTAGAAGAGCTTCAATTGGAATGTCTAAGACATCCACCGTACTCTAATATTAGGTCCTTACAAATGAAATTGGCGTTTTGTATGGGAGGAACATAAAGTTGATTTTTTTTAAATATAATATATTTATTTAATCAAAGTATGTACCATTGCTATCTCTGCACTTTTGCCATCTCATAGGTAGTTCATCGATCCCTTTACTAAAAAAAACATTCGGACGGGAATCAATAAAATCTTTGAAGTCGGTTTGGACTGCCCCATCGGAGTTAAATTATTTCCCTTGCAAGAAGTTATCTAAATTTCGAAAAAAATAGTAATCTGTTGGGGCAAGGTCCGGAGAGTTGGACGGACCTTCACCACCACAGCTCGAATGCATTAATATTATGTTGGTTACGTGTACTATATTATAAAATAGAAAAATGAATTGAATTTCCAGTCACAAGTCACAGTTTATATCTTGTATTATTCTATCTTATATTAAAATTGTAAATATTTGATATTCTTCTTCTTCTTCTTCTTCAGCTTATCGCCGTCCACTCTTGGAAGAAAGCCTCCTCCATGTCCCTCCATGTCGACCTCTCCTGCGCAGTCTGCATCCTTAGCACCCCAGCGTATCGTTCCAGGTCATCACCTTACCTCATTTGTGGTCTTCCTACTCTTCTTCTCGTGTCTCTCGGTTTCCAAATCAGCAGTATTTTGGTTCATCTTTCGTCTGCAGCTCTAGCGACAGGCCCTGCCCATTTCCATTTTAAAGCCGTCACCCGGTGGATCACGTCTGTGACTCTTGTTTTATCCTTCACCGTTTCGTTCCTGACTCTATCTCTAAGGGAGAGGCCTAACATGGCTCTCTTCATCGATCGTTGCATGATTCTTAGTCTCTCTGCAATGTGCTTTGTCAGAGTGACAGTTTCAAGACCACATGTACTTATTGGCAGAACACAAGCCTCATACACCTATTTGATATTACAGTTTCCAAATTTCGTAAACAATAATACCGCAAGTACTGCAAATTATAATTGTATCTTAAGTAAACATATTAATTAAGGAAATGAATCGTATTCGTTTGAAGTTTAAATAATTCATAGTGTTCAAGTTTATCGTTTAAACTTGAATCTGGTAGCCTTGGAAAATTTTTGAATTTATCGATTTGACATTTCAATACGACTTATTCCAATAAATTAGCTTAATTAACGTGGGGTTCTAAAACCGTAAATCCTTTTTTAAGATTCATTCACAGGACTTTTAATAATTCTTTATATACGAGTACATGGCTGGTGGTGATTCAAACTTGATCTGGCACGGAAAAATATGTGGGAAGGCCTTCTTTCTTGGAACCTCGTCTTGTATAATTCTTATGTAATTCTAGGAAATCAAAATAATAATTCCGGTTTCGCCAGGCTCGCTGTCGAAATAAAGACAAAAGTAGAAGTAGTTAAAAACATCGTTTTATTTAATTATTAATTAAAATGAACTTCCATCAAGAGATTTCAGTAAAATCATTTGATTATCTTAATAATATTACATGAATTTGTAATGACCTTATGGTTATTTAATAAATGATTTCAAGTTAAATTTAATACATTTATTGTTTCTTGAACAATGATGTAAAACTCATTATTAAATAATTAATACAACATTTGATAGTATTAGCAACTTAACGATATAATTAAACATACTTCCTAAATAAACAAATTCATCCACTTGTTCCATATTTTCACCCTTTACACTAACGTTGTTGACTGTCATATTTCCTTCTTTTTCGAAAATTACCATTACCTTGGACTTGTTCAAATCCACCATAAAATCGTATCGCTTGCATACCTCATACATACTAGACACCAGGGCTTGTAGTTCATGTTCGTTGTCTGCAAGTCGCACAGCGTCGTCCGCATACAACAAACAGCTTACTGATACACCGTTCATTTTTGCATCTGCATCCAAGTCTTTCAGCTCTTTCATATTAACAACAGTTAATAATATAATATTTATCATTGGTATGAAAGTCATTAGTCACTAAACCTTTTCCTTTTCTTACTAGTGTTGTACTCGTGTGCACTTTTATTGTTTTAACTTTGCTGGAATTGTTCATGGCTATCTTACAAACGATAAATATGTATGGATATATTGTAATTTTTAACAATCTTTTTCAAATTAGCATATTTATTACATGTAAATTAAAACAAAATTCATTCTAGAACATATTCTAGTACACACGCAATATGGGGCAAGCCCGAAGAATGTTATTATCAAGAAGGTGAACGTATCTTGCGTGTGTTTATTACATAAGCTATCAAGGTTAATTTTGCACATTGGATATATTGTTTATTGATAAGATGCGGCTGAATAATAATAATCCAATCTTAAGATTGAATTTAACTGTTAGTTCCAACAGAATATGTTAACTCATTATATTTATTTTTTGATAAAATTAAATTATCATCGTAAATTTCTTTTTCTCCTAATAGTACCGTATTAGGTCCTCTCAACGTTGGCGATCACTGTGGCGAAAGCCTTTTTCGCCACAGTGATTTCCTGGGAACTGTTATTTAAGTGGTTTCACGTTGCCTTCTTCAGTTATTTTCTGTAGGAATTACCATGCCTTAGCTCAGTGCTCCGCAATCTTTTCTCACCTACGGCACACATAAGTTCTTCCTAGAATTCCGCGGCACACCAAAACCTAAAATTCGGTCTGGACGTGGGGGTAAATCAGCTTTCGAGACGTATTTTTAGCTCATCGGCGACTTCCGGCTAGTAGAAATCAGCAGCGACGTTTTTTCGCTCCTTCCGAAAGATCGAAGGACCAAATTTTCGCGAATTCTACTGGCCGGAAGTCGCTGTTAAGTTAAAAAAATTTAGGTCGCCAGCAACTTCCAGCCAGTGGAAATCAGTGGCGACCGATTTTTCACGAATGACCTAAAATAAACAAAAAAAGGCACCAATATCTCCTGAACTGGTTTACGAAAGAGTCGACTCTTTTACAATTCGAGTTCCGACAATAACTAAAAAAAAAAAAATTCATTATGCATTTGGTCGCGGCACACCTGCATCCGGCTCGTGAGCCGCGGCACACCGGTTGCGGAGCACTGCCTTAGCTAGTGGGTCTCGAATTTGGGGCGCCGAAAATACGCCTTAAGCCCTCACCCTGTCTGCTATGGACCTTATGGTAATGTTAGTGATCACGTTGCACTGGATACGCAGGATCACGAGGACCACTCTTGGACGGCAGAAAGTTGAACTTACTGGATGTCTTGCTTTGTCATGCAAGGTAGTGCTCTTATTAAGTACCTAATAATACAGTTTTTTTGTACACGCAATGAAAATTAACTGTGACGCTTTGGTGGTCAAAGGCCCTCTGGAGTCTCGTGCCTCACAATCTTGGGAATCATCGCTGGGTCCATTCTCTCCATGTGGTTCCTCCAGAACAGTATTATCCGCCTACTCCATCTCACTTTGTCATAAGCATTACACGTTTTGCGAATTTTTTCGTTAGGTATGCTATCTCTTAGGGTTCTTTTCACAATATGAAGCAACGTTTTCATTTATGATGTTTTAGATTACCACGTACCTACATACTTATATAATCGAATCCTTTGGCCTCCTCTCACATTGCTGTGCTGATGATCAGCAACTTTATTTTTTCTGCAACCCTGATGACACCAAACATCTTACGTCAATAACTGTCAACTGCATTGATGCCATATCCAGATGGATGGCATCAAACAAACTTAAACTAAATCCATCCAAAACGGAATTTTTCTGGACTTCTTCCGCAAAGCGTCAACATCTTATCGATCATTCCTCAATTTCAACAGCTGACAATGATATCGTTCCCAAAAACTCCACAAAGCTTCTTGGTGTTTATCTTGATGCAAATCTGTCTCTAAAATCCCAAATTAATAACACGGTCAGCGCTAGTTTCTTCCACCTAAGACGATTAAAATCCGTCAAAAGGAGTATTCCCTATGACACTTTCAAAACTCTTGTAAATTCCTTCGTTGTGTCACGACTTGATTATTGTAATGGAATTTATGCAAACATTCCAAAACAACAAATAAACAAACTTCAATCTGCGTTCAATGCAGCAGCAAGGCTCATTAAAGGCATTCCAAAAAAGTCCCATATAACACAACATCTCAAAGAACTTCACTGGCTTAAAAGTCCAGAAAGAATCCAGTATAAACTCTGCTGGACAGTCTTCAAAGCGCTACATGGAATGGCACCAAGTTATATATCTGAACTCTGTATAACGGACAGCCTAAATTCACGGAAATCCACACTTCGCTCGGCAAACTCCTCAGCAATAGGAAGATTAGTTGAGCCGAAGCGTTGCCCCAGTACAAATTTCGGGGATCGAGCGTTCGCGGTAGCCGGTCCATCAGCTTGGAACAATCTCCCTTCACACCTTAGATGCATAAATGATCCGACAGATTTTAGATCTAAATTGAAAACCCATCTTTTTCATATTTCATATCCAATTTAAACATTTATACTTTGTTGTACTATACTTTTAAACCGATCGTTTTTTAAGCGGTCACATTTAGATTTTTAAGATTTAAAACACGTCTTAATGCGCCCTTGAGGTGATTACATCACAAAAACGGCGCTTTAAAAGTTAGCATATTATTATTATTATTATTATAGGCTAAAGTGCGGGTGGCAGAGATGCGGACGCTGAGGACAATAGCAGGAAAGACTCTTCGAGATAGGGTGAGGAACTTGTCTATCTAAGTAGTAGGTAAGAAGTAGGTTATGAATTGATTATAAAAACGCATTAAGAAAAATCAATGACTGTCAATTATTTCGATTGATGTTTGTGTTGTTTGTTTATGTATTAAAATATTTATGAAATCAGGGCTGGAGGAGTAAAATGTTACTTACAATTATTATATTGTACATCTTTAAAGTTGAGAAAAAGTTATGAGTATTTCATTGATTCGCAATAAATTTTATCTTTTTCTTCCTTTCTGTAGATCTATGAGGTCTATTCTTCAGAAGGTTCTCCTGTGAGGCTGATTATATAGTGCAATATCGAAGAGTCTGGTGGTGTCCATTCTTTGAACAAGACCGTACCAGTCCCTCCTTCGCTCTCTACTCCATCTCATAATATCCTCAGCCTTACACATCTATCTTATTCTTGTGTTTCTCACGCGATCTCTTAGTGTCTTGTCTGCTATCATCCTCAGTGTCGTCATCTCGGAAATCCTCAAAACTTGTTTGGTCCGACTGTGTCTGCCATTGTTTCAACGCCATTTTTTATTATTTGTTTTATGGATGCTTTATAAATTCTCATCGTAGTCTCAATGGCAATTAATAAATAAAAAATATCAATTTATTTTAAAAATAAATAATCTACAAATAAACTATTAGACAATATTTAAAGCGCCAATTTGGAACTTCTTAGACTTGGAACTTCTTGTATATACAGGTTCAGTTCGTATTGATTTTCCTTTTACATCTGAAGAATGCAAAATACAATTTGACTGGTGTTTGATACATTTTGAATACATCACTTTGAATGAGCGGCATGTTTGGATATGTTAATGTAAAATAATAATAACAATTAGATACAAACATCCTGAGAATCCATCCAATAAACAGAATTTTTCACATTTGAATAAAAACAGTATTTTGTTGTATAATCTGCATAATAATTGCGGAATAAAATACATTATGATTTAAAAACCAAGGTTTATTATAATTGAATTCATAATATATTAATTTGCAAAACTTATGTTTGCATTCGCAAAGAAAAATAATTATGAATTTATTACAATAATTTCATTTACGCACGTATCAACAAGCTGATAATAGAATTGATAGATAGTTTATACGAGAATGCTCTTATTATATGATAAATAATTAAAACATTATTTTTTCCAACATTTTGAATGTATAAAAATACTTGGAACGCCAAACGGTCGCTCTCCATGGAACGCCTAACGGACAACGCCGACCCGGAAGATTCCCGAAACGGTGGAGAGAAAGCTGGAGTTCAGCATCTCCAGAGGACCCGCCTGAAATAACAGACTCCTGAGTCTACCAAAAGTGAAGAAGAAGAAGAAGACAAATACTTGCAGACAAATACTGGATTTTGCCCATTGCGGGTTAATCATTTCAGGATTAATTGTATCTCAATAGAGACGAAGATGTAAATTGTGTTTTCCATTTCTTCAATATTCGCCGTCACTTTATGTTGTGGATTCATATTTGAATACATATAACTAAAACTTCGTATTTTTACAACACTTTTCACAGACATGTTTCGGTTGTGACCCAACCTTTTGGGGTTGGATAACAACCGAAACATGTCTGTGAAAAGTTGTAAAAATACGAAGTGTAATTATATTTATTCAAACAGTTTTTTTTCACTTTTGAGTTTAATTTTTCTCTACATGTTTCGAAGGTTTTACACCTTCTTCAACGGGAGAACGATATATACTGATCATTGCATCGTTCTCGCGATAATGAAGGTGTACCATTGAAACATGTCGATAAATAATTCATATAACTATTATACCCGCATAAAGTTCAGTGAAAAGTAAATATATCCATAATATATAGCCACAAATATTGTAATTTGAAATAATTGCACTGTAACATCGAATATGATTTAACCACCCTACCTTTGGGCTATTTTCCGAGAAACGTGCAAAAAAGCCGGTTTTTTATTAATAAAATATTAATTTAATCTTTTTAGATTACCAACCGTCAAATACTCGACCGCACACTTCGCCTGCTCCTTGTAAAACTATCATATTTATGAAGACTTGTACTCGAGTGTTGTTGGCACACGCGCGTATCCCTAACAGTTTGTACATTTTAGGTACATTACTTTTTCTCAAGCGCGTACGTGATATGGGATAGCGCAGAATGGTACAGTCACAGTGAACGTATCACGAACGTTCAAATACGTAGGGTGGTTAAAAGTATATCTACTTGTTATTCATTTCATGACAGTTTTCAATTTACGCAGTTTATATGTGTATTTTTATTTTATGTATTATATTTTTGAACTTGGACTTGAACTTGGACGTTCTCGCATGCAGAACTTCAGCTCATATGGCTATTTTTCTTACGCCTATTGGAAACAGTGATGGAAATGTAATTAGGTAGCTGGTTTATGCGGGGGCTAGATATGTAGCCCGGAGTGCTCCTCCGAAAGAGGGCGAATGACGAAACTAAAGTTTTTGTTAAAGTCTTCTATAGGTTTTTTTTAGAGGTTTGGTTTATAAACTGGAAACATATATTCACAGACTGTCAATATGACAGTTGACATTTGATTTATAGTCAGTATGATAGAGGTATGATGAAATCAGTATTAATATTTAAAAAGGAAACTGTTTTCGAAGGGAAGGGAAGAGGAGCAGTGCCATGATGGAAAAGTGGTGGAAGATGGCATCCTGTGTTTTTTTCTATTTTTTTTCGCAAAGTCCGTGATGAGCGTATTTACGTTTTATACACTTTCTTATTTTAATTTGAATAAAATGCAGAGAAAATATGAAATATAAATAAAAAAAAAGTATCATTGTTTATGGTAAATTATTAAAAAAATTCGTAGTGAGATAATTTTGTAGTATCATTTGAATGTATTATCTACACTATAATATTATTATTCATTACACGCATGTATGATACAATCAATACGTGATTTTGGTCTCATGTTTAAAAACATTTATTATTCAGATTTGTGCCTTACCTAAAACTTTATTTTTGACATCTTACATCGCGTGTTGTGCTGCCTTGTGGCAGCTTTTAATTCCTTATCAATCACATATCGTCATAATGTGTCGCAATTTCAAATATAATATAAATGCTTAAAATCCACGTTTCGGATTTTTTACCTATCTACTTTTAAGTACAAAAAAGTGTCAACAAGCTAAGAGTCACTCAGAGAGCAATGGAGAGAGCCATGTTGGGTATCAGTTTACGGGGCAGACTCAGAAATGAAGACATAAGAGTCAGGACAAAGGTTTCCGATGTTGTCAAGATGGCCGCAACCCTCAAGTGGCGATGGGCGGGACATGTCGCTCGCGATCCAGAAGAAAAGTGGACAAGGCGACTGCTGTGCTGGTGGCCAAGGACGGCAAAGCGTGGAGTTGGGCGCCCACAGTTGCGTTGGCGCGACGATATCCGGAGAAGTGCGGGAAGTGCCTGGATGCGGATCGCTCAGAATAGAAGAGAATGGAAAATGCGAGAGGAGGCCTACGTCCAGGAGTGGACGGTCAATACGGGCTGAAGAAGAAGAAGAAGAAGACTTTTAAAGATTTATTGGTAGTCATTTTCTTAAATAAATAAATTGTTATTAAAATACGTAACGAGTTCAAAAGATTTAGTCATTTTTAAAAACATTTTTTCTACTTCATATTTGAACTCGATCATTTTTTCTACTTCATATTTGAACTCGATCAAATCAATCAAATATTGAATGTCGGTCACGTGAGAAGTCGGAGAAATCGACGTGCGTGCATGACAAGATGTATGAATGTACAGGAATCGAGAGAAGTATGTCAGGAGAGAATAGTGTGGCGTTCCATTCTTTCTGCCTACCCCTCCGGGTAGACGGCGTGATGGTAAGTTAGTTAGTTTTTTATTTGAACTATTATACTTTGGAACCTTCTCGATCTTTTTTCGATGCACAATTGACATCGACTTTTTCATAGGTCTTATGCCGAGTATCAATCGACATTTCAAAATATTATTTTTGACCTAAAATATTAAAACTCTTATTCGATTAAAAAAAAAATTATCGTGAAATGAGGCGTTTTTAGGAACACTATGAAATATTTGTTTATCTGATTTAATACAAATTAAAAAAAATATTGACAAAAAGCGTAAAAGGTTAATGAAAAATTAACCTTTTACGCTTTTTATAAGAATAGTATAAGAAAATAACTAATTAAATAAATTATCAAATCAGTTTTTTTCTCAAAAGATATTACAAACAATTTTTGTAGTTTAAGACATCTATTGAGAACAGGTAAAACGTAAAAAAATATATAATACCAAAAATATATAATACTCTTCTAGCGCCAACCGGACGGAGATCTCTAGCTGAACAGAATAAAAGTATTTTTATAACTATTCCACATCTATTTTCATTTAAACAATCTTAATACTTCATTAATCGCACATGCAATCATTCACATTGTCAAATACCAATATACGCCATTGTTACTTCACATGGACTAATTCGGTAAGATTAGAGAGCTCCAAACGGTATATAAACATCGATGTTCAAATTTTCGGCGAGGTTCTCCCTTGCTCTCTAAAGAGAAAGGTTGGCATTGAGGAAAGACAGGTCTATATCATTTAATGAGTAATGTTAGCGTCCTTACCCGATGACAGCCCACCGTTACCACACTCCTTTGGTACATCAGAATACTGCGACTCCAGCTCTATCATTCCTTGCACTACTCCAACTTCATCTCTTTCATTTCCAGACCACGACCTAGATTATTACCATATTCCTTATCAATAATGATCCTTTACCACCAAGTTCTCCACCATCATTCAGTCCTTTACCCCTCCCGCAATCAATGCGGATAAAAAAAAAATCCTCCCCGATAGCCCACTACTTACTCCGCCAAACAAAATGGTCTCATGCAGGATGCTATCTCCCACCACAACTCCATCCAGGCACTGCTCCTCTTATCTTCCCCTCGGGAACAGACTTTTTAAATAATACAATCCCAACCCTAACTGGTCTTCCATTACTTGACAATAATGTAAGACTTTATCATAAACTTTATCATAGGCGAACAATTAATGATATGATGTTGCTTCACAAAATCATTCACTTCAAAATAGACAACTCCGAACTTCTTAGTAAATTATTACTGAATACCCCTATGCTTCGCACAAGACACACTGCGAACCAAATATTCCACCTTCCTGCTTATCGGACTAACTACGCTCAGAGTGCGGCGGTGTACCGGACGTGCGACACGTACAATAAGTGCTTTAGTAACATCGATGTGTTCCATCTTAATGAAAGTGATTTTAAAAAAATGGTTGGAGCAACCCTTCGGGGCGAATGAAATTAGTTACTCTATTTTTTTTTCTTTTCTTGTCTTTTTCTTTTTTCTTTTACATTTTAAAATTGTATTTTATTTTTAATTCATTATTACTAATAGTTTTCTCTTTATCTTATAAAAGTGTTACTTTATTACTCTTATATATTTAACCTTATGTCAGTTGTTATATAATATTTGTGGTAGCATGTAATTGGCCTTGTTTTGTTGTCTCTATGTGTTTATACTCATATACTGTAATTGCTGTTTGTTACCCTCGATAATAAAAAATAAAATAAAAATAAATAAAATAAACCCTAAATCCCCCCTCGTCCTCTCTCGGAGGAACACTCCGGGCCATACATTTAGCCCCATCATAAAACAACCACCAAATCACACTCCAACAATGTTTCCTACAGACGTAAGAGGAATAGCCATTAGAGCTGAACCTCTGTAAGCCAGAAGATTCAAGTCCAAGTCCAAGCGTCATATATTATACGAGTATACTCGTAGGTATATATGATGTATACAACGTATTTGAACTTGACTGTTAACTGTGGTACGTTTGAAGGTCCACGTTTGTTTGTTTCCATATATATTTTTAATAGAAATTTCATCGACGTCCCAAGAATCCCCACTATAATATAACTTTTATCTATTTTGAAACCGGGAATGTGTCTGCCACGTGGTGCTAAGTCAGAAATCAAAAATAGAAATTGAACACATGACCGTTCGTTTTTTCGTTACACAATGTTATTGGGTGATTTTTGTATATTTATAGCACACACTTTTGTTTTATTATAAAAAAAAACACAATATCTTTCGAAGCAAAGATAGCAGTGCACAACGGGATTCTAGTGTTTTAGTGATTTCTTACTCTGTTTCCGAGTGTCGTCCCCGCAATGGATCGGAGAGTCATTTTTGCGGTTCTTAGGAGACCTTTTGTTCTGATGGTGTCAGCTCTCGTTTCTATTTCATATGTCACTATAGGACATACGCATGTCTTGTAGATTCGAATTTTGCTCTCCTTTAGCATATTTTTATTTTTATAAACAGCATTCGTCAAGAAGCAAGCCACAACGGCGCCGGCGGCCCTGTTTGTTAGTTCACTTACTTCTCCGTAGAGGTCACTGCTGCTTGATGCATCAACACCTAAGTACTTGAAATGCATCGCTTGTTCTATTATTTTATTATCTAATGCAAGCTTGCATCGTACTGGTTGTCTCGATGTAACCATGCTCTTTGTCTTGCCTATGGAGATTTTCATGTTGAATCTTTGAGATGATAATAATAATAAAATAACAATAATTAGGTTAATTTGTATAGAGCCGTTTTCGTGAATATCTCACCTCAAGGGCGCTTCATATGTGGAATTTGTAGAAGTAGTTACTTTGAGATATATGTGTAATGCTGTAACTGTACACAAAAAAATCGAATATCTGAAATTTCTGAACAAGTCATTCAATTCTGCCTCAAAGATCAAATATCCGAAAAATCATATATATAGATAATTTCTGAACAAGTCATTCAATTCTGCCTCAAAGTATGTTGAACTCATCAATACGATGAATAGCAAAATCAGAACTTGTTTGCCACTTCATGCCAGAATGATAATTACTTTGATTTCTAATATAATATAAGATATAAGATAAATAAGATTGGAGGAAATGAGAAGTTTTTCATGTCTCGAGAGTTTGCAGCAAATAGTGAAACGGATGAAGCGACCTGTAAAATTGTTTTGATCTGTGTTTAAGTTATTACGGATAAATCCGCAATTAATTACAATGTCTTTTATTTCACTTATTGGAAAATTGCTGAAGATAATTTTTAGTTGATATTGAAATTTAAATTAAGTATTTGCGCTGGAAAAACATGTATGACAGAATACTCAATGAAGAAGTTAGAAAGGAATGTAAGGCGGAGGAATGCGTCCTAAATAAAATTAAGAAAGGATCATAAAGTTGGTTTGGAAATATGAAACAAATGGATTAGGGAAGAATGGTATGGCCCGGGTCTCTCTTGATTTCTTACACATATTTTTGGTCATATCAGTGGTCTAACGTAGTCCCGCACGGACTAGGGACGGGCCTAGGGGTTGAATGAGCGAAGCTGACGAAGTGCCCCGTTCACATATAACAGCTTCGCGTAAGCGGTTGGAATCTTCTATGTCCTATGTCGCCCCCCTGCTCGCTGAACCGACGCTATAGTATGGCTTGCAGGACGTGGATGGATGAGGGTGGCAATGGATAGGGGGCAGTGACGAACTTCGGGAGAGGCCTATGTTCAGCAGTACATGACAGACGGTTGATAAATCAAGTAACTCAAAGTAGGTCAGGTCGAAAAAATTTACGAGCGTGTGCATATGATTGCAAAAGAAAATCTTTAATATCAGAATTAAACATTAAGTTGAATAAAACTGTTAATGAGTAAACTTTTTTTTTTGTATCACAATTGTATTTTATTTTGCGCGACAGCTGTTTCATCAACCAATGTTGACATCATCGGGTGTTACAATAATATATCAAATGTCAAATTTTCGCGATTTTTTAAATCTTTATGTGTCAATGTCAATTTGAATAATTTCTATGTCCTATGTCGTCCCCCTGCTCGCTGAACCGACGATATAGTAAGGCTTGCAGGACGTGTATGGATGAGGGTGGCAACAACCTTAAACTTTTGTCACCTTTCTTATTATTGAAATCTATGTACTTCATGTTATTGTTTATCGTTTTTAATTTATTATGTTCCTTTTAATTACTGTTTTTTATTTATTATTATTTTATTATTATTATATTTTCCACCTTATACCGTAACTAACTGTTCTTTTAATTAAAATATTTAGGTACCTAACTCAATTTCAGCAAGAACTTCAAAATTATATCAAAGAAATTATTCCAATTGACATAGGAACAAATACATATAAAGATTCGAAAAATCCCGAAAATTTGACATTTGATATATTATTGTAACACCTGATGATGTCAACATTGGTTGATGAAACAGCTGTCGCGTAAAATAAAATACAATTGTGATACAAAAAAAAAGTTTATTCATTAACAGTTTAAAATGTTAAGGTATCATAGTGTTTCGGCCAAAACAATGAACTATTTGATTAAGTTGAATACTTTCTGCTTACTTTTCTGGTGTTGACGGTTAGATTAAGCATATTTTGGTTCATTCAGATAAACTATGTTTTGTTATTATATTACCTATACTAGTCATCTAACGAATTGTGAATCCTCCGATTGAAAGTATTATAATTAGAGTGCTGATGTAGGAGTTTAATATTAAGTGTCGACATACTCGTACATGTCTGATTTGCTATAGTAACGTCATCCTCTCGGAGAAACGTGTAACTTAGTACGTGATAAATTCAATAAATAAATATTATGCTAGTGTATCAACAGACATTGCCATGCCATATTGATGCGTACAGTTATATGTATATTATTGGTACTTGGTCTCTTTTTAACACAGTTATAAATCTTGAATTCGCACGAACTAACCAACTGGTAAAGCGAGTTAAATTTATTCAATCAATTAGTATGTTTTATGTATTCGGTAAAATATACGAATAATTATCACACGATATTGATATTTGAAAGTTTAAAAATGGTTTTAAAGAATCGGGATTAAGGACTACGATAAAACTTTGTAATCATTTTTTAAAATATGATTTCGTGTTGATAGATCACTTTGACTATCTATATAGGTAACATGCGTATAATCACGTAGTAATCTTTAAAATGAATAAGGTGTTATGAAGGATTTAATAAATTATAAACTTATGTGATCGCTGATATTAATCGATTTATTAATTAAATATTGCTGGGATCCGATATTCACTGATGGTGGAGCGAGTGCAGAAAGAAATTCTGCGCTTTCTTTACCTCAGGGAGGGTGGTTATTACCCGTGGCTCTTTCCGACTGAATTCTTGCTAGGTATGCTACGCTACCAATCATTGGAGAGAAGGAGGAATATCCACTTGGGAGTTCACTTCTTTCAGCGGATTGGCGGCCGTATACAGAACTCGGATGTCCTGATTGATGTAGGTCTTTTTGTCCCTGGTCTTTGACCTTCGTCAAAGACAGCACAGATTGTTTTATTTGCCGCGCTGCAGAACCAACATGCCAATGGTTTTGCCTGTGGGTAGGGGAATCTTGTTGCTTAATCGGCTCTCCTCGGAGGTCGACATATTTCGTGATAGTGTGAGTTGCCTCAGGGATGCAATATCAATGTTATGATTTTTCTTATTCTTAAGCTTAATTTTTGAATGCTTCTGTTTTTATAGTGTAATTGCAAACGATCTGGAATTATATGTTCTTTTATATGAAGCAAACGTTCTAACAAGCTACAAAATAGAGGGTATCCGATTAACTCTTGGTGCGCCTTCATGAACCAGAATCACACAAATACATCTAGAATCGAAAATCTCCATGATCGAAAAAAAAATCGTACGTTTTTACGAAGGATTGCCTTCACACAAAGCAACTAACAAATCAAATTTCCAACAGACGTCAGAGAAATAACCATTAGAATTGAACCTCTGTAAGTCAGAAGATTTAAGTCCATGTCCAAGTATAATAAAACTTCTCTTAAATTACGACTTGAACTCCAAGGGTGTCATAAACTCCCGAAATCGACCCTCTTTCAGAGAATCACTTACCACCCACCAAATCATCGCTGCATCGATGTAAGAGGAATAGTTACATTTTATAATGATCATTTAAACAAAAAAAAGTCTCAAGAATATATTATCAAATGTAAGATTTAAAAATATATATTTTGTGCGATAGGCACGTGCATAATATAATTGCAGTGGACTGTACACAATACGCCATAGATAATATCTGTTTTGTTATAAAATATTGAAACAGCTGAAAACTTAGAAATCAATATGGATTTTAGGAACTCGAATGTTTGCTTAAAAAATATATATATTTTACTGTTTAAATTTGCGAATTCTCCTTGCGTGAACCATGTGTATAAAAATCGGGTGATTGGGATTATTTAATTATTTTATTTAAATTTGTGTTTTAAAAAGAAGTCTAGGGAGACTAAGGGAAGCATGGCATGACAAAATTAATCAAATACTTAAAGGCGGCCATATTTGAAGTCGGAAAAATCGACGAACGTGCATGTTACGATGTATGAATGTATAGGAATCTCGAGAGGTCAGGATAGAGCAGTATGGCGGTCCATCATCTCTGCTTAGCACTCCTTGTAAACGGCGTGATGCTTTGTTAGTTAGTTGATAATATGTATTTATGAATCTAGTGGGTTATTGTTTATTCACTTCAGAGAGATGACTTGCAATAGTGTAAGTAATACCTTTTAAATTGGTTATAGAACGCTATCCGATTGGTTCTTGGGTCTTAGTAGGCGGAGTGTACGGCATGAGCTTCTAAAATACTGGGTGATTAGAATATTACTTTTACCTCGAAATTAGGAATACAAATTATTTTTAACGGCCGAAGGACATGTTTGCAGGCCCTGCTCCCTTCTGACTCATCCCATCATACTCTACAATACCAAACCTAACTGGTCTTCCATTCTTTGACCAAGAATAATACATGACTTTAGAATAAACCCTAAATCCTCCCTCGCCCTCTTCGGAGGAGCACTCCGGGCCACACAACTAGCCCCTGCAAAAACAACTATCATATCACATTCCAACAATGTTTCCAACAGACATGAGAGCTGAACCTCTGAAAGCTAGAAGATCCAAGTCCAAGTCCAAGTTTGTGATCTTGTTTTTGAATTTCTAATAGCAACACAAATTTAACAGAAAAATGGGAATTTCCGAACACTTTTAGATATCTTCTTCTTCTTCTTCGTCAGCCTTTAGCGGCCCACTGCTGGACATAGGCCTCTTCCCTTTCCTTCCACTCGTCTCTATCTCCGGTCAGCCGCAGCCGCAGCCACATCCCCCCCCCCCCCCACGGCAGCAATGTCGTCGGCCCACCTTTTTTTGCATCCTGCCGACACTTCTCCTATTCTCCCATGGTCTCCACCTTATTATTTTCTGGGTCCATCTATCCTCACTCTGTCTTGCCACATGACCCGCCCATTGCCACTTCAGTCTCGCTAGTCGTTCCATGATGTCCGTTATTTTTGTTCGGTGTCTAATCTCCTCATTTCTGATTTTATCTCGGAGACTGACGCCGAATATATGTCTTTCCATGGAATAATAAAATAAAATAAACTATTTTCTTTAAATTCTAACATTGTATGGTATCATTATGAATATTTGTCACAGCCTTAATTATTTTCCTGAGAAAAGTCAATTGACTAAAAATTGCATAAAAAAATTGACTTTATTTTTGTGATTTTTACAACCGAAGCTGACAGAATTTTTAAAAAAAGTCCGTCACTCATACACTCATACTATTGCAAACAATCTCCCTGATATTAACGGACTCTTCTGCATCAGCTAGTGAAGACATATCTACATTATTTCAAGTCAAATAAATGAAATGAGGCACGATAATAATATATTATTAGTATTATTATTGTTTACTCAAGGTTTAAGTCTGATTTCTCTAGTCACGAATGATCTCAATACTTGAAAAGTATGCGGTATAATACTGAAGGATTTCATTAGGAGGTTTTGTAATACCATATAAACGTTTTTCCCGTTAAATTCAGATATATGAATTATAGACCCCCTCGCATTATATTTAATCTCAATTTTCTTTTAAAAGTAAAATCTGTTTTAAGCATACATATATAGCTGGAACGACCTGGACGCGGAAGAGACAAGACGGAGATGAGTGGAAGAAAATGGGGAAGGCTGACGAAGAAGATTTTTTTTTATAAAATATGTAAAAACATTTAATTTTATCCAAGTTATACTTGGATAGAATAAAATGTTTCTGTAATTGAAAAACGCTTTTGTTAGTTTTTTGATTTTATCATATTATTTTAGTCTTTTGATATTATCATATAAGGGAGTGACATGTTTAAAAATCAAGGCCAGACAAAGCACATTATTACCACCACGCCATCTTCCCGAAGGAGTAGGCAGAATGAATGAACCGCTACACTGTTCTTTCCTGACTGAATTCTCTCGCCTCCTCAACATTCGTACATCACGTCATGCACGTAAGTCAATTTCTCCACCCAAGTGGCAGACATTTAATATCGTCTTCCTGTATGAATGTGATGAAACGTTTATAAAACGATCGTTTTCATCAATTTTAAATATATATTAGTACTTTATCACATTTATATTATAATATGATACAAACATTCAGAAAACGTACGTTTTTAAAATAAAATATTGTAAATAAACATATACTATAATTGCGTATCACTTCACTGTAGCAACGTTAAATATACATTCTCTTATGGTAAATAATTCGATTTATCGGCGTTATTATTTCATCAGTCCATTTAAAATAAATATGGTACATGACCGCAATGACGATGGATAGGATGACCACATGTTGTATTTAGATTTAAAACTCCATTTAAAACCCTCCTGTCATTAATGAGAACTAACTGATTTTTTTTAGCGAAATCGGGCAAGTAGGTTTTGAGTCTATAGTGCACACACATACGAATATTGACTTTTATTTACATAGATAATTTATAATTAACGAGTTTAGGTATGATATGATGGCCAGACACGTATCACTTTATTATGTAACGTTTACATATATTAAAATACACACTAATAAATATAAATGCGTTAAACCATTACTGATACGAAGTGATTTCTTGTTTACTTTAATATATAATCTACACATGTAGAAATACGATAATTTGGTTTTAGCTTGAAATTCTCTATCCGAAATACTGTTATCTTATACTTATCATACACCACATCCCCTATGCGCGCTGTTCCTGATAGTGACGAGGAGGTAAAATTGACCAAAATTCATAGCCTTGCATACACAATGTATTTTTTTATACATATATTTGTGTGGAAGCAGCAGCTATAATTTTGCAATACAAAGTTGATAGATACTCATTTATGTAATTGTATAAGTAGTGTATGTATGTGTAAGTTTTATAAACTAAGTTTTATCTATTTTTTGGCGGACTAAATAAAATGAAGGATTTCATATACCTGTATTGTACACGTCAAATTTAAAAATGATTTAATTTATTGTATATTACATTTATATACATGTTGGTTATTGATGTTGATTTCAATTATTAATAATAATAATTAAATAAAAAAAATGATATAAAATACATATCAAGGATTTGAATATTAATCTTAAGTCTACAACGAAAAGCTTCTTACTAAAAGTAAGTGACTTTAAAATAACATCTGTGCTTGATTAAGCACATGTGTTTAAAGAATACCATTAAAACACATGGCAAATGACACGTTGTAATACGAAATGAAATGTGTATATACTTGAAAGATAACAGTATACAAGTGATTCGAGTAAAAAATTATAAAAAAAACGTGCAGTTTTAAAATATTAAAAATAATATATCTGTCGCTTCCAAGAAACAAAATACAGGTAATACGGATCCATTGTAATGCGGATGCATACCGTGTCAGATAACAAATAGGTACACTTCTCTATTGTAGGTAACTAAATCCCTGGAATTGAGCCCTAGCAGCATAAAAAATTGGCGGGAACCTATTGAAGGATGCTTAGGGCTATGAAAGCGAACGTTTATGTTTCAAGTTCTGTTAAAACATTTTTTTTTCGTTGGAATCGCATTATTGAATGAATGAATTTTGGTAAATAATCGAACGTTTTGTTTAGGGGAATAAACCGTTATTTAATTTGGCGCGAACTCACAATTTACAAATAATACTTAAAATTAATCACAATTTTTTGTTTTGCTTACCAGATAGAGCGGCCCGGTATTCCTTCCAGTGTGATTTCCCTTTAGAAGGCATCTTGAGAACTTAGTGAACTAATTAATTGAATATTTAAACAAAGCGAATCGCTCTCTAACGTTGAGGTGGCTGGGGCGCCACGGGACGCAGCACTGATCGGTTAGACACAACCGTAATGTGATGCACCTATCATCCCTTAGATCTCTGGGGGTCCCACATTATAAGGTAGGCAGACCACAAGCGCGGGCGAGCTGTTGCGAGCGTGTCGGTGCGGCCGCCGACGGTCACTATTTCTGACTGCTACCAATGTGCGAAG
Organism: Lepidostoma basale; assembly: GCA_022606425.2. Lineage (NCBI taxonomy): Eukaryota > Metazoa > Arthropoda > Insecta > Trichoptera > Lepidostomatidae > Lepidostoma > Lepidostoma basale. The sequence continues at coordinate 748,609 of JAHDVF020000178.1, forward strand.
TTACAAGCTTTATATGCAGCGTGATAATTTTACGTCTACGTTACATTTTTTGAAATATTTTTATATTTAATTTTTTTAAAGATTTATGACAATTTTTATAAGGATTTCAAACAACGGTATTAGAATTTATTATTCAATCTTTAAACTGAGCAGAAATAGCTCGTTATTATTAATAATAATTATTATTAATTTGGATCAGAAGGCAATCGTCCTGTTCCCTAATACATCACTTATTTTTAAATTTTATTTTACCGAAAGTATATGTGAGAGTGAGATCAACTAATTGTTTATGTAAACGCTAAACAATCATTATTGACCCATTCAAATTATTTTAGGGTAATGATAATAAAATATTTTAAAATTAGCTAAGCTTTCTGAATGTAAGAATTCGAGAATAAAAAATGTTTAAATTCCGAAAATTATTTTAAAAATAATAAAGGAAGCTTATAAATATTAATTAAAAATATTACCCTTAAATATATTACTCGAAGCAAAAATATTTAAATTTAGTAAAATTTCTTGCATGAAAATAACATTTTAATTTCCAATCCCTAAAAACACTTAAAATATACCGTATATTTAAATTATGTGGAAATTGTAGTAAAATTAAAAAATATGAATTTTTATAAAAAATATTTTTTATCTTAAATACAATCATTAATACATAGAACAGATCTGTAATTTTCCTTTATCAGATTATGCTCGTTTACATTGGAACGAGAAAATTTAAAATAATTAATGAAAACTTTTATTTTACTCGTAGTATTGAGGAAATCGATATTCGACATTGAGGTCACCAGTATTCCCACACTGACCTACAGTGTAACAATTTACTAGATTGGAGTAAAATAAGAAGAACGAATTCTTGGTCGATTATTGCACCAAGCGCTGAGATGTTCAAGTAGGAATTGGGAGTTTCGATTTTGATCCGTTAAGCTTATCCTGGATGACAGAAAATGATTGCCCTTTCGTTTCTGGGAGTTTCCATAAGATGGCGATGAATCCCAGAACAGAAAAGAAAGCGAATGCCCAGAATATGACGTACGTTCCATAGGCGTCGTCTATCACTTGGTAGAGCTTCGTGACAATAAATTGGAGGACGGAGAGTGTCATTTGTATGCTGCTAGAGGCGTGAAACTTTAGATTCGAAGGGAACATTTCTGAGATGACCGCGAATGGCACAGCCGCAAGTCCAAGGTTGTAGCTGATGATATAAACCATAATGGTCACTACGGGCAGCCATCCGATGTTTTCGGTGCGCTCAGGACTGACCGCCTGGAAGTAAAAGTAGGTTCCGATAGTAGTATTGGCTAGCGTGACACCCAGCGCGGAGATCGTTAACAATGGCTTTCTGCCGACTCTGTCCACGAGGAGGACGGAGAGAAACGATACGACTAACTGGACGCTGCCAATTATGATGGAGGATTCGCTCGCGCCGAGGTTCCCGTTGGCCTCCATGAATATTTGCTCCGCGTACATCGTGACAGCGGCGCTGCCGCACAGTTGTTGAGTGGCGATCACCACCAAACACATCATCAGAGCATTCCTATTTCCCGCCACTTTTATTAAATCCGACCATTTCCCCTTGTTTCTGGTCTGTTCGGCAATCAGGTTCTCTATACTATTGAGTTCAGCTTTTACGTCGTCTTTTGATAGTAGCCGCTTGAGTTCCTCTTGCGCCTGATCGGAGTTACCTTTCTTGATGTGGAAATGCGGGGACTCGGGCTGCCAGAAGAAGGTGACGGCAAATAGTACTGGAAGCACTAAATCTATCCCTGCGAGCACTCGGAATGGCACGTACGGGCCGATCGCGTATTGAGTCAAGATACCGCCCTGTAAAATAATCGTGATGTTTTACATTTTCAACCAATGAAGAAATAACGATAAGAGTTTTGCAATGATACATTTTAAGGAACTCGCGCCTTTTAAGTTCAAGAAATTAAATTTGCTGTAGGTATACATTATGAGCATTTATCATCCATGATTTAATTGACAGATTTTATCTATTATTCCACACTCAAGCGCCTATATATAATATAAAAAAGAAATAATTAAATTGAACTACTAGAGTTTTGGAGTTATTCAATAAATTTGTAAGTGATTAATACGAATGAAATTCTCTGTTTTATAGTAGTTTCAGTTTATAGGAATGGCATTTTTTGTCTTTCAAAGGTACTATCAAATATATTACACTAGAAAAAACCCTTTTTGAAAACAGGTGTTTTCATTCGTATTAAATATAATATGGAGTTATACATCATTGTTCAAGAAACAATAAATATATATATTTTTTTTAAATAAAACTACGAATCAATTTAAATGACATTATTAATTAAAAAAAATAATTATAATAATATCAGTTACTGACCTTGTTCATGAATGTGATCATGCAGGCGAGCGCGCCTCTCACCGCATTAGAAGCTATTTCACCCAGGTATTGCGGGGCTACCGTGTACGCTATTCCATATCCGATCCCAGACAGCGCTCGGGAGATGAACAGTTCTGCCTTGGACGTGGCGCAGATGATCAGGATCCACCCCGCAGCGTACGGCAGCGAGGCCAAGAGAAGGGTCCTCTTCCTGCCGATCCGGTCGGAGAGATAGGCGGCCGGAAGCACGCTGCTCGCGGACACCAGGATCATCATAGAAGCGATCCAGGAACCCTCGTCCGCTGTTAAGGGGATGGGCGAGTCATCCCCCTCGAGCTTCGGAAGGGAAGGGGATGTCCACCCGACTCCTGTACCGGCGGCACACGTGATGATGGTGCCTTGAAAGTAAATATTCAAATATTAAAGAAGCAAAGAAAAAATAACTTCTCACTTTAATGAACGTATTAAGGCTGAAACATATTTATTGCTTCTTGAACAATGATGTTAAATTCTAGAAGTATTTTATATTTGAAAGGAATGCGATGTTTCACCTTGCTAAGGCACATTTAGTACCGGCTAAACAATGCGAAATAGATCATTCTCATTAAATTTAAAAAATACATATTATTTGTTAAGGCACTGTGAAAAACATCGTTTTTTATAAACGGTTGAAATTATTTTTCTCGACATGTTTCGAAGATTTTACACCTACGTCATCGGGTGAACGATATAAACTATATAAACTATAAAGTGGAAAAAATAATTCTTTTATCCTTAAAAAAATCTTTATAGTAAAACTTTTAGAAAATACACGTTTTCATTCGCATTTATTAATAATTCTTAATCACATTTTCATATCCGTTTCAACATTTGGGAATTTTAATAAAAAAAAGCAGGTGACGTTATATTATATTATATATATTTTAATATCTGTACGCTATAGGCACTATTAAAAAAAATATACCGTGAACTTTTTCTTACAAAATATAACCCAGGATAAAATGTGCAATGAGTATATAGTAGCTTTTATTTTAAAATCATTGAATATTGTTATATAGAAGACAATTCATTAATAAATTCATTGATCGCCGATCAATCATTTACAATGTTCAGCGAAATTAAAAACGATATGTTTTATATTTTATTAATTAACTATCATTTTTAAAATTTGAATTCTAATATGATATCTACATTTATTATACTCAAAAATGCCTTCGTTATTAAATTAGCAAAAAGGACAAAGTGTCAACATGTTTAATTATATATTAAATTATAGAAAAATAAAAAAGATTTAGAATACTTACAACAGAGTGCGGCGATATACTGCCTTCTGTAAGACGGCCTTTCAGTTTCCATGTTTAATATTTTCTAATATTGTAAATTAATTAAAAATATTAACAATAATATATTGTACTTTAAAAAAATATGTTTCTACAATTAGGATATTGAATACATTGTAGTGCTGGTTTAAAATAAGTAACTGTATTTAGAGTGAATTGTAAGGAGACACTGAGAAATTGATTCGCAAATAATCGCTAAGGAAATCTTTGAAAATCTTGATTAGTTTCGGTATGTGACGAAAGTCTATTTAGATTACATTTATCAATAGGTTGAGGTTAATTACGCGTGCCATTTTACTGTCACATATATTTGCCGAATGGCCCTTTCCAATAAAAAAAATAATATAATAATAAAAATATTTTTACCTCTTTAATACAATTATTTTTTTATATATATTTTTATTAAAGGCACTTTATAAATGTGTTGTAGAGATCGCATATTCGTAAGTTTGTATTCCATTTAAAAGTTTATTTTTATAAACTATATTAATGTCTATTATAAAATTTTAAAATTTGTCTGTTGGACAAACTAATTGTTATGTGATAAACTTAAGATGAATATATAAAAAATATTAAATTAATGTCATGATAAATAAAAGTTAATAGGTGCACGCACACGTGAATTTTTGAAGATAAAGATATCTAGATATTTAATTAAAATTGTTCCATGCTATATATAGATACAATAGTTGCATGTAAATAATTAACTGCATCTAAAAATAAACATTCCTTTGTTAATTAGTTAAATCAAAAATGTTGATTTTTTGTGTCAATTATTATTATTCTTATTTTGTTGAATCGCTCTTTACATGATTACAGTGCGAGCCATATCGATGTAAAGGATATCTCTGTTATATTGATTCTCATGACATGTGATAGGTAGTTAATCTATCCCCATTTTGTTGTCACGTGAATTCTACACCAGACCAAAGACAGTGTGCCAATCGTACCTGGGACCTTCGGTGTGACAGTTAAAACACTTCTAACTCTGCCACGAAGGTCGTCGAAGGTCATCATTGTAGTGAGTGATTATGTGATTTTGGATAATATTTGGGTGCTACTTAAGCTAGGTGCCACCTTGAAAGAGGTGTTTTGAATGACATGAAGTTTGCAATTACTACCGAAACGTCGTTCGAAGAGGATATTAAAATCCCTAGAAATATAATGCTTTCAACCGAGATAATATTTGTATATAAAAGTACGAAGGCAATAGAAAAAAATTCTATGGAAAGACAATGTGTTTCATTTAGAATGTTGAAATATTGCAATCTACCTGCTAAAAGTAATATACGATAAAATTGATATTAGTTTAAAATACCGTATTCAGGATAGAGCTCACGTCCCATGGTTCACGAGCCAAATGCTCTGTCCCCCATGTGACAATATAAATATAATTTATAATTAGTTATATCTTTTGTAAAAATACATCTAAGAAAACCGAAAATATCATATGTCGCCGATTCTCAAATAGAGATTCTAAAAATATTTTATGGGAATGTGCGACATCTATTAGAGATAAATATAACTTAAAACCATTCTGAATTAAATTTACTTTTTCACACTGAATAATGCAAGTTGGTGAATTGAAATATTGACGTTTTTACTTTAAATGATTTATGATTTATGATATGGTAACATTTTTTTTAAAATCATCTATTCTGTAATATTGTATGTCTCTAAAAATAAGAAATGTGTTTTATGCGATACCAGTGGCACCTATGTAATATTTGGTGAAGCTTGCTGTTGTGACTATTTGAATTCCGCGCCTGATGGCGCGAGATAAACTTACCACGCGCTTGCGCAGACAAAACGTCCAAGCCATTTGCACGCCATGTGAAGCATTCTTCCAGAATGATTTTTGATCTATCGCTTTGTCGACAACAAATCTCAAATTACCGTAGTTTTCGTCTTTTTAATAATTCCTAAACACCTTTCCTTTTTAAATTTTAAGGATAAAATCATGTATATTATTTAAGGAAACTTTTATTATAAATAATCAAACACATAATGCTTTATCTTCCATCTTACAGAATCAACCTCTCTCGGGTTTAATCAACGTGGAGGGTATGTATACATGGTATGTGTAAGTAATGTAATTTTATCAAGTCAACAGTGCCAACAACTTAACAATTTAAAATATTTTAAAAGTGAGTACTCTTTACGTAGTGCAGACGTAAGTAGAACATTTTTGAGTGGTAGGGTTAAATAAATAAGTTCCAGTGCAGTTGTAGTCATAGCGGGTTAAGACATTGTTCACTAATGAACACAGGTAGTACGACCTGAAAGAAAAAAAGCCAATATAAGAGACATTTTCGGTGGATAGGTTAAAATAAGAAAATAATGCAAATATTATATATGGAAAGAATGAATGAAGAAAGAATGGTAAAAAAATTATATGTTAATGAAGTAAATGGAACCAGAAATAGAGGAAGACCGAAGAAAACGTGGCACGATCAAATAAATCAAATATTGAATGTCGGCCATGTGAGGAGTCAGAGAAATCGACGCGCGTGCATGACACGATGTATGAATGTTGAAGAAGCGAGAGAAATATGTTAGGAAAGAAAAGTGTGGCAGTCCATTCTTTCTGCCTACCCCTTCGGGGAGACGGCGTGATGGTTAGTTAGTTTTCGTACAAGTAAAAATGTTTCTTTGGTTTATCTATAGCAGAAAAGGGGTACTTACTTGCAGTTGGTATTAGGGGTGGGGAATCTGCCCGCAACTATGCAGCCGGCGGGGCAGCTTGACACACCTCCGACAGAGCAAAAGCCCCCCGTATTGGCGGGGTCACAAGACTGTTCACTGTCACAGGCTATTGAGGGAGCTGTTGGAACATTGTCTGAAAATGTAAAATGAAATGTATTTTATTAGCGAAATGGAATTGGGTGGAATGGCGGGCCCGCCCTTCTTCTTCTTCTTTTAATAGATCTCCTCTTGCGCCTGATCGGAGTTACCTTTCTTGATGTGGAAATGCGGGGACTCGGGCTGCCAGAAGAAGGTGACGGCAAATAGTACTGGAAGCACTAAATCTATCCCTGCGAGCACTCGGAATGGCACGTACGGGCCGATCGCGTATTGAGTCAAGATACCGCCCTGTAAAATAATCGTGATGTTTTACATTTTCAACCAATGAAGAAATAACGATAAGAGTTTTGCAATGATACATTTTAAGGAACTCGCGCCTTTTAAGTTCAAGAAATTAAATTTGCTGTAGGTATACATTATGAGCATTTATCATCCATGATTTAATTGACAGATTTTATCTATTATTCCACACTCAAGCGCCTATATATAATATAAAAAAGAAATAATTAAATTGAACTACTAGAGTATTCAGGATAGAGCTCACGTCCCATGGTTCACGAGCCAAATGCTCTGTCCCCCATGTGACAATATAAATATAATTTATAATTAGTTATATCTTTTGTAAAAATACATCTAAGAAAACCGAAAATATCATATGTCGCCGATTCTCAAATAGAGATTCTAAAAATATTTTATGGGAATGTGCGACATCTATTAGAGATAAATATAACTTAAAACCATTCTGAATTAAATTTACTTTTTCACACTGAATAATGCAAGTTGGTGAATTGAAATATTGACGTTTTTACTTTAAATGATTTATGATTTATGATATGGTAACATTTTTTTTAAAATCATCTATTCTGTAATATTGTATGTCTCTAAAAATAAGAAATGTGTTTTATGCGATACCAGTGGCACCTATGTAATATTTGGTGAAGCTTGCTGTTGTGACTATTTGAATTCCGCGCCTGATGGCGCGAGATAAACTTACCACGCGCTTGCGCAGACAAAACGTCCAAGCCATTTGCACGCCATGTGAAGCATTCTTCCAGAATGATTTTTGATCTATCGCTTTGTCGACAACAAATCTCAAATTACCGTAGTTTTCGTCTTTTTAATAATTCCTAAACACCTTTCCTTTTTAAATTTTAAGGATAAAATCATGTATATTATTTAAGGAAACTTTTATTATAAATAATCAAACACATAATGCTTTATCTTCCATCTTACAGAATCAACCTCTCTCGGGTTTAATCAACGTGGAGGGTATGTATACATGGTATGTGTAAGTAATGTAATTTTATCAAGTCAACAGTGCCAACAACTTAACAATTTAAAATATTTTAAAAGTGAGTACTCTTTACGTAGTGCAGACGTAAGTAGAACATTTTTGAGTGGTAGGGTTAAATAAATAAGTTCCAGTGCAGTTGTAGTCATAGCGGGTTAAGACATTGTTCACTAATGAACACAGGTAGTACGACCTGAAAGAAAAAAAGCCAATATAAGAGACATTTTCGGTGGATAGGTTAAAATAAGAAAATAATGCAAATATTATATATGGAAAGAATGAATGAAGAAAGAATGGTAAAAAAATTATATGTTAATGAAGTAAATGGAACCAGAAATAGAGGAAGACCGAAGAAAACGTGGCACGATCAAATAAATCAAATATTGAATGTCGGCCATGTGAGGAGTCAGAGAAATCGACGCGCGTGCATGACACGATGTATGAATGTTGAAGAAGCGAGAGAAATATGTCAGGAAAGAAAAGTGTGGCAGTCCATTCTTTCTGCCTACCCCTTCGGGGAGACGGCGTGATGGTTAGTTAGTTTTCGTACAAGTAAAAATGTTTCTTTGGTTTATCTATAGCAGAAAAGGGGTACTTACTTGCAGTTGGTATTAGGGGTGGGGAATCTGCCCGCAACTATGCAGCCGGCGGGGCAGCTTGACACACCTCCGACAGAGCAAAAGCCCCCCGTATTGGCGGGGTCACAAGACTGTTCACTGTCACAGGCTATTGAGGGAGCTGTTGGAACATTGTCTGAAAATGTAAAATGAAATGTATTTTATTAGCGAAATGGAATTGGGTGGAATGGCGGGCCCGCCCTTCTTCTTCTTCTTTTAATAGATCTGACGATCTGTGACACAGAAATCATATCTTGTCGGATAATGAGATCCAGCTGCCCCTCCATCTCTTAGGCGGTCCAGGTGGGTGGTGTCCAGGGGGGATTTCAAAAGCGGCTGTATATGCAAGTCTGTCACCATCCATTCGGGCTACATGGTCCCTCCAGTATCTTTTTTTTTTTTTTTATTTTTTTTATTTTTTATTTTTTTATGTACACAACAGGTCGTTTGGACCCAATTACAGTATACAATTTTTATTTTTTTAGCTATTATATTGATTCTCGTGACATGTGATAGGTAGCCAATCTATCGCCATTTTATTGTCACGTGAATTCTACACCAGACCAAAGACAGTGTGACAATCACACTGCCATCGCCGGGAATCGAACCCAGGACCTTCGGCATGGAAGTCAGAGCTCGTAACCACTCTGCCACGAAGGTCGTCTTCTTCTGGATCTACTCCACGATATCCTCTATTTCGCAAGTTTTTCTTATGTATTCGTTGCGGACACGATCTTGGAGAGTTTTTCCAATAATTGATCTTAGGACCTTCATCTCCGATGTTCTTAGTAGTAGTTTAAGGCATCTATTGAGAACAGGTAAAACATAAAAAAGATATAATACTAGGAACGCATGAGAGATGGTTCGACATTAGGAATGCAGGATACTCTCCAAAGTCAATAGTATTTGTCTTCTGAACATACTTTCAGGAATATGAAAGACGTCGATCTCCGAAGCGATCATGTTCAGCAGTTTGATTGCTCTCCCCACCGGGATCACCAGAGGCAGGTTGGTTTTGCATGGTTGGTGATAAAACAGTCTGTGCTAACGCTGTCGAAGATAACCATCATGCATTACTGTCTACATTCTGTCATAAACTTTTCCTTTTGCATTCCTTTTTAATACAGCTGTTTAATTTCAAAGCCTCATATTTTTTCTTCCCGATCTTCTTTTTATACTTACTAAGATATTATTTTGTAATTTTTTCTTCTGTATACGGTGGATATTATTTAATAAATATTCTCAATATGCATAGGTACAGCATGGAATATATAATTATTAGGGTGGGCCGAAAAAACTCCATATTTTTTTTCAAAGTTATAATAGCGCGGAAAAATTGCGAATTAGGAAGACAAACAAGTGAATTTGTTTTTTCAAAATCGGTTGACATCTTCCGGTCGCGCACAGGCCCTAAACTTTTACAAAATATGGAAAAACGTCATTATTGCGATTATTTTAATTTTGGCTGTTTTTGTAATGTAAAAGTTTAAAACGTTTTTGACGAGGGCCTAAAAACATTGTGGTTTAATTAGGTTTATATCAGTTGATATTTTTCGGTGGCGCATAAGGCCTAAAATTTGCCAAAATATTGAAAATTTCACATTTTTATGTATTTTTTTAAAGTCTTTAATTTATTTGTATTTTAACGTATTATAATATCTCAAGTATTTTTATTTTAGAATATAAGAACACAGTATTTTATAATGGAGTGATTAAATCAACAACTTTTTTCATGACGTTTTTCCATATTTTGTAAAAGTTTAGGGCCTGTGCGCGACCGGAAGATGTCAACCGATTTTGATTAAAAAAATCACTTATTTAAATAATGAGTTTTTTCGGCCCATTCTAATAATTATAAAGTCATAAGGTCAGATGTGGCCACCTTGTTTTGATCAAATCACAAATAAAAAGTAAACGCCGGTTCTACATGAGCGGGGGAGGTTCTAAGAAGTTTAAGTCTGAAACTAACGAAAGGGCGCAGCTGCGTTCTATAACTGTTTCTGGTAAATGGCGGGCCTCGGATATATTGAAATGAAATAATTTCGGACTAACCAACTTACTATCAGGCAAGTAGTGTTTTTCCAAACATTATTTTTTTGATTCGATATATCTGACGTTTATAATTAGATTTCGCCGATGCTCAGTTTTCCTACAATTCACATCTTTTCATCACCATTCATTCATTAAAAAAATCGGGTTCAATAGCAATATTTTATCTGACACAGAAACACAAAAAATGCTGGTATTTTATAGTTATGTTAATATAAAATGTTCTAATCTAATTAATTCCCAGGTATAATAAAACTATCACACGGGTGGAAACCACGTCCACAAGTACATAACATTGACAACACATTCCTTGTATTATCTAGGAAGGTAAATAAGCAAATAAAACATTTCCTTGAGCTGTTTTAGTTATCAAATAATGATACAGGGTCTTGTACGAGTCGATAACATATTTTTTTGGCAATGTATGAGGTAAAAAATAATATGATAAAGTATAGGTTATGAATACACAAGATGTACTGATTGATTAGTTTTGTTATTGTGTAGTAATACAAATATTGGATAAAACGTATTAATTGTATACTATACATGTATGTGTGGAATTATGAATATATTATGTTAAAATTATACATTGGGTCAAACGGTGCAAAGTTTATAATAAGAGAAAATCTGTATTTATGTGTTGTTTCTAGAAATTATAGAAATCCGTTCAATTTCGTTTGGTAGACTAAGTGTTTCTTTGAATAACTTTTTTGAAAACATTGTATTTTCACAACACTTTTTTCCTCTTTTCACAAACTTCCCTTCTTCACTGCAATTAATTATACACTTAGCTTAACATCCATACACTGAAAAAGGGAAGTTTGTGTCCTGAAACTTGTTTGTAAAAAGAGTAAAAAAGTGTTGTGAAAATATAATGTTTACAAAAAGTTATTCAAATGTGAATCCACAACACAAATTGATGGCGAATATAGAAGAAATAAGTGTTTCTTCTTTCAAGATTTTCCAGTCTCCGATGTATTGACCAACTTTTACTGTACTAAAAATACGATAAGTGCTTAGCAAGGTGAAACATGTTATTCTTATAAAATATAATAAAACTTAAAGAAAACAGACGTTTTACCGAATGTAAGAAATTGATTTTGTGAATTCTGGATGCGGTGGGCTGGCCATTTTTGTCGGAGGACCGACGGCTGATGAGGAAGGCGGGTCCTGGAGTGGAGATCGTGAACAGAATTCCTTAGAGTTGGACGTCCCTCGGCCCGTTGGACTGACGATGTCTTAAAGAATTGCTGGATCAGGATGGATAAGAGTGGCGGTGGATAGGGAGCAGTGGCGTGTTTTGGGAGAGGCATACGTTCGGCAGTGGACGACAAACGGCTGATAAGTAAGTAAGTAATGCGGTAAACTTACTCTGGCATACCCGGAAGGTGGTGTCTGTGATGCAGGCCTTGATGCCATTGCACGTACCGCACGTGCTGGCGGGGCAGTCTGGGGGAGCCGCTAGGCCTGTGACGCAAGGGTTGCCCGAGCCTGCTGGGATGTTACCCACGGAGCATAGTTGGTTCGTACCGCAGGTAAACTTGGTAGGAGAAATCGGCGTGTCTGAAATTCAAGGATAAATGAATTTTTCTGTTAACAACAATTAGTTTTACGGTCAAATACTTGTATTATATGGTCACTACACTCTGACATTTAAATGTGTTGATATAGTTTATTAATATAATTAAAATAAATATTTTTGTCCTGGTAGATAAGGGTGTTGGAGTGGAGTCCTGGTGATGATAAAGAAGAAGAGGAAGCCCACCCACACGATAGTCTGATTACATTTGAATAATTGTTGGTGACTGGATGCGAAGGGCACACGATAGGAATACGTGGAGAAGGCATTTGTCCAGCAGGGGACGAATATGGTGGAGGCATCTGTCCAGAATATGGTGGAGGCATTTGTCCAGCAGTGGATGACATAGGCTATATCAGTAAAAGTAAGCAAGTAAGATCAGGACAACCTCGAAAAGTTCACAATGTTTGGCAAAGTAGAGGGAATGCCACCATGAGGACGGCCACTATCGTGGGATAGTGGTCTGATTGAACTAGGGCGCTGACTAATCTCTCGATAACTGGAATGGACCATCAACAACTCCTGTTATGTATTGACAGGAGTGGTTGATGGTCTCCTGGATGGATACAACCCATAATCATGAGAAGTACGGCAGAAGAGAGATAAAATATTACCTCAACGCTTTGCTACTATGGAAGAAAACAACATTTCATACATCTTTCCAGTTTTATTCCACACCAGCTCCGACCGATTTATATAACTTACTGCCATCTTCTAGCGAGCTGCTGAAACCGGTCTAAACTAGAAGAAAAAGTTAAATAAAACTAAATGTATGTAATGCAGTTTCATTATCTGTAATTAATTTATAACAATGAATTTCAATAACCACCATTCATATTATGCTGCTACCTGTATATTTATAAAAAGCAATTAAAAAAATATGTACTTCAGGTAAGATATTTGTGTCCTCATTTTATCCAAATCAATATTTTATCTTTAATAAAATGTCATTGATTCAGATATTATATCTAAATAAAATTGCGATAGCGCCACTGGCTTAATTGTCGAGAAAGTATGTGCCATTCGTTTGACCGATTCACTGCACAAAAATATGCAAGAAAACCTATTGGTTGAAAGGTTTCTATCTAATTTTATGTTAATTAAGAAATATGTTAATGAAGCGAGTGTGTTAAGTATGTGTTAATTCCTGCTTGATAATTTTCATAACTCATTTACAACTTGCCTATACATACAAACAAACCGTATTCCTGTACAATCGTGATCCATTCATCATAAGGGAAATTAATGAAGAGGATCTTATTTGGCGATTATCCTGATTAATGCAATCACAGGAACGCGAATAATTTTAGAAGACTTTCCATAAATAAAATTATTAGACTTGTCATAAAGTAATCCATAAAAAAACATTGCATAACGCATTTGTTAATCTCTTCGCTAGTTTTAATCCAAGGGATTGGTTTGTAGCAAAGTGTAACAGTCATGCTGGTTCATGGGATATCACTTGGGACTTTATTGTGGTAGTTTCCCGTTGCTTTCCATATTTGTATACAGCAGGATATTAAAACTAAATTACTGTATATAACCTTTTATGGAAGCCAATCTATCGCCGTTTTATTGTCACGTGAATTCTACACAAGACCAAAAACAGTGTGACAATGACATAGCTTTCGACGGGATTCGAACCCAGGACCTTTGGTATGGCTGTCATAGCTCTTGCTGCCACGAAATGTATTTTAAAAAAAATGTTAAAGTGTTTATAAAGAAACGGTCAACTGTTGTTCATAGAGACAAATAAACCCGTTTGAAACTAATAGATAACAAAAAGTAACTCACTAACCATCACGCCGTCTCCTCAAAGGGGTAAGCAGAAAGAATGGACTGCCACACTTTTCTTTCCTGACATATTTCTCTCGCTTCATCAACATTCATACGTCGTGTCATGGACGCGGGTCGATTTCTCTGACTCCTCACATGGCCGACATTCAACTCCTTCCGTCTTCCTTTATTTCTGGTTCCATTTACATCGTTAACTTATACTTTTTTTTACTATTCTTTCTTCATTCATTCGTTCCATATGTCCAATCCATCATAATGATCCTTTCATTATTTTGTTCATAACACTACCTAGCCGGGTGGTGGTCTAGGGGATAGAACGCTTGGCTCCTGATCCAGGACTGATCCTGATCCTGGACACGACCAGGTTCCTTCTTCATAATAATGAGCTATTTTCTGCTCACATTGAAGATTGTAAAATAAATTCTAATATCATTGATATAAATCCTTTCATTATTTTGTTCATGACACCATCATTCGCACCTCATTCACTTCTAATATTTTCATTCGACACTCAATCGTACACAGAGTATTCACACATTCGTCTAAGAGATCTCATTTCTACTGCATTTATTCTACTTTCATCCTTCTTTTGCCACTTCCATGCTTCGCTTCCATACATAGGGGTCGGAAGAAGAACACCATTGTGCACTGCCATTCTAGCTTTTTTGGTTAAGTTTTTGTTTGCGATGACAACTTTAAGTGCACCATTCACTTTGTAGCCTGCCCCAACCCTTTTTTCGATATCCTTCTCCACCCGCTCATGTCTCTGAACACGTCTGTTTTCTATAATTTTTATTGTATTTTATAGAAATGACATGTATCGCCTTTTTAAGACATTATCAACTATCATTTGTTAAACATGTCATTCACATAAAATAAAGTAGAGCGTCTAGAAAACTAACATTTTCATTATTAATTATTTAATAACAATGATGTATAATTGTTCAAGAATCAATAAATATTATGCATTATAATTATCATTACCAAAATACATTCTTATGTTTGAAATTATGTCAATGATATTGCAAGTGTATAAAGTCATGTAATTAAATTATAGATTTAATATAATAGAGGAATTGATTTTTGCGAATAATTACCTGAAGGATACGCGCAGAACTGGTATTGGTTGGAAGAAACGCACTTTACATTATTCACAGAACATTTATTACATTGGGATAGGACTCCGCTTGCGACCTGCGTATAAAAAATAGATAAAATTATTAAAACTTATGCTATTACACTACAATTACAAAAAAACGCGTCCAGGGTGTCTGAAACATATCGGGCAAAATACGCGATTCAATTAGGAACTCAAAGATAAGGGAAATATGGAAGACAAAGGAGAAGATATTGGTATGCACGGGTGAGAATAATTAATACATCCAAACTCTGTGTTTCACGTGTCCCCAACCCC
Organism: Lepidostoma basale; assembly: GCA_022606425.2. Classification (NCBI taxonomy): domain Eukaryota; kingdom Metazoa; phylum Arthropoda; class Insecta; order Trichoptera; family Lepidostomatidae; genus Lepidostoma; species Lepidostoma basale. The sequence goes on from JAHDVF020000178.1 coordinate 763,869, forward strand.
GAGGTAGACGATCACCAAAGAGATGGATCGACACCTGGGGATCGACTGCTCAGGAGGCTAATCCTTCTTAAGAAACAGACCACAAGGCCTACAATAATAATAATAATAACAATCATTTTAATTATATTTATAATAATAATAATAATAAATAATAACTATAATAACAATAACAATAATAATAACATAATAACCCCATAAATCAATGGAAATAAAGTGATTCAATAGCTCTTATTACTTTGATAAAACAAAATAATAATAAAAATGTTAAATTAAATAACTTTTTTTGTATCACAATTGTTTAATAATTATTCAAATTGACATAGGAACAAATATACATAAAGATTCGAAAAATCACGAAAATTTGACATTTGATATATTATTGTAACACCTGATGATGTCAACATAGGTTGGTGAAACAGCTGTCGCGTAAAATAAAATACAAGTGTGATACAAAAAATGAAGTTATTTAATTTAACCGTTTAAAATGTTAAGGTATCATAGTGTTTCGGCCAAAACAATGGACTATTCAAAATAATTAAGTAATTGTTAATTTTTAAAGAGCATATAAAAACGCCGTCAATGCTGACATGGTCGTCGGTATTGTGATCTATATATTATATTGTTTCTGTGATTTGGTTTTATTCCCATTAGTAATATTATGTTTTCAAGTATCCAATTATACAATAACTATTATTATGAATTTAAACTAACTAACTAACTAACTAACCATCATGCCGTCTCCCCGAAGGGGTAGGCAGAAAGAATGGACTGCCACATTTTTCTTTCCTGATATATTCCTCTGGATTCCTCAACATTCGTACATTGTGTCATGCACGCGCGTCGATTTCTCGTCGATTTAAACTACCTATATATTATTTATTTACAATATAAGCTTCTTACAAGAAATTTCAATAAAAAATATTGATATGTATTTTATAAATAAGTTGAATTAATGAAATATATGAGGCGAGATCATTTTATGTAAAATTAGAAGAAAAAATAAATAATAAAAACATTATTTGAAAAAAGGGCGTTTTGAACCGTGATTTCTCTACAGAGTACGTACTTTTACTAGGTGAATATAAGAATGTAATTTATCGTGAGATGATATTGGAAATAAATAAAGGTAAATGTGATTGTTTATGGGGCTCGAAATTTGGTAAGGGCACGGTGATAAAGTAATACTCCTACGCCCTAGCGTCTACAATAGTTCTACTCCCTAGCGTCCACGAGTGGTCTTAGACCCCGCGAGACCCAAGCAATGTAGCCACTGACATTAACATCAGTGTCATAGCAGATAGGGAAAGGATGAAGGGTGAGTATCCGGCGCCTTAACCCTAACGGAAAATTCCACAGAAAAAGGCAATGGGAAACCACTTCGGTCAACCTTCCCCAGGACACCACTATGGAGAGAAATCAAGCAAGCTTCCTCCCAAATGGTCGTCAACGTCGGGGCACCCGGCAGGACACGCGAAGAAGAAGACTGTTAGTGCATATTTTGAATTGAAAATATTTCATTTAACTTTACTTACCATTATCATAAAAAGTATACTACGAAGCAACATTTTTAAAACGCTGTTTTATTAAATGTCTATTCTTGATATACTTCGAAACACTCAGACTAGAAGTTTGCATGTGAGGTGTTTTATCAAACGTTTTTCTATTTTTCTAGTTTTATCTCTACTGAATGTAAATATTTGTGTATACTTGAAAACATGACATTCAAATGTGCGCTTCCTAAATAGATTATCATTCTCTAAGACTCGGTCCATTTTATGATTTGAGAATATGTTGAAAACAAATTAAGTACTTTCAAAGGCGTAAATGTGCGTAAATTTCACGTTTGGTCGAATTATAATACGTTTGTTTGGATCTTGGGTAGGTCGTTTCTTAGGCCATTCTTTGGGATCGAAGATCGGACTCCATTTGTAGAATTATTGAAACGATACATTGTAATTATTATTTTGTTCAATCGTTCTTTACATGATTATAGCAGACAAAAATAATGCAGTTTGTAGTATAAAAACCAAACCATTTTTCAGAATGTAAATTTAATTTTTTAATTACTCTTTTTCACCAATGAAACTAAAATGGTCACCAAAAGATTTTGTTGCGTATACCTACATGTTATTTAAATAATTCAATTATAATAATTATGAAATTGAAAGCACAATGAGAGTTTTTTTGACGAAATTAAATGTAATGTTACCAATTTAATGGCATATAATGCGGTAGTTTAAAAGGAGGACATTGTAAGAATGATTTAGCATAAAAAACACTTTAACCCTTAAAGTTCGGTTGACTACATTTGCAGTCCAACTTTTTTTCTCAAACTACAACAAACTACGAGTACAATTGCAGTTCATATTTCTATGTATCTTATAAACCGTCTTATTTAGGTTACTTTGTTACTTAATTGTACGTAATATGATAAAATGGGACTCTGTCTGAGCTATAAATGTATCCAACCGCAGTTCGAAACCATTTTTTTACTGCAAATGAAGTCAGCCGCACAATGGGGGTTAAAAACAATTCGCATCCAATCAATGGCATGCCCAAGAGACAGCGAAATAAATAGACAAAAAACGAATACCAATATTTATTAAGGATACTGTATTAAAATATTTTTTTAAATACTGTAATTATTCAGCAATTAAATACATAATTTTTTTTATATGATACAACATATTCTATATAATTTTTGATTAAATGCAAGTACCATAAGGATACTAAAACATGAAATTATATTGTGCCATTTAATTAACAATGCATATAGAAGGATCTGCACATATTTGAAAATTATACATAAATATGTAATGCAATATGTCATATCGTATTTTATCATTAAAAAACAAATAAGAATAGCGTAGGCTTAATATTTTATGTTGTGGTGCAGGTGTAAGTAGTGCATTGTTTGGTAGTAGGGTTGAAATTGTAGGTTCCAGTACAATTGTATTCATAGCGGTACAGGACAGAGTTCACTAATGAACATAGGTAGTACGATCTGAAAAAAGATAAATCTATTAGTTTGATGCATTTACTAAAATCGAAGCCTATTTTTTGGATGTACAGTATACTCCCGATTTCCGGGATGAATGGTGAAAAAAAATCCCGTATAATCGATTTCCCAGTTAATCCGAAAACATGAAAAAAAATTAAACGAAGAAAATTTTAAAACTGCGCTATATGCGCTTATGTACGAGTATACCTACTTGCTAAGTAAGACGCACGTGTTGACAGCGTCACACCTTTTGACTGGCTTTCTTCATTTTTCGCTATGCTATCGCTGTTTATTTGTCGGATTCTCTCTTTAAAGCGCGTCAACCATCCAGAGAACCTTGTAATTTCAATGAATTGAAAAAGTGTTTAATAAACAACAATGTTTTATGAGTATGAACTATGCTGCGGGTGTTTTATTGAGCCACAAACGTATGTTGGCGGTGGTCCAAATGTGAACTAAACGTTCAATGTCATTGTGACAGATTTGAGTTATTTTTTGCATGATAAGTACTATTGTGAAATATTTTTGTTATTTAAAATATATTTTCAATGACTCAAGTGTCCCGGATAATCCGCTTCCCGGTTTACCCGACACCGGAAATCGGGAGTGTACCGTACTTGTATTTTATAAATTTTTAATACAGTACAAATTATGGATGTTCATATTAATAACTACTTTTTCTGTTGAAACTGGAATGAAAATATTCTATCTGCGTCCTTTGACAGTATTTTCTATTTTTACAACATAATTTTTATACATATATTTAAAAAAATATATACAAAAATTTTATTTTCTACAATTTACGATAGGTACATTGATTTTGACAAACGCAGTTTTAAATACCTTGATTTTTTTTAATCTTTATATGCATTTATTTAGGTAAATCTCTACAATTTCCCTACGATAGTTAAGTTGTGATACATTACTTTCAATTATTTGCAATGATATAAATTTTGATATTTATAAAAAAAATACTAGCTGTACCCAGCAACGCGTTGTTATGGCTCAGTCTAGTTAAATTGAAAAGAATGAAAAGAGCACACATTAATAATATGTCAAAATTTCACAATACTTGTGAGTATACAATATTTTTTGTTTAAAAAATAATCTCTCAGGCAAACGTTTTTCCTTCCTCTGTCACAGCGACAGACTTTTTGACAGGTTTTCTTCATTTTTCGCTATGAATAGAAATTTGTCGGATGCCATGTCTCTGTTTAAAGCGTGCCAACCATCCAGAAGACGCATTGAAATCATCTTGTAATTTCAATTCATTGAAAAAGTGTTTAATTAACGACAATGTTTTATGAGTATGAACTACGCTGCGGGTGTTTTATTGAGCCACAAACATATGTTGGCGGTGGCCCAAATGTGAACTAAACGCCCAATTGTTCACACTAAGGTTTTGGTTGTTCAAACGAAAATTCTTAAACCTGCACCGAAGTAATATTAATGAACAGTGAAAATATCACCAAGATTCAATTGGTTGCCGAGTCCATTGAATTAAAAAAATAGAAGAAGCAGCGAACTCTTCATTTTTATATACATAGATAGATAACAAGAATATCCCCTTTAATTTAAAAAGGAAAACCTATGAAGCATGCATCTTGCCTGTGATGACATATGGTTTGGAAACAATGTCCCTGACCATAAATACCGCCCATAAATTGAAATGCGCACAACGATCCATGGAGTGGCAAATTTTAGGCATAAGTCTGAGTGATAGAATTACAAATACAGAAATCAGACGCCGACCAAAAGTCGTCGATACCATGGATCAAATGTCAATGGGCAGGACACGTAGCCAGACAGCCAAGTTCAAGATGAACTCTCAAAGTCTTAAACTGGAGGCCATGGGAAAACAAAAGGGGTGTCGGTCGGCCACAGAAGAGATGGGCCGACGATATTGTTGTGGTCGCCGGGAAAAAATGTATTGAAGCGGCACAGGATAGAGAAAAATGGAGACAGATGGAAGAGGCCTACATCCAGCCGTAGAGGGAAGGCTAGGAAGAAGAAGAAGTAGATGGATAATACGTACTTGCAACTGGTGTTTGGGGTTGGAAACCTCCCCGTGGTTGTGCACGTGGTATTAGTGGTTGTACTTGTGGAACACGTGGATACCGCCCCGGCCGTGCAGAAGACGGCTGTGTTGGTGGGATCGCATATCAGGCCACTCGCACACGATATTGAGGTATTTGTTGATACGCCATCTGAAAAAAGAAATTAATCATCAACAGCTAGATCTGATTTGTTTCTGAATGATCAACAATAATACTTAAAACTATCTTTTAACAGAAGCGAAATCAGTCTTAAAGTACAAATTAGAGTGTATCTACTGTCATAGATCTTGGGATAATTAAGTCGATTGACATTTCGTGCTCAGATCGAGAAGGTTTGTGATGTTTCGTTAAAGATGCTGGGTTTTGTTCTTCGAACTGTAAGGGTTTTCAGAGACCCCCGGGTTCTAAGAACTCTATATAACTCATTAGTCAGAAGCAGGCTCGAGGGAGGTGCCGTGATATGGAGTCCTCATGAGGCTCAGTATTCTCTCATGTTGGAGAGGGTTCAAAAGAAATTCTTGAGAGCCCTCTACATGAGAGAGAACGGGGTATATTTACATTTCTCTTGGATACATTCCTCATCAAATACTTTAAATAGTCCATAAAAAAGTTTTCATTAATAATAAATAATAATGCTTTCGATTAAAAATCGAAAGCATTAATGGATTACATTTTTTCCACTTTTGTGTTTATTTTATTTTTTGACAAGTTTTGAAGATTTAATGCCTTCATGAGATTATAATTTTTTATTATTTACCCGAAGATGAAGGTATAATACCTTCGAAATCTTCACTTGTCAATAAATCGCCAATAAGGATATTATAGGGTTCAAGCCTAAAGTTAAATTGGTAGTTTCTAGAACTCAATGGGAACTCCGGAATTTTACATAAATGTTTAAGAACAATATCTGTGATCTTGTTTTTTCAATGTATTAGGTCCTTACATATGAAATTGGCGTTTTGTATGGGAGGAACATAAAGTTGATTTTTTTTTAATTTCAGCAATAATCAGTAGAAAATTGAAATTAATTTAAAAAACGTTCTCGGGTATGTGCATCGTGTGCATTTCAAATGACTTTCATTGAGAATACAAGTATTCCTCTCTTTATCTCTCTTGTATTAGAAATTATAATCTAGTAATCTTTCTTTGACGACAACTGTACGGATTAAGCCAATTTATATTATGATTTTTTCAATATATGATTTGAATACATCTTTGTACTCGTACATCTTTGTTAATAATTAATCTATTTTCTCACGAACGTAATATCACGTTTATAGGTTAATATCAAGAATTTTATAATGTTCAATGTTATGTTCTCGTTTTATTATAATTCTTAGCATCGCAGCGCACCGCTGGAGGTAAAAACGCAATGAAGCAGAAAGCTTCACACGATTCGATGCTCAAACACAGATATCTTAGAAACAACGATACTTCCTGTGTTTTTCCTTTAATGCACTCATTGTTTGATTATTAAATTATTTTTTGTTATGAATTAATATTAGTAAAACGTAAAGCATTATTTATTTCCTTTAATGTTTTGATCTGCATTTTCTATTTGTAAAATAAATTTTAATAATTTTAAATATATTAGGTCCTTACATACGAAATTGGCGTTTTGTATGGGAGGAACATAAAGTTGATTTTTTTTTAATATAATATATTTATTTAATCAAAGTATGTACCATTGCTATCTATGCGCTTTTGCCATCTCATAGGTAGTTCATAGATCCCTTTACTTAAAAAAAACATTCGGACGGGAATCAATAAAATCTTTGAAGTCGGTTTGAACTGCCCCATCGGAGTTGAATTTTTTCCCTTGCAAGAAGTTATCCAAATTTCGAAAAAATAGTAATCTGTTGGGGCAAAGTCCGGGGAGTACGGTGGATGTCTTAGACATTCCACATGAAGCTCTTCTAATTTGGTAGCCGTCTGTTGTGCAGTGTGTGGTCTAGCGTTATCATGAAATTGCAGTGGCCTAGAGCGATTAACCAGCCTCGGTTGTTTAGCAGCTAGCTTTTCCATCGTGGTTTGCAGTTGCTGACAATAGACATCTGCCGTAATCGTCTGGCCAGATTTAAGAAAGCTGTAGTGAACGACACCAGCACTAGTCCACCAAACGCTCACAAGTAACTTTTTTGGAGTCAATTTTCGCTTGGGGCATGGTTTGGCTGGTTCGGCAGGGTTCAGCCATTGCGATGATCGCTTCCGATTATCATACAGGATCCAATTTTCATCACAGGTAATGATTCGATTCAAAATCCCTTCATTATTGTGCCGGTTGAGTCATGCAACGCAGCAGTCAACGCGCGTTTGTTGATTTGCTTCACTCAATTCGCGAGGTACCCACCTTTCAAGCTTTTTCACCTTCCCAATTCGCTTCAAGTGGATTAAAACAGTTTTATCACTAACACCGGAGCCTGCAGCTAACTCGGACGTGGTTTGCGATGGATTCGTTTCCACAATAGCCTTCAATTCTTCATTATCAACTTTGGTCTCCGGCCGTCCACGGGGCTTGTTCTGTACGAACAAAAAACGCACTGTGTTTTCTTTTGCGGCACCGTCGCCATACACATCATTAATCCTTCGAGCCGTTTCTGCAGCACTGGTGCCACGGTGGAACTCGTACTCGTAAATAACGCGATATTTCAAGTTTTCCATTTTGTAAACTGAGAGACGCAAAAAAAAAACAATTAAGGAAAAAAAATGAATTATAATTTTCGAAACACAAATACTTGAGTAAATAGCTATATAAATTTGAATTTGGAATTCCTAACCAAAGAGAAGATATTTGAGATCAAAGTTGCCAGTACGGCAAAACGCCAATTTCATATGTAAGGACCTAATATAATAATATGGATGTGATTAATTGAATAATTAAAATAAATTTCTTCTTCTTTATTGGTATAGAGACCTATGTGATCTGTTCTCCAGAGGGTTGCTCCTTATGCAAAGTGGATTCCCAGCTGTCAATTTTTTTAGGAGTTCTTCCACGAGGGGGAGTCCCGTGAAACTGACTATGTGTAGTGCAATAAGAGGATTCTGGTGGTGTTCATTCTTTGTATATGATTCTACCAGTCTCTCTTTCGCTGCCTACTCCATCGTACAATATCATTGACAAATATCTCTCATTTCTCATATCATTTCATATAACTCTCATATCATATTTCATTTCACATGTCTCTCACATCCAATTACATTTTTGAATACATAAAAGTAGTTTACTTTTTAAAATAAGTAAATATTTAGTTTTGAAATTGTGTAAAAATATCATATCTTCTTATTCTTTCGCCGCCGTGTTAGGTCCCCCCAACGTTGGCAATCACTGCAGCAAGCAGCCAGGACAGCTGCCTTCTACCAACTCCCCGACTTTCCTTCACATTACCCGTTAATATCAGTCGAAGGAGGTGGTATTTTTCTCCTCTTAGTACATGACCCAAATATGAGACATTTCTAATTTTCACACTCGACAACACATGTCTATTGGCTCAGGCTCTCTGCAGTACGTCTGCATTAGTGAACCTATCGGTCCACGGTATACGGAGCATTCTGCGGTGTATCCACAACTCAAACGCTTCCAACCGGTTCTTTACATTCAATTTCAGAGTTCAGGTCTCGCAGCCATATAGTAGAACTAATCATTCTTTGTCGGAGTTTCAAATTAAATATATCATATAAGACAATTATATATCAATTAATACGCGTTAAGATATGTTTTGTGCCCCTTATTCCATAATTTGGTATTTTTTATTGATTTTATACGAGGTCTGTTCAAAAAGTATCGCGAATTTTGAATTTCCGCTGGCTACGTATATTTGATTTTTTTGTAGCGTTATGTTGGTACTCATGTCCCTTACTTATGCTGACAAGGTCGGCCATTTTGAATGTTTAGTTAATTTTTGACAGCTGTTTTGCTTGGATGTGTTTTGGCTCGTCTTCGATTTTTGCCTATTCCAAAAAATGGATCAAAGAATCTGTATCAAATTTTGTGTGAAAAACAAAATAAAGTGCGCGGACGCATTTCGAATGTTGACTGTGGCATATGGTGAAGCTACCTTGGACCAAAGCAACGTTTATCGGTGGTACAAAATGTTCTCAGAGGGCCGAGAAGATATGAACGACGAAGATATCAACAACAGACGAAAACATTGATAAAGTGAAGAAAATAGTATTAGCCAATCGTCGAATCACCGTTAGAGAAGTTGCTGAGGACCTAAACATATCGATTGGCTCGTGCCATTCGATTTTAACCAATGATTTGGGCATGAGTCGGGTCGCCGCGAAATTCGTGCCAAAATTGCTCAATTTCGACCAAAAACAGCATCGCGTTAACATTGCTCAGGAGATGTTGGACTCGGTCCGTGACGACCCAAATGTGCTCCAGAGGGTCATAACTGGTGACGAATCATGGGTTTATGGTTATGACGTGGAAACCAAAGCTCAATCATCCCAATGGAAGCTGCCGCATGAGCCAAGACCAAAAAAAGCGCGCCAAGTTCGGTCGAACGTGAAGGTTTTGCTCACAGTTTTCTTCGATTGCAGGGGCGTGGTGCATCATGAGTTCTTGCCACAGGGTAGTACGGTCAATAAGGAATATTACCTGCAAGTTATGCGCAATTTGCGCGAAGCAATCCGCCAGAAACGCCCGGATTTGTGGAAGAACAAAAACTGGCTTTTGCACCATGATAACGCCCCTGCTCACACATCGTTGCTTGTGCGCGAATATTTGGCCAAAAACAACACAGTAATGGTGCCGCAGCCACCGTATTCCCCAGACCTGGCCCCCTGTGACTTTTTCCTGTTTCCAAAACTGAAGAGGCCCATGAAAGGACGACGCTACGCCACGATTGAGGAGATAAAGACGGCATCGAAGGAGGAGCTGAACAAGATCACAAAAAATGATTTTTTTAAGTGCTTCGAGGATTGGAAAAAACGTTGGCATAAATGTATTATATCCGAGGGGAATTACTTTGAAGGGGACAAAATAGATATTCATGAATAAATAAATACTTTTTGAAAAAATATAAAATTCGCGATACTTTTTGAACAGACCTCGTATAGTGCCAAAAATGACTCCAAAAATGAGTGCCAAAAATGACTCCCTAGAACGGGTTACCCCAGTTGAGAGGTATTTAAACCACGTACTTGGTAAAAAAAATAAAAATATAATACATAAATAATAAATAAAACGACTTAAACAAATGAAACATACGAAACAAATTAAATAATACAAAAAAATAGATAAAATACACAAAATAGATAAAATAAATCATTCATTAATTCATTTAATTTCTCGGCGCTACATCCCAGTGTGGGACTTGGCCTTCTTCACAACGGTCCTCCACTGACTTCTGTCTCTGGCCATCTCTCTCCATTCCCCAGCTCCTTCCATTTCCTCCCAATCTTTTTTTTTTTTTTATGTACACAACAGGTCGTTTGGACCTAATTACTGTATACAATTTTTTTTTTAGCTATTATATTGATTCTCGTGACATGTGATAGGTAGCCAATCTATCGCCATTTTATTGTTACGTTAATTCTACACCAGACCAAAGACAGTGTGACAATCACACTGCCATCGCCGGGAATCGAACCCAGGACCTTCGGTATGGATGTCAGAGCTCGTAACCACTCTGCCACGAAGGTCATCTTCTTCCACGCAATCCGCCCATCTTTTCCTCGGTCTGCCTCTTGGTCTCTTTTCGCGACAAAAATATAAAATAAATAGCATAAATAAATTGAGACTTGAAATTTTAATTGTATCTCAATAGAGACGAAGATGCAAACTGGAAATTGAATATGGTTGATCAAGGTGTTTACAGGACTTATGACCTGTCATTGGTTGGGTTAAGCCCACGCTTTATGTAATTACAACATTCCCCATTCCACCTATTTCTTTATGACCATGTAAGACAAACTTTTGGAGGTTGTATATATGTTACAAATCTATGCTTAACTTCACATGTCAGTTTCAACATGCCATCTATGTAGATTTTGATTACATATGTTAAGATTAATCTATATAATCCACACACTAACGCCATTTATGGAGATTAATTTTTAGCATTTTAGCGCTTAACCCAACCAATGACAGGTCATAAGTCCTGTAAACACCTTGATCAACCATATTCAGTTTCCAGTTTGCATCTTCGTCTCTATTGAGATACAATTAAAATTTCATGAATTAATCACCCACCATGGGTGAAATCCAGTATTCGTATACAAGTATAAGTATACATTCGCAAAAAAAAATTGAGACTTAATCTGTGAGTCAACTTACTCTGGCAAACATAGAACTGAGTGTCTGAGATGCAGGCCTTGATGCCCGTGCACTGGCCACATGTGCTGACGGGACAGTCAGGGGTCACCACAGCCGCGCTGCAAGGATTCCCAACGGCGCTCGCGGAGCACAGGGTGCCAGTGGCGCACGTGTATATTGTACTTGATATCAATGTACCTGAAATGTTATAATCCAAAGTACAAAACAATATATAAGAGCAGTGACATGCATCCAATATTAACATTAAAATAGGCATTGAAAATTCTTCTTCTTCTTCTTCGTCAGCCTCCGTCGGTCTACTGCTAGACGTAGGCCTCTTCCCTTCCTTTCCACTCGTCTCTATATTCTGCCGGCTGCAGCCACATTCCCCCCGCCCCCTGCCACGGCAGCAATGTCGTCGGCCCACCTTTTTTGCGGCCTGCCGACGCTTCTCCTATTTTCCCATGGTCTCCACCTTATTATTTTCTGGGTTCATCTATCCTCACTTTGTCTCGCCACATGATCCACCCACTGCCACTTCAGTCTCGCTAGTCGTTCCATGACGTCCGTTATTTTTGTTCGGCGTCTAATCTCCTCTTTTCTGATTTTATCTCGGAGACTGACGCCGAGCATATGTCTTTCCATGGAACGCTGCGTAACTCTTAATCTCACTACATTTCTCTTGGTGAGGGTCATTAAATTATTACTTAGAATCAAATATATTTTCTATGGTGCGGGTGGTCTTTGTATCAGAATGCAACAATTTAAAAAAATAATAATTAAAATTTCTTGGTAGAAGTTCATTTTGAATAACGAAATCAAAAAAATATTGATACAAAATTTCTTTATTATTATATATTTAGTGTGCTTCCACATGTATATGTAATTTTCGGGTTTCGGCAGCTTGGTTCCCCTTTTCTGTCTCGGACCAAAAGACGGCAGCAAGCTGCCGAAACCCGTCGACGATAAACACTAGTAGAAGCACAATAAATATATAATAATAAAGAAATTTCGTATAAAAAAAAAATTGTTTTCATTATGCAACAATTTTTGACAATATTTATTTGATGTTTTCCTAAATAATATGTTTTCGTGAAAATTTTATGTAACCATTTCACTAGGAAGAGAGGCATGTGGCAGCTACGTCAAGCTTTGTTACCCTCACCTCATTCGCTAGGCTTGCATTGAATAAAATGTGGAAAAAAATAGAATCGAATAATATAGACCTAAAACTGAGAATACTCCTCGTCAAGACCTATGTATGGAGTATCTTCATGTACGGCTGCGAGACATGGTGCCTATCCGAAAGAGATAAACTGAGACTAGAGGCTTTTGAGATGTGGTCCTATAGAAGACTATTAGGAATATCCTGGAGAGACCACATTACAAATGAGGAGGTTCTCCAAAGAATCGAAGGAGGAAGGCACCTGCTCAGGACCTTGTCCGAAAGGCGTGCAAGATGGATCGGCCTTGTAATACGACAAGAAGGCCTCTTGCATGCCATAATGGAGTGTTTGACCGTGGGGACAAACTCTAGGGGACGCCCACGCCGAGAGTACCTGGAGGATCTGTTGGTGGACGTGCGCGGCTCATCATATGCAGATTTCAAAAGAGCCGCACAAGACAGGGAAGAATGGAAGAGAAGAATAGAGGAAATTACACATGTAAGTTTATGTTTAACTGCGATTATTAAGATTTACATTATACGAGTATAAAAATCAAGTTATTTATTTTGGATGGAAGCTGATATGCAGGTGCGAAAGAGTCATGACCTAACCTGAGTATATAATATTAGCTGTGATGATGATTACTCATTCTTGAAACTGTTTTTTCTGTAAAATGTACTTAATCATATTCAATATTCATACTTCAACATAATCAGTATGGAATGTACATTCAGAAGACAAATACTCTTGACTTTGGAGAGTATTTTGTATTCCTAATGTCGAACCATCTCTCATGCGTTCCTGGTATTATATATTCCTTATGTTTTACCTGTTCTCAATAGATGCCTTAAACTATAAAAAATGTTTGTAATGTCTTTTGAGAAAAAATAAACTGATTAAAAAAAAAAAAAAAAAAAGATTATGTACTAGATTTTTTGTTATGTGCGAATGCATGATTTAAACCATCATGCGATTGGTAAGTTTAACAACGGTATAAATAAATTAATGCAAAAATCTTGGATAATTAAGATGTTTTAACCCTTTCATGGCCGCAAATAAATCACGCCGCAGTGCTCAGCAGGCCGAATATTTTTTGTCAAAATAAAACTTGTTAAAAATTCACTAACCTCAGAATACTAAAACAAAGAACTTAACATAAAGTAAATTGTAAAGAGTTATAAAAAGAGACCGATATCACTAGCAAAAAAAAACTGATAAAAAAGGTGCTGACATACCGAAAACAAGTAAAAACAAATACTTTCATAATATTAATTGAAAATTATACGAAAACTACGCAAAAGATCGACGATTTGACAGCGAGGACTTAATATTTTCGGTTGTGATAGCCCTGCAATATGACATCTGTATACTGTCAGCTGAAACAGTTTTCGAAATTTACCGATAAAGCGGTTAAAAGTATTTGGAAACTTGATAAAATATTTCGGGATAATTAAAACAAATGTCAGTGTGTGTTCCGTTCCTGCCAAATTGTCAATACAAGTCAATACGGCGCAAAAATACGTCAACAAAAGTACTACCGAGATATCTCGTCTCTGGCCACACGGGCACTGCGCCGTTTGCCGAGATATCTCGTCTCTGGCCACACGGGCACTGCGCCGTTTGCCGAGATATCTCGTCTCTGGCAATGATCGAGTTAAGAATAAGATTTTATTAATTACCTGTAGGATAAGAGCAGTACTGATATTGGTTGGAAGCTATGCAGATAATATTGCTGGTGGAGCATACGTTGCAGGTTGGCATTACTCCTCGGGCGATCTATAATACACACAAATTTCTTAATGGTTAATGTTAATAATAAAAAATACATACAAGTTACGTTGTTGCGGGGGCCCCGTTCTTTCCTCTTGGATCAATTTTCTTTCTAAATTATACACATTAAAATGTTAGGTTCCCTGTGTTCCTGTTCCTAGTTTCCATGACTGTTTTTTTTTTTTTTTTTTTTTTTTTTATGTACACAACAGGTCGTTTGGACCCAATTACTGTATACATTTTTTATATTTTTTAGCTATCATATTGATTCTCGTGACATGTGATAGGTAGCCAATCTATCGCCATTTTATTGTCACGTGAATTCTACACCAGACCAAAGACAGTGTGACAATAACACTGCCATCGCCGGGAATCGAACCCAGGACCTTCGGCATGGAAGTCAGAGCTCGTAACCACTCTGCCACGAAGGTCGTCTAAGGTTTTCTCCATTTAATTAAGGTTTCTTTATTTCTTTCATCATTCCAAGTTTTCTCTCCCATCCCACACTCTGTCACAATTTTATAATAGCCCATAAAATCATTTACCATATTTTGCTTTGTTTCGTTAGATTGGGACATAGAAGTGGCTTGAAATTAAACTGGATTAAATGTGGCCTAGATACCCCATTGCATTTTTTTCTGGGATGGTGCATTCTCCAGCTAATGTAAGTCATGCGTGGATGGGGAGTGGGCCTAGGGATTGTTTGAGCGAAGCTGACGAGGGGGCGCCGCTGCGTCCTGTAACAGCTTCGGGTAAGCGGCGGGTAACCTTCTATGCCTTCATTTAACTGTTAGTTTGTTCATTTTGCATTTGTATTAACAATCACTGTATGTTACCCCACAATAAATAAACCGCTTACCCAACGCTGTTATAGGGCGCAGCGGCGCCTTCAGTCAGCCTCGCTCATACACTTTCTAAGCCCGTCCCCCACCCATCGGGGACCTACATTTATTTCAATCAACCATAAAAGGGGTGACATGCCACATTTAATTTACTTTTGTTCCCTTCAATGTCCCGCACTTACAGATATTAAACTCCATTTATTTTCAAATTATCCAATGAAAGCGAAAACAGCCGTTCACAATGGAGTCCTGGTCCCAACACTAATGTATGGAAGCGAAGCATGGAACTGGCAGAAGGAGCATGAGAGCAGAATAAATGCGGTAAAGATGAGGTCCCTAAGACGTATGTGTGGTAGAACGATATACGACAGAATCTCAAATGCTGATATAAGAAAGGAATCTAGATCGGAAAAAGGTATTATGAACAAAATTATAAAAGGATCGGTGCGTTGGTTCGGACATATGGAACGCATGGATGGAGAAAGAATGATTAAGAAAGTATACGTTAATGATGTAAATGGGGTACGAAGTCGAGGCAGACCGAGGAAAACATGGTATGAACAAATTAATCAAATTTTACAGGTTGGTCATGTTAGAAGTCGGAGGAATCGACGTGCGGGTATGACTCGTTGTATGAATGTGGAGGAATCTAGAGAGTGTGGCGGTCCATTCTCTCTGCATACCCCTGCGGGGAAACGGCGTGATGGTTTGTTTGTTTTGTTTGTTTATTTTAAAAAATCGTAAAAAAAACCTATGTCCTAGGTAAAACATTAGATATTCACACTTAAAATATATATAATAAAAAAGGCGGGAGAAGAAGAAAGAAAATGTGGAGGTCTGTGGAAAAGTTAAATGGAGTGAGCTAAGGGTGTACAGGTTTTAGGAGCGGAGAAATTAAAATATAAAAAAAGAAACAAAAAATAAATAAAGTAATCCGCGCCCTACCTGGGGGCTCTTAATTTTAACAAGAAACAATACACAAAAGTTATTTCGAATAACGGAAATTTAAAAAAATAAATGCGAGGCTTGGAACTGGCAGAAGAAGGATTTGAGATCCTTCAGACGTATGTGTGGTAAAAAGTTGTACGACAGAGTTTCAAATGTCGATATAAGAGAGGAATGTAGAGTGGAAGAAAGTATTATGAACAAAATTACGAAAGGATCACTGCGTCGGTTTGGTCACATGGAACGCATGGATGAAAAAATAATGGTTAAGAAAGTATACTTTAACGATGTGAATGGAATAGGAAGTCGAGGAAGACCGGGTAAAACATTAAAGGTCGGCCATTAATCAACGTGTTTGTATGACTCGCTATATGAATGAGGAAAAAAGCTAATGAGGTATGTCAGGATAGAGTAGTGTGGCGGTCCATTCTCTCTGCCTTCCCTTTCGGAGAAACAGTGTAATGGTTTGTTGTTGTTGACGAAAAAAATTCTTCTTCTCAGAAAATTTTAATCCACGCCTTGGAAAATCCTGAAGGTCCGGTTTTGATTCCCGGTGATGACAGGGTGAAAAAAATTCTCATGCTGTCTTTGGTCTCATAGAACTCACGTGACAGTAAAAAAAATGGCGATAGATTAGCTAGGTATCAAATGCCAAGAGAATCAATAGGTAAATAATTGTATAAGTAGATAACTTGTTGTATGCAAATATATGGAAAGCAACGGGAAACAACCACATTATTCAGGCCCGAGTGGCATCCCAAGAACCAGCAGAGATTTTAGATGTTGTTACAAACCAAACTCTAGAACTGAAACTAAAAAAAAATGAAAAATGAGCTTACCATCAAAACTGCTATAATATAAAATAAAGCCATTTCTAGAGTTATTAGAAAATACACAAATAATTTGTCCCAAAACAACGATCCACACTGTTAGTCGCGAGATCTTACTCTCGTATGTAAGCTATAATGTTTTAAAATTTTTAATATATCATTTCAATGAGTAAATATTGATACAAAAATTTCTAATGACTTTCAAATATTGCCTTATGCAAATATAATATATCATGTTTATAAGCCTTGCTGAGAAAAAATGATCCAAATAAATATAAAAATCAACGTGATATAGAGCTTATCTTTTCAAAGCCTTAGTAGTAGCTACATTTTGAAAATTGAAGTTAAAGTTAATTATTTCATCTACACGTATATATACTATGTATGTAAATTTATATAATATGTAAACTTAACAAAACAGCTCAATTAATTGAAATGTACCTAATCAATTAAATCTGTATTTGAATAAATTTTAAAATCAAATCAATCAAATATTGAATGTCGGCCACATGAGGAGTGGGAGAAATCGACGTGCGTGCATGACAAGATGTATGAATGTAGAAGAAGCGAGAGAAGTATGTCAGGACAGAACCGTGTGGCGTTCCATTCTTTCTGCCTACCCCTCCGGGGAGACGGCGTGATGGTTAGTTAGTTAGTTAGTTTTAATTTTAAATCGTTTTTTTCAGAATTTTTTAAAAATTGGAATGGACCGGAGGAACAATTCGGACGTTGAATCTAATCGTCTCAGATTTGGACATTTTCAGTGTCAGTGTGGCAGTGTTCATAACAAATATATATCAAATTCTGGAAAGAGTACTGCCTCGCTGACGTCAACATATTTGAGTTCCTTCTGATATGTATGATTTTTTGGTTTCATGTCGTTGTTCTATCTTTGTTACACCGTATTGTGTCCAAATGAGTCGCCTAAATGTTTTTCGTTTGTTCAAGAAAGAATAATTAAGGTTCATTAAAATGGTTTGGACATGATTGAATAAAGAATGGTCAATTACGTTTATGATGTAAATGGAGCAAGGAAACGAGGTAATGAATGTGAAGATTAAAATGTGGCATGATCAAATCAATTAAATAATTAATGCCGGCCACGCGAGGAGTCGGAGTAAACGATATGCGCGCGTATAACGATATATGAATGAAGAAGAGTCATGAAAGAATACTGTGTTGGTCCATTCTTTCTGCCTATCCCTTAAAAACGGCGTGATTGGTAAATATTTAGTTAACAAAAATAATAATGAAAAAAATTGTACAATGTGAATGGAGCCCAAAATGTTCGAAGAGCAATGGATAATGTTCTAATTTTCGACAACGCAAAACGTTGAATAACGTTGGGGTAAGAAAAGGGTCAGGATAATAATAATAATAATTCATTCATTTCTCGGCGTTACATCCCGGGGTGGGACTTGGCCTCCTCCACAACGGCCTTTCACTGACTTCTGTACCTGGCCATTTCTCTCCAATCCCCAGCTCCTTCCATTTCCTCCTAATTTTCTTCCACGCAATCCGCCCATCTTTTCCTCGTCTCTCATGGTCTCTTTTCTTGGAGAACCCATCTGAATATAATTTGTGGTGTTCCACTCTCTGGCATTCTTTTCACATGGCCAGTCCACCGTAGGTGTTGAGTCTTCTGTTTCCTAGTTAATCAGTATTTCAAGTTCAAGGTTTCTTTTAATTCTGTAAGTCCCATCCTCCAGCGTGGGTCTAAAAATTTTAATAATAATAATAATAAAAATTATTATTATTAATAATATAATTTTGTTGAATCGCTCTTTACAGCATTACAGCGCGAGCCAAATCTAGTTTAAGGGTATAACTAACTATCATATTGATTCTCATGACATGTGATAGGTACATAATAGACGACCTTCGTGGCAGAGTGGTTACAAGCTCTGACTTCCATGCCGAAGGTCCTGGGTTCGATTCCCGGTGATGGCAGTGTGATTGTCACACTGTCTTTGGTCTGGTGTAGAATTCAAGTGACAATAAAATGGCGATAGATTGGCTACCTATCACATGTCACGAGAATCAATATAATAGCTAAAAAAAAATAATAATTGTATACAGTAATTGGGTCCAAACAACCTGTTGTGTATATAAAAAAATAAAAAAATAAAAAATAAATAAATAAATAATCAATGATTTCTACACCAGACCAAAGAGAGTGTGACAATCACACTGCCATCGCCAGGAATCAAACCTAGGATGTACTACTTATACCACGTCATGGTATAATAAGGTCGAATATAAGGTGTTGGTGTTTTATCCTCTCTGTTTACCTATTCCTGAAAACGGCGTGATTAGGTGGCGTTGGTTTTTATAATAATTTTTGCCTTTTAAATTGTATCTATTGTATATGTTTAAACATACTTGCTTACATATATACTATTATCAAAAAATGACCTCCTCATGCTTACCCGCGGATCCTTCAAATTTTCTATTGGCCCCAATACGAAATAGCAAAATATAATAATATGCAAGGTGAAATAAAAACACGTTTAAATATTGTGTGTTGAATATTTTAATACATGTTTTTCACATTCGTATCTTTACAGCTCGTTTCCTTATTATTGACAAATAATAAATCTATTGTAGCTCACATGAGTTTAACCATATCAGTAAACAAACAACGCACAATTATTTACATTAGCATACATTTTTATTAACCGTTCCAAAATTTTACTATGGCATCAAGAGCAGAGCGGAAACAACAGCGTGGAAAATGTAGAAATATTAAAAATAGTTAAATAATTATACGTATGTCCTATAATGACATATGGAATAGAAAGTACGTCTTATAATGACATATGGAATAGAAACGAGAACTGACACCATCAGAACAAAAAGTCTCCTAAGAACCACAGAAATGATTACCCTCCGATCCGTTGCGGGAACGACACTCCGAGACAGAATAAGAAATTCTGAAATAAAAAAGATCTGCGATGTATGGTATAAGATGTCATGCGACGGGGAAGACTGAGAAGACGCTACTGGAGAGATCATGTGGAAAGAGCATGTTCTGAAAGAGTGATAAATATAACCGCAAATAAAGCACCAACAGGAAATCGACCGGCAGGAAGACCACCTAAAAGATGGCGAGACAGTTGGATGTCTGTATTCCAGGAACAGGCTCCGAGAAATAACAGGACACAGTTCTAAATAAAGCAGAAGAAGAAATAATTATTTTAATCAGATCAAATCAAATCAAATCAGTTTATTTCATCAATAGACATTAAAAAAATAATTTTTAAGGCATCTATTGAGAACAGATAACATAATAGATTACTCCATAAAATAATAATTTCTCCTATATACACAATTTTTCACCAATGTAAGAGTTTATTTCATTCATATATAATTATGATATGTAGGTAATTATATTTAATATTTACAAACAATAAATTATGTATTTAGTTAAAGTAAGTATAAATTTTTACTGAGTATTTTTTATAATTAAAGGAACTTCGTTTTCTTTTTCTTCTTTTAAATCCGTTTCTTCTCTTGTTTTCTCACTTTTAATTGATTTCATTTTAAGGCGCTCTTGAATGACCGCAAAAGACTGGCCCTTTGTTTCCGGCAGCACGAAGATTATAAATAAGAGACCGGCAAAGGAGCAAAACGAGAATACCCAAAAGGCAATGTAAGTTCCGAAGTCATCCGCCACCACTTGGTAGAGCTTGGTAACTGCGAAAGTAATAACTGCCGTGTATGTTTGGATTACACAAGTCGCTAAAGGCTTAATGTTAGTTGGAAACATTTCAGACGTGATCGCAAATGGCACTGTGGCCAGACCTATTGTATATGAACAAATAAAAATCACAATCCCCGTCAAAGGGATCCATTTAATCATCGTTGGGTCAACATTCAGGTGTTTCACTAAAAAGTAAGTGCCGACAGCAAACGTGGACAACCCGACTCCAGTGCTTGAAACTATGAGCAGGGGTTTCCTGCCGAGGCGGTCTATCAGCAGGGAAGACATCGCCGATGTTAAAAGTTGAACAGTTCCAAAAATAATACACGCCTTCCTAGGATCGAGCAAACCCTCAGCTTGAGTAAATATTTGTTGAGCGTACGATATCACAGCAGTGCTACCACACAATTGTTGTGTGGTATAAATACTTAAAATTATGATTAAAGCGCGTCTGTTTTCTTCAACAGTTATCAGATCCCTCCATTTCCCTTTATGTTTCAAATTGTCTGTAATAAAACTGTCCATGGTGTCTAATTCAGCTTTAACGTTTGCTTTACCACGTAGTCTTTGAAGAGATTTTTCTGCTTTCTCTGGTTTATCTACTGCAAGGTAATAGTATGGGGATTCAGGCAGCCATAAAAAAATGATAAAGAATGCTATAGGTGGTATTAAATTTAATCCAGCTAATGTTGGCATTGACACGTAAGGTCCTATGCAGAATTGAGATAGTATTCCAGCCTAAAAAAATAAAAAAGTTCATCAAAAACATTGTATTTCATATCAAATTATATAATACAAAATTTTCATATGAAGCAATCACTTTGTGGCAAGACATTTTAAATTATGAAATATATAAAATAAAATAATAAGTAAAATAAAATAATATATAAAATAAAATAAAATAATAGTAATAATAAGAACGTTAATGAAATATTTAAGGAGTGGACATTACAAAGGTGCCAAGTATCAAGGGGGAGACCTATGTCCAACAGTGGACGACAGCGGCTGTTTAAGTAAGTAAAGTAAGTAAGTATCAAAGGAGTAAACATTTTTTTTTATCCCAATTGGTGTTAAACATAAAGGCCAATGACTGTGCAAAGATGCAAAGTGATTGAGTAATACTCGTATAGCGTAGTTCAAACGTCCCCCTAAAGATGTCACCCATGGTACAAGACATATAAATGTAGCAAATAGTTTTATAAATGTTTTTTATTTGATTTATGTTTAAACCACTTAACACCTATATTATAACCAGTTTTTAATTCAAATAATACAATTTCGCTTTGAAACTAATTCTTATTACAATAGATCATAAAATAATACTCTTTTGACAGCTGCTAAAATATCCACATGAATACCATAGTTTGTATATTCGTGTATATATGTATTTCTATTTAGTTTTTATATTGCCCTGTAAAGCTTAGGTACAAGCAAAACTAGTTGGCGTAATTACAATTCCGCGGTGAATACATAAAGTGTTATTTTATTTTATATGTTGTTAATTTGTATATATTTTGACAACCTTAAAGCATTAACACCGTGGTATTCCATAATGACGATTTAAAAAATGAATTTAAACACTATTATTTCCATTTTTCTCGGGACCTTCATCACCGGGAGAACGATATAAACTCAATCGTTCTCCCGATGAAGAAGGTTTAAAGCCTTCGAAACATATCGAGAAAAATAAATTGAAAAATAATAAAAGCAGTGTTTAAATTCATAAAAAAATTGTCATAATTATGATATAAATAGGCAAAATACGTATGTAATCAAGAAAGAGTACAATAATATTTTGAATACAAAAGAGTGAGAGAGCAATACTTCTTTGAATTTTTTTCATGATTATTTTGAATTTAATTCTAAATTTCGTTCTGATTGTTGTTGTATGAAGTGTAGAAAACAAAATAAGATCAACTGGGTATTGTTAATTGTGAAATTTTAACGTGTGTGGAAAAAAACATATTTAATTTTTAAAACTTATTACTGATAACGAGTGAACTAAATTTTTAAAGGGTAGAAAATTTTACTTCCGTGAATATTTCACGGGTCGTAACTAGTTTATATTATATAAATGTACACAATATTACCTTAGACATGACTGTTATAAGCGATGCCATTGAGCCGCGTACTTTATTTGAGGCAATCTCACCCAAATACATTGGAGCAACGGTATATGCAAGTCCATACCCAATCCCAGACACCATCCTCGAAATGTAAAGATGAGCCACGGTGTGCGCTTCTATTACGATCACCCAGCCTATGATGTACGGGATGGCCGCCAGAAGAAGTGTGGGCTTCGGGCCATAGCGCTCAGTCAGGAAGGCGGCCGCCACTGGACTGGCTGCCGAGCTGAGGATCATGAGGGAGGCTATCCACGAGGACTGGTCGGGGGTAGTGGGGATGGGCGATGATGGAGCTAGCAGGAGCGGGAGGCTGGGGGAGGTCCATCCTACTGTCGTACCAGCTGTGGCCGTGATCAGCGTAGCTGGAAAGGATAAACGAAAAATACAGTTTTATTAATAAAAAAACGTTGCACAATAAAATCTATCAATTATGAAATGTCGGCCATGTGAGAAGTCGAAGAAATCGACATGGTAGGAATCGAGATATGGTGAGGAATCGAGATATGTCAGAATAGAACAATATGGCGCGCCATGGCGGCCCATTTTTTCTGCCTAGTAAGTCAGTTCGTTCAGAAAAAAAATCAAAACCCTACATAAAATCGATCTCTCGATGCCTTAAATTTCTGTCGATATTCTTATCCTAGAATATCCTTGAGATAATCATCAATAAAAAAACTTATCCTAGAACAATAACTTAATCATAAACATATCAATAACCTTGAATAATATTTTTAATGTAGTTTTAACAATGATGTAACTAACTAAACCGCCACACTGATCTTTTTTGGCATATTTCTCTGGCATAAATTCCTTAATATTCACACATCGCGTGGTGTACGCCCGTAGATTTTTCCGAATCTTTATTTATTTATTTATTTTATAACTATTAATACAAAAACTTTTGTATTTATTTTACGACAGCTGTTTCATCAACCAATGTTGACATCAACCAATGTTAAACAAAGTTTTTGCATTAACAGTTATAAAATGTTAAAGTATCATAGTGTTTCGGCCAAAACAATGGACTATTTATTTATTTATTATATTCTTATCCTTCTTTTGCCAGTTTCATGCTTCACTTCCATACATAAGGGTTGGCACAAGAACACCATTGTACCACCAACAATGATGTTAAATTCCATATTAAATATTTATGGAGATATTGAATAAACTGACGTTTTCTATACGATTTATTATTTTTAAAGGAAGTGACTTTCTTGCCTAGCAATAGCATTAATATTAGCGTTATTTATTTGGACCAAGGATTGAAATGAATTGTATTAAAATTTATTTTACAATTTTCGATATAAAAAGAAAATAGCTCATTATTTTGAAAAAGAAATCATGCTGTGCTTAGGCTTTAACCCATATCTTCTGGATCACATGCCAAGCGTTCTGTTCTCTTCACCATCACCGTTTTAATAAATCTATTTCCTTTCTCGGCGCTACATCCCGGTGTGGGACTTGGCCTCCTCCACAACGGTCCTCCATTGACTTCTGTCTCTGCCCATCTCTCTGCATTCCCCAGCTCCTTCCATTTTCTCCCAATCTTCTTCCACGCAATCCGCCCATCTTTTCCTCGGTCTGCCTCTTGGTCTCTTTTCGCGGGGCACCCATCTGGATATAATTTGTGGTGTTCTACTCTCTGGCATTCTTTCCATATGGCCAGCCAGTAGGCGTTGAGACTTACAGAATCTCACTACTGTTTCATGGTTAAACAGTTCTATATTCTTCAGTCAATAAATCTATAGCAAAGGAAAATATGCCACTCCCTTAAATTATAATAAAAGTAAGAGAAAATTCTAAATGGGTTTCGCGTAACGTTTTAGTATTTAATATTTAATACACAGGTACGCATTTGCTGGGATGAAGATATTAAGATAATACTAATTTCTAAATATCACGAAGCTATGAATATTGTAGATATTAGATATTTTATTTATATTATAAGCTATAATGACGGAGATAGCAAGCCGTTTTGATAATATGATAATAATACACAGTTAATCTGTTGTGTTAATTCTGGCGTAAGTATATTATTATGTAGCTACATGCTTGTATTATAAATAGTTAAGTGGGATCGATGAAGATAGGTAATAGCAGGTAGGCCCGTTAGGTAGACAAAACAATGGCGCAAGATAAAGGGATCCCGTAGGATTAGAGCGGTTAATAAGGGACAGGTATGTCACGTGAGCATGCCATGATAAGGGCGACGTCAAAGGAAATAAATAATAACGTTTAACTGAATGGCAACCTCTTGTACACCCTTATGAATGTTTGAATACAGTGAATTAACCCTCGAAATTTTTGATAGTGGAATCATGATGTTGAATTTTGCTCAGTAGGGGCAGAACAAAAGATAAACGATCTGTTATTTGTATGGCTAATTTTTGGTACTCCTTCTTTATGTGTCATGCTGGGCTACCCGAACGTCGAATATCACTTGAGAGCACATGTCCCTGTCTTGTGCTGTTCTTAGCAGTGACTGTTCTAATCCCTGTCCAATTGCGTATGTTCCGGAGTCTCCCCACACCTCGAAGACCCACTATTATGCCCTTTGTGATTAGGTCCAATAGCTCATACTCCTCTCTTTCCAGGAGTTGCCCCAGAGATAGCAATTGATCAACTCGTGCTCTTTAAAGCACACACACACATTGCTGATCATATCGGTCCATGCAATGCATGGTATTCTATGATGCATCTACATTTCGAATGCCTTTAACCTGTCGATAGTGCAGATTTCAAGGATCCAAGGCATAAATCCGTACAAGAACACCGACCGAACAAAACACTTTATAATTCCTGTATTTTTTTTTACGCGATCGAAAGAAGATGACGTGTGGGAAGACCAAAACTAAAGTGGATGGACGGCATGGAGTGGGATCTCATTGTGCTTAAAGAAATTTGTGGAATGTGGGCGATGGACCAGGGAGAGAGGCGAAAAATTCTGGAGGAGTCCATGGTTCATAGTGGGCTAGTATAGTGCCAGTAATGATGATGACGGTGAGTTATATAATGACAAATTAATAAATAATGTGATTTTACAAATCGAAAATTTGATACTAGTTTGTATGTTACAGGGCGTTAAGAATAATAAAGAAATATAAACTAACCATCACGTCTTCTCTCCGAAGGGGTGGGTAGAAAGAATGGAGGGTCACGCTGTTATTTCCGGACATACTTTTCTCGATTCCTCATCATTCATACATGGTGTCATCCACTCATGTCGATTTTCCGACTCCTTACATAGCCGAAATTTAACATTAGATTGATTTGATCATGTCACGTTTTTCACATTACTGTTCTATATCTTGTTCCGTTTGCATCGTTAACATACACTATATTTTTATTTAAGTTTTAATCCAAGGAAAAGTTGTCTTTTTTTGACTTCTTATTATAGATAAAAAAAAAATCATGCAACTATTTTAATGTAAATATTCCAAGTGATGTTTCTTGAACAATGATTTTTAACTCCAGATTAAATAATTAATACGAATGTAAACGTCAGATTTCTAGAAGCTATATTATATTTTATTGGTATGACATGTTTCTACTAGTCAAGTCATTTAATAATGCCCAAGGAAGGCGAAATATGACGTTTTCATTTGTATCCAAGACTTTGTATTAATTATTCCAATCGATATTTGGCTTAAAAGTGATTATGAACTACGGCATGTTTTGAAAGTGTGTGGAATATCTTAATTCAATCGAGTTTATCAAAGTAATCTTTACAACAATTTAAGTGTTTAAATACTCTTTATGCTGGTTGTTATGTAGTTAGGACATATTTTCTCTAGATTAATGCAGTACACAGAAGATAAGATATGCGACTAATTGTAAGATAATGACTCTTTTAGCACATTGCTTACAGAGAAATACTAATTATTATGCAGGGTGAACGGTACGTGTTGGGAATATTAAATATCTAGTGAGATTGTCTCTTAGACGATTATCGATTGATCTCTTAGACGAATGTGTGGATACTCTGTGTATGATAGTCGAATGAAAATATAAGAAGTGAATGCGGTGCGAATGATGGTGTTTTGAACATAATAAAGAAAGGATCATTAAGATGGTTTGGACTTATGGAAAAAATGAATGAAGAAAGAATGGTAAAAAAAATATATGTTAACGATGTAAATGAAACCCGAAATAGAGGAAGACCGAGGAAAAAGGGGCACGATAAAATAAATCAAATATTGAATGTTGGCCATGTGAAGAGTCAGAGAAATCGACGTGAGTGCATGACACGATGTATGAATGTTGAGGAAGCGAGAGAAATATGTCAGGAAAGAAAAGTGTGGCAGTCCATTCTTTCTGCCTACCCCTTTGGGGAGATGGCGTGATGGTTAGATAGATAGAAAACTAAAAATTTTCTAGAAATTTTACATATTATTTATGGGAATACCATATTTCGATTTGCTAAAGCATTATCAAATGTTTATCGTAAACATCTATTGAATTATATTTTTCTTTTTCTTTTTTATATACCAAAGTATACAACATTTATTTAAAAAAAATTCAAATTAAATATCAGACATGTTTCGGACAACCCGGTCCTTCCTCAGTGATATTATAAAGATATTTAAAATATTATAAAATTGTTTACAAATATGATCCATTTTTTGTGAAGGACTGGTCTGTCCAAAACATGTCTGATATTTAATTTTTTTTTTTTTAAAGTTAGTGCTGTATACAAAGTATTAAAAAAGAAAAATATGAAACATCTACAATACAAAGTATGGTGAACATAGAAGAAAATCTATTGAATTGATCGGATAAGTATTTTGTTTTTACGTGAGAATAATCTTTAATGTTAAATAATTGAGAAGCTTCAGAAGTATGGGCTTGAAAAGTATAATGCAGTGACGCGTAGGAAGCATATAAGGATCAAACAGATATTTGATTCAAATTAAGAATATTTCAGAGTATGATCGTTGTATGTTAATATTAAAATACAAAATAATACTCGATGTGATTGAGAGAGAAATAAAGGCTAAATAAATCGACGATCTTTGTGGCAAAGTGGCAAGAGCCATGACTGCAACACCGAAGGTCCCGTGTTCGATCCCCGGCGATGGCAATGTGATTTTCACATAGTCTATGGTCTGGCGTCACGTGACAATAAAATGGTGATAGATTAGCTACCTATTATATATAATGGTCGACCTTCGTGGCAGAGTGGTAAGAGCTCTGACTTCCGTACCGAAGGTCCCGGGTTCGATTCCCGGCGATGGCAGTGTGATTGTTACACTGTCTTTGGTCTGGTGTAGAATTCTCGAGACAATGAAATGGCGATAAATTGGCTACCTACCATATGTCATAAGAATCAATATAATAGCGAAAATAAATTGTATACAGTAATTGGGTTCAAACAACCTCTTGTAAACAAGAAAAAAAAAGTTTTAAAAATGTGTAAATTAATTGGGTTAAAATAACCTGATGTATTTAAATGTGGAAAGCAACGGAAAACTATCACATTAAAGGCCCAAGTGGCATCCCAAGAACCAACAAAAATTAAACAAGCATATGTTCAATATTTAGTATTTTAATAAAGCAGCATTTGCGAAATATTTAAAATTAAACGCCTTTAACGAAAAATCATCATTTTCATAGTCTATGAAAAAGGTTTTTCGTGTACACGATTTTGCTTTAATTATCATTTCCGAATTTCACGAAAGTGCGAAAAAAGTAAATAAAAAATCTAATTATTTTGTGAATATTCTGTAGTAAATTAAATGTGTTGTTTCATGAATATTCATTCCAAAAAAAAAATATTTTTGTTGAAAATTTGAAGTGAAAACTGATAGCGTGTTTCAATGGTCTTGTTTTATCAACATGAATACATAATAATCAACATGTGAAATACCGGACGTGTACAGTTTCCTCTACGTGACATAATCTTTACAAACATTCATCAAAACGTGAACGCTTCTGCTTAATCAGTATAGAAATCTAAATTGGACGGTCCTTTGATCAAATTTGAGCTCCAGAATTTTCACATTGTGCCGTGCGTCGGCCGAGTGAAGTGTGGACCGTCTGTGTCTACACTATTCCCTAAAATAGATTATGAAACTCTGCCAAGTGTTCGTAGGTACAAGTTTTATTACGATTTACTACGTAAAATAATTATACTATTTGTCACAAAAATAGATGAAACTAATAGCGTTGCTATGATAAAATACAATTGTAAAACAAAATGGCGCCCGTGTATAAATACACACGAAGGTTGCCGATGAAAGAAAATTTCGGCGAACATGTGGCATTAATAATACGTACTTACTAGATAATAATAGATACTTACCACTGAGAGCTATCACGTACTCCCTCCAGCACGATATGATAGTAGACATCCGAGATTGGATCAAATCCGAACACTGACATCCTACTCACGAGCACCCCGCCATACTGACACTCCGAATAAACTTACCTTATTTCGCATTATTATAACCGAACTGTTTATCTGTGTATGTCGAACATTTACATGCAGCATAGTTGAAAAGAAATCCCTTTATCTGCCGCCGAGCCAAATTGGCAATTTGTAAGATGCGTTGCTCATGAAATACGGAGAAAGGAACTAGACAATGTTCGACACTGTTGATTGATCGTTCAATATGAGTGTTGTAATCACTCTATATTCGAAATAATATTCAAAGTAAATATTGATGAGGTCTGTTTATCGAGTACTTACTTAAATAAGGTATTTATGAAGTAAAGTAATATTTTCATAATAATATTATTTGATAGTAAGCAATGAAAATTAACAAATCATAAAAAACACTATATCCATAGAAAACTTTATTAGATTAAAAAAAATAATAATACTTGATTGAGAAATTAATGTTGTTATTTAAAATTTCATGGTAAAGGGTAACTGTAAATAATGAAAAGAATTTTTTTTTGTAAAAAATCTTTTTAAAAATAAATATTTATTACTGTTAAAATTTAGAACACTGTTATATATCACAACTTATTTATATTTACTTAGGGTCACGACAGCTGTTTCGCCAACCGATGTTGGCATCATCAGGTGTTACAATAAACTAAAGCTGCAAATGAAAATACTATTTATAGGGCAAAAATCTCATTAGTGTGGTAAGTCATAGTAAAAATTTCGCATACTTAATTTTTACTACGACTATGGTTGGCGAAAAAGCTGTCGCGACACTCAGTAGATAAAAGTAAATTGTCATATATAAAAGTGTTTTAAATTTTAACAGTAATAATGTTGAAGTATCACAGTGTTTCGGCCAAAACAATGGACTATTAAATAAATATTTAGTTAAAATTCACAAACGTTTGTGTCTTAGACCAGTTTCGACAGCTCGCTGCCATCTTCTGGTGGAGATGATGAGACCAGAAGATGGCAGCGAGCTGCCGAAACCAGTCGAGGACTAAGTGTGATATTTTTGTTACATTCCTGGATTTTGACTGAATATACATTTTAAAAAGATTCTATGATTTTTTTAATTTTATTTTCATTATTTTGATTGGAAATCATTGTAATATAATTGATTATTCAGGTAATATTATTTAATGCCACGCTTAAAGCAATTTCATTAAATAATATGGATTATTTTAAACACTTTTAATCATTTTATCCTTAAATTTTTATATAAGTAAACTCATAATATGCAAGCTATCCTCTTATGAGCATGACAAGGTAAGACATGATAAGATAATAATTATTGTTTAATAAATTATTTAGAATATAAACTATTTAAATGAATTTGTTTTTATTTATTTTAAATTGTCTTATTATTATTACTATTTTATGTTATTATTATACGCATATTTGTGAAGGTTTTAAAAAATACATATGTATATCTAACTATGAATAACAATTAACCATATTTTTTTAAATAAACATTTTCCCATTTTTTAGGCGATTGAGATAATTTTAGAAAATATCATATAAGTCAAAATGGGTTCATGACTTGTTTTGAAACCGAACTGGAAACAAATATTTCAAAATTAATAAGGAACAATAATAACAAATAGCTTGTTCATGGAAAAACCTGTAGATTGTATTTAATAGCAGAATGTCCGTTATTGACAGAATCCTAAATAAATAAACAACAAATATGAAATTGGAACTTTATTATTAAAATGACTAAAGCCTTATTACTAACATGAAATATATACTTTGTTAATCTGTAGACTCGATTTAAAGATATTACACAAAATTGGATATTATTAGGTGTATAACTTTGCTTCCGCCGATTTGCAATAGATGGCAGTAGCGGTAAGTGGTGGTTGGAATAAATAGATCATAGATGTCATACAATAAGCTTAAGTATTTGTAAACATAACGCCATCGAAATATTAGTCGATTTGTGTCTGCATCATAAAGTTATTCCCGATTAAAATCGCCAAATTTGCGGGAGGTTTTAATTTTATGCTTTAATATGAAGAAATCTGCGGCTGAGGCTCATCGAATGCTCTCAAATATCTATGGTGAGGCCGCTATTAGTGAAAGAACGTGCCGAGAGTGGTTTCAACGCTTCAAGAACGGTGATTTTAACGTCGAAGACCAGCATGGCGGTGGAAGAGAGAAGGTTTTCGAAGATGCAGAATTGGAGGCATTACTTGATCAAGACTCGTGTCAAACGCAACAAGAATTGGCAGGATCATTAGGAGGGACGCAACCAGCCATTTCAAAACGCCTGAAAGTCATGGGAATGATTCAGAAACAAGGAAATTGGGTGCCGTACGAGTTGAAGCTGAGAGATGTTGAACGGCGTTTGTGTGTTTGTGAACAGCTGCTTGCAAGGCAAAGACGGAAGGGATTTCTGCATCGCATTGTGACTGGGGACGAGAAATGGGTTCATTACAATAATCCCAAGCGCAGAAAATCATGGCCAAACCGAATATTCACGGTTCCAAGGTTATGCTCAGTATTTGGTGGGACCAGCTCGGCGTAGTGTATTATGAGTTGTTAAAACCGACTGAAACAATCACAGGCGATCGTTATCGAACGCAATTAATGCGTTTGAGCCGAGCATTGAAAGACAAACGGCCGCAATACAACGAGAGACATGATAAAGTGATTTTACAGCATGACAATGCTCGACCCCATGTTGCGAAAGTGGTCAAGACATACTTGGAAACTTTGAAATGGGAAGTCCCACCCCACCCGCCGTATTCTCCAGACGTTGCTCCCTCGGACTATCACTTGTTTCGATCAATGGCACACGGCCTAGCTGACCGGCACTTCCGGTCTTATGAAGAAGTAAAAAATTGTATCAATTCGTGGATCGCTTCAAAAGGTGACCAGTTTTTTCAACGCGGGATTCGTATGCTGCCCGAAAGATGGGAGAAAGTAGTGGCCAGCGATGGACAATACTTTGAATCATAAATGTATAACCAGTTTTTTACGATAAAGCCTCGAATTTCGGAAAAAAACGGCGGAAGCAAAGTTATACACCTGATATGTTTTAGTAAAAAATGAGTAATAGACTGACGGATAAGCGGAATATTAATTAAATAAAAGTGGAAAAAATGATAAAGATTTTTCCATCATCAATTTTATATTTATGTATTAGGAAAAATATTGTCAGAATAAAATGAATATTGTTATTTGAAAAAAAAAATAACGTTGTTGTTTGAAATTTCATGTCAGTTGTCCATTGTAAAAATAAAAAACGAAAAAATAGGAAAAAATATTTTTTAAATGTATATTTACTACAGTTCTGTTTATATTTGTGGCTTCGACCGGTTTCGGCAGCTCGCTGCTATATCTTTATTGTCAGCATATTCTAGTATACAAACACTTTTGTTGAAAGGAGTAAAGAAGTTATTATAATATAATAAGACAAATTATTATGTTAGAAACTTTACAAATAATATGATTTATTTATTTTTCTATCAGTAGTGTTATTATTGTATTGAGTAATCAATGGTTGTGGTATTTATTTTGTATATTTCCATTATAA
Organism: Lepidostoma basale; assembly: GCA_022606425.2. Classification (NCBI taxonomy): domain Eukaryota; kingdom Metazoa; phylum Arthropoda; class Insecta; order Trichoptera; family Lepidostomatidae; genus Lepidostoma; species Lepidostoma basale. The sequence continues at coordinate 796,503 of JAHDVF020000178.1, forward strand.
AATATGTAATGAAAACGCGGAAAACGGTTTTACAGTGATTTTATTTATAAAATATATATTTCATTGAATTCTATTACACAAACAGTAGTCTTCTTATTCTTCTTCCTAGACTTGTCCCATTTACTTGGGGTCGACTCTTCTTGAATGGCGTCTCCAGGACTGCATATCCTAGGTCTCTCGAAATTGGTTCTGTGATATGGAGTCCTCACGAGGCGAAATATTCCGTTATGCTGGAGAGTGTTCACAAAAAAATTCTGAGATATCTATACATTAAGGAATATGGTAGTTAACCGTGGCTCTATCCGACGGCATTTCTTTTAGGAATGCTCGGAACCAATTCTTTACAGCTACGAAGAGATGGGCATCTCATCACCCATTTCTTTAAATTAATCAGGGGATATTTCGAGAACTCGGCCATGCTAGAGGGAGTTGGGCTTTTTGTCCCTGATAGATTTCTCCGACAGCGACAGCACAGATTGTTTTACCTACCGGCCACCAGAACCAATCTACCTCTGGTGAAACCGGTGGGAAGACCAATTAGTCTGCTGAACGCGGTCTCCTCGGAGATCGACGTCTTACATAGATGTGAAGGTACGTTCAGGGGACAAATACTCTTGACTTAAGAAAGTAACTTGGCTTTCTAATGTCGAACCATCTATAATATAAACCATCGTTCCTGGTATTATGTTAATTTTTATAATATTTTACCTGTACTCAATAGATGCCTTAAAAATTTTGCTGTTTGTAATGTCTTTTGAGTTAATTAACTGATTTGATTTGATTTGAGAATACGATCTCTCTTGAGACTGCCTTGTGTCCCATCCACGTGAGCTTGGGCCTACCACGTCATCTGGTAATCTAACATAAAATTGAGTGTTGACTGAATTTTCGCAACCGAAATTTTAAAAAATTTGCTAAGTAGACTTTTGTTTAATGTTGTTTTGTGATAAAAAGTAAAAAAAAAACATACATATATATTTTATTCCGTTTTGGATTCGATTTCGCAAACACAAATATACAATCAAAATTGTTATTTTTCGATGGACGTGATTCCGATTTATTATTTGTATAATATTTGCATTTCAGCGAATGTTGAATCCTGGCTACTGTGAATTATCGAAATTTGAAAAATTCGCGCCGCGACGAAGTAATTCATATGTAAATGTCGTATTGACATGTAACATAATGGAAACCTTCAACGCGAAAATCTGTTCCCAACCTCATTTCCACACCACAGATTTGTCTTCTCTGTGAAGAGGCATAAAATCATAACACATATTTTTTCTTGAAAATATTTATACGAAATTTAACCCTTCATTTATGTATGAGCGTTTCAACAAAATAATAATACTAATAATAATATTAATAATAATAACAACAACAACAACATTAATTAAAATAGTAAAAATAATAATCATTATAACAATAATGATGATAATAAAAATAACGAAGTGTATAACATTCTCTAGAAACCAACTAAGATGCGAAATCTCCGTAAGCCAAGAAAAAATGGTAGACCAATTCAGATATCTCGGAAGCGAAGTAACCAGCTCTAATGACCTCCCCAGGGAAGTAAGGTCACAGGTAGATAAGGCTGCAGCGGTTGCAGGCTGCCTGAAAGATGTCATATGGAGAAACAAGGACATGAGGACTGACAGCAAGGTACGCATTTATAAGACTTGTGTGCGACCAATCCTCACATATGGCATTGAATCGAGGGCAGACAATGTCAAGACAAAGAGCATGCTTAGGACAACCGAGATGAAAACACTCCGCGCTATAGCTGGCAAAACCCTACGTGATCGAGTTAGGAATATAGCAATCCGAGAAATCTGCGAGGTCGAAGATGTGGTCAGATGGGGATGTCAAAGACGGCGATACTGGCATCAACATGTAGAAAGAATGAGCTCAAATAGGATATCATACATATCTCTCCATGGAACGCTAAACGAACAACGCCGACCAGGAAGACCCCCGAAACGGTGGAGAGAAAGCAGGAGTTCAGCGTCTTAAGGACCCGCTTGAAATAACAGACTCCTGAGTCTATCAAAAGTGAATAATAATTATAATGATAATAATAATAATTATAATAATATTAATAATAATAACAATTGACAAATCTATATCTAAATCTCATCTAAACTCCTCAAGTTTGGGCATCCAGGTTTATTATGGCGAAATACTTACTAACTAACTAAATAACCATCACGCCGTCTCCCCGAAGGAGTAGAGAGAAAGAATGGACTGCCACACTTTTCTTTCCTTAGATAATTCTCTCGATTTCTCAACATTTATACATCGTGCACACATGTCGATTTCTCCGACACCTCACGTGGCGGACATTCAGTAGGTATTTGATTTATTTGATCGTGCCACGTTTCTCTCGGTCTTTCATTATTTCTAGTTCCATTCATATCGTTAACATTACTTTTACAACATATAGTTACTCTTTTATATAAATTCTTTCCATGTGTCCAAATAATCTTAATGATCCTTTCATTATGTTGTTCATAACACTTTCATTCGCATTATACTTTCAACCGCATTCATTTATTATATTTTCAATCGACACTCTGGCATACACAGATTTTCTACATATTATTCTAAAAAATCTCATTTTTTTCAAAATACATCTTCTTCTTTGAGTGCCCTGTCAGGTTGGCGATTGGCGTTGGCGATCATTCTGGTAAACTCTTCCCTATCCTGCGCTGTCCGGAATTAAATTACTAATTACATAAAATTTCATTTCAAATAACATAAAATTAAAAATTGCAAATTGCATTGAATTACAAATTATATTAAATTACAAATTACATTAAATTACAAATTACGTTAATTTACAAATTACATTAAATTACAAATAACATTAAATTACAAATTACATTAAATTACAAATTACATTAAATTACAAATTACTTTAAATTACAAATTATATTAAATTACAAATTACATTAAATTACAAATTACATTAAATTACAAATTACATTAAATTACAAATTACATGAAATTACAAATTACATTAAATTACAAATTACGTTAATTTACAAATTACATTAAATTACAAATAACATTAAATTACAAATTACATTAAATTACAAATTACATTAAATTACAAATTACATTAAATTACAAATAACATTAAATTACAAATTACATTAAATAACAAATTACATTAAATTACAAATTACAATATTACATTAAATTACAAATTATAATACATTAAATTACAAATTACATTAAATTATAATACAATATTAAATTAAATAACAAATTACACCAAAATACAAATTACATTAATTTACAAATTACATTGAATTACAAATTTCATGAAATTACAAATAATGTTAAATTATAAATTACATTAAATAACAAATACAAAAAAAATTAATAGCTTTATTCTGATGATGAATGTGATTCGTGCGGTTTTGCTTCTTCAGAAAAGTTATTTAATATAAACACGCGTACGCAATATGGGCGTTGTGGGAGATAACTTTCATATATATCACGTGTTTTGATTTGGAGATATGTACTTCACATCTAACATAGACGGCACATACATTGTTCAAAAGGCACGATATTTTTAATGTGTATAATTTAATTTAAGGTTATCAAGGCACTTTCAAAATAACATATGTGAAGAATGTCAGATTACAAATAACTGGTCCCAGTTTTATGTACAGTATTTTAGGAAGATAAGATCACTTAAACGTATGTGTATTAAAACATTGTACGATAGAGCGGATGAAAGCATTATGAACAAAATTATGAAAGGATCACTGCGTTGGTTTGGTCCCATGAAACGCATGGACAAAGAAATAATGGTTAAGAAAGTATACGCCAACGATGTAAATGGACTAGAGAGTCGAAGAAGTCCGAGGAAAACATGGCATGACCAAATCAATAAAATTTCAAAGGTCGGCCATGTTAGAATTCGGAAGAATCGACGTGCGTGTATGACTCGCTGTTTGAATGTGGAACAACCTAGAGTGATAGAGTAGTGTAGCGGTCCATTCTCTTTCCTTACCTTTTCGGGGAAACGGCGTGATGGTTTGTTGTAGTTGTTATTAATTTAGAAAACCTAATTGTGTAAAACAAGCAATATTTTTAATCAAGTTTAATTTAATAGTTTTAATAGATAAAATAATGAAGTACATTAAATAAGTATCTTTCATTATGAAATTTGTCATACCCCTGTAACATTTTGTTTAGATTTTCAGAATCGCTTAATATAACTGCTTTCGATTATGCATTATAGTTTCAATAATATTTGGTAATCAATAATTAATATTCAATTACTAGTAAAACATTTTCAATTTCTGCCTCCTCCTGCCGCCATCTTTTAATTCATAATTTGTAGGAGCTATGCCGCATCTTTTCTTACCTTATCCTCCCACAAAGTTAAAAAAGATACGCTATGATACTAGAAGATTGCAGCGATTCACTCACTGGTGTGAAATAAGCGAATAAGTGAAATGAAATGGATTTAAAGTATTCTTCTTCTTCTTTTTGTCCTGTCACACCTCCGTGGTGCATAGGGCCTCAAGGAATCTTCTCCACCCGACTCTATCGCATGCCTGATGCTTAACATCGTCCGATCGATTTAAAGTATTACATAAATTAAATTAAATAACACTTTGTATATTAACCACGCAATTGTTACTACAATTAGTTTTGCTTTTTAGGTTCGCAACCCATCACACCGCGTCTCCCGCGGAGCGAAAAGAGAAGGATGGAGTGCCGCATCAGTAAAAGTGTGACAGTCCATTCTTTCTGCCTACCCTTTCGGGGAGACGGCGTGATGGTTAGTTAGTTAGTATTAGTTTTGCTTGAAGCCAAGCTTCATCAGAGCAATTCAAAAACGAAATGAATAAATACAATACAGAATCAAATGACTTTACTGAAATCTCTTGATGGAAGTTCATTTTAAATAATGAATAAATAAAATGATGTTTTTTTAACTACTTCCACTTTTGTCTTTATTTCGACAGCGACCATTTATGTAAAATTTACTGAATTTAAATATTGGTATTACAGGTATTCAAGAAGATACATATTCTATACAATACAATGTATTATAGATTTTATTATAGCTTAATGATAAAATCTAAAATACATTGTATTGAATATGAATCTTCTTAAATACTTATAATACCAATATTTAAATTCAGTAAATTTTACATAAATATTTGAAGATTATTTTTGAAAAGAATCATGTTTACCAACCCTGATCTGTGTGTATATAAAGGACTCGGTTTGCAATAGTTTCACCAGTCTGTCGATGCCAGCGAACCTGGCGAAAACGAAAACATCATTTTATTTAATTATTACAATACAGAATTATAATATATGAATATATTTATATACACACCTTTTTTTTAAAGAAAAAAGTTTTGTATTATTTTTTAATTGATATATAAATAAACATATCAATCAAAATTTGAAATATTCATTCTTAATTTTTTGTTTCTTTCATTTCACATTATTTTCTATCAAGAAATCTTCTTATTTTAAATTAGAATCGGATTTTCAGTCAAATGTCATCACCATCCGCCACTGTTCTTTAGAAGGTACCCCACAGAATCCGAAAATTACATTTTGTATCGAAAATTTTCATGGCATATCAGAATGGCAGATGGTTGATTGAAAACAAAATGGAGATATTAGGTATTATTATGCTAAAATTCCAATACATCTGTTACATTCCGATTTTTTCTACTCAGCTTTGATGTTGTGTTATATATGTATAATATATTTGTTTATATTCTCTGGATGGGTAGATAAGAATGAAATATGATCTTTTATATTATATATTATTATTGTATGTATATATCAAAAAAAAAAAAAAGTACTTGAATATTCTTAGCTATATCACAAGTTAACGGAATTACCTTTCATCATGTTTTTTTTTGTATTTCAAATACTGTAACTTTCTTGATATATTGTCAATATAATAGCAAAAAAAAATGTAAGCCTCGTAAGGTATTTTATTTTAAACTCTATGTTTAAACAGGTTGTTTGAACCCAAATACAGTTTACAATTTATTTTTAGCTATTATATTGATTCTTGTGTTTTTTTATTGTCATGTGAATTCTACACCAGACCAAAGACAGTGTGACAATCACACTGTCATCGCCGGGAATCGAACCCGGGACCTTCGGTATGGAAGTCAAAGCTCTTATCACTCTGCCACGAAGGCCGACATGAATGGTCTATAATTGAAGGCTGGTTTTTACGAGAGTGCTAAGTGTTTTAAATCATCATCATCATAATCGGCTGTCCCTCGTGTCCAAGGAAGACTGTCCTTCACGGTTGTGGGTCCGCATGTGACTGAAGAGCCCGATCCTGGACTCACAAATTCTGGGGCATCTGGGGCAGGGGAAGGCGCTTGTAATGGAGCCGTCACCGTCTCTCGATGGTCTCTCCTCCTCCTTTCTGCGACGTCGTCTCTGCGCTGTGCTTCAAAGTCGTGCGTGCCTTTATGTACTATTGTTCTCTACCTAGGTCTGTCTTCTGCAGTCTTTTCCCAGCAATCACAGTAGATGTTAGTCTTTTGTAGGTTTCCTTTAAGGGAGTCCTTAAAGCGTTTCCTTTGACCATCGCGTGAGCGTTATCCTTGGGTAAGCTAAGAGTACATAATCTTCCTTGAGAGTCTTGGTGTTTTAAATATTAAAACAAACAACAGAGAAAACAAACAACAAATAACAAAGAAAACCAAAAATTGTAACATGTGTCTTGTAGCACGAGTAGCATATTTAGAGTGATGTTTGAACTACACTATTATTCAAGCATCTTTATATAGTTATTCAAGCATCTTTACATATGTTACATACATGTTTACATATTTTTTCTTTACACAATTACATTTTATGTTTTATATCAATTTCAAAAACTCATTTTTAACCTTTATGATACTTGGCATCTTTTCATCTCAGTCCATTAGTCCTCAATTATTGTACTCGTATATTCTACTTATCCCTCTGGCCCCATAATAAGTTACCTACTCATTGGAATACAATGAAACTTTAGTTTGTTTATGAAATAAATAAACGAAGATATTTCTATATATTTTTTTTATTGAGATTTAAGCCAAATTCAGACAAGGCGGATTCATCCGTGCGGAAAGCTTAAACGATTTTACTCTGCTGAAACTACACCGGCCTTATGTTTGATCATGAACGTGACTGTGACAACATTTGATTGTACAGCTTGGGCTCGTCGTTCATGGACATAGCGGTGCAGCGTGAGACCCGCACGATTTAAGATCTTTGCATCACCTTGGATGTTTTCAGTTCCGGACGGACTTTTTTGGTTGGCAATACAACACATTTCCTGATCTGAATTCTAAAGATTAAACTAGTTCATCGTTTTGATAACATTTTATGGAAATCACGAATGCGTTTTAGGTCTTGCGTCTGAGAAGTATATATGATGATATACTCGTATGTCGATAAAACAAAAAAAAATGTAATTTCATAATATATGAGCCGAGGAAAAAAAATCGATTTACACCTTATTTCGCCGAAAGAATGAGCGCCTGTTTGATTATCCGGAAAATCGATTATCCGGAACACCTCCGATCCCATTAGTCAGGTTAAACAACGTTCTTCTGTATCTTCATTATCAGCGGAACGACTTAATTTAATGCAAACGATATGCATTCATGAAAAAAACGTATTCAATTTAGAGTACTGTATATGTTTCGTACATTACGTGTGCTTCTTCATTGTATTTCTTTATTTAAATAAGATTAGTATGAGGTTATCAAGAATTATAATGTAAATAGTGAAACCCCATAATAAAATCGTTGACTATATGGTGTGAAAACATTTTGGATATGCACAACATTTTTGCACTGGAGATGGACGGGTACAGTCGGAAACATGCTTAAAAAAGTACTCGTACATATATATATACGAGTATGTGTTCTGAAAATACAAGGTTTTCCAAAAGTTATTCAATTGTGAATCCACTACACAAAGTGATGGCGAATATAGAAGAAACTATTTTATTTAATAAAACATTCATTCATAACGGAATTCTAGTAGTTTCCCAGTGGTGGTCTAGGGCAGTGCTCCGCAACCGGTGTGCCGCGGCACACCGGTGTGCCATGAGCCGGATGCAGGTGTGCCGCGGTCAAACACATAATGAAAAGCATATTTAGTTATAGTCGGAAGTCGTGAATTGCGAAAGACTCGACTCTTTCGTAAATCAGCCCAGGAGGCGTTGGTGACCTTTTTTTTATTTTAATATATTTTTTATCTCATTCAGCTTTTTATGGCGGGATATTTTTTGTTGGCGACCTTCTTTTAGGCCATTCGTGAAAAATCGAACATTCGATTTTCCCGAATGAGCTAAAAAAAAAGTCCAACATCTCTGCTGAGCTGATTAACGCCCACGCCCAGAAGGAAATTTTAGCTTTAGGTGTGCCACGGAATTCTTGGAAGAACTTAGGTGTGCCGTAGGTGAGAAAAGGTTGCGGAGCACTACTCTAGGGGACAGACCGCTTGGCTCCTGGTCTAGGGGACTTGAGTTCAATCTTGGAGACGATGAGATTCCTTCTTCATAATAATAAACTATTTTCTACTCATATTGGAGATTATAGAAACTAGTGGCAACCCGTGAAATATTCACGAAAGTAAATCAAATTCTACATTAACTTTCATAGTGTGTTTTAATGTTTAATGTCACACAACAATAATCAGAAGAAAATTCAAAATAATCAAGAAATATTCTCGGGTATGCGCATCGTGTGCATTTCTAATTACCTTCGCAGATAATCGAAGTATTCCTTTCTCGCTCTCTCGTATTCACAAAATTATCATTATATATTTTTTGACGATACCCGGGTTTTTGCCTTTTTATATAGCGGTTATATAATGGCAATGGGCAGGTTCAGAAGCTCAGACGAAAAATGGACAAGAAAACTGCTAACTTTGGTGGAAGGATGAGCTGAACAGACATGTCGAAATAACCTGAATGCAGTCTGCACGAGACAGAGTGACATGGAAGCGAATGGAGGAGGCCGTTATCTAAGAGTGGACGGGAATAGGCTGAATATGAAGAAGATATTGTGATACCATTGATTTAAATCATAGGTTTCTAATATTTTCTGGACCACCGCCCCCTTTACAAGAAAAATAAACGTTCAACGCCCCCCTCCCATAAAAGTTATTCCAAATATTTAGAAACCCATAATTGAATTTTAAAATATTACTAAATCTTTTATGTATCTGAAAACGACATATGCTTTATTAATACCTACGTCATTAGCGTGTTGTTTTTGTCTTTTTAGACTATATTTTTTTTATCTGCCCACGCTGTCTATTTTTTCTGGGTCTTCTACTGCCCCCCTGAAAGTCTTAAACGCCCACAAGGGGGCGTTATCGCCCGCTTTGAGAACCTAGAATTTAAATCCTTGTTGATAGTCTTTAAAAAAAATGGAACAAGAAAAAAATAAACAAAATGTGAGATAATTATTGTTTAATGCCGTGCTTTTAGAGAACAAAGAACTAGAAGTAATATATTTTATTAACAGCCCGCCATTTTGCTTGCGAGAGAACTATGCAATCTATTATATATTAATGAAAGCATCGTCCCCTAAAATAAAGTAGGGTATACTGATTCCTGAAAATGAATTTAATAACATTATCTCCAAAACCAATTAGAAAAGTTTAAAATATATTATAAAAGTTCCAGCCAAAGCCGTCTGTTTTTACTTAGGAGGCCCAGGAGTTCGGCTGCGAGTCCTAAATTTGAGTATTTCATCAGCAACAGTAAACTTGGTGAGGAGAATTAGGAAGTTTAAGCCCATCGCCTTATGTAACCCGAGTTACACGACCCAGACGTTACTTGTTACTGCGGAGGTTTTGTATCCCAACTATTGATAACAAATATTAGTTGGCGGTACTATTAATTTAGTTTGCGGCCACTACAGCGGGGATTTCGCTAGCCGACGAGTACAACCTATAAAGTTACACAATGAAATTTGATTAATAGATTGAACACTTGTCGTTTAGCATTGATTAATATGATCTAGATTCAATAGATGATACTTTTAATCGTGAACAGAGAGCAATTGTTAGTATACTAACCTAATAATACACACAATATTAATTAATACGAATGAAAACGTCAGTTTTATGGGAATGACATGTTTTGCCCTTCTTAGGCATTATCAAATGTGACGAAACTTCAACTCGTTGAAAATTATATACACTAGGAAATGGAGCAGAATTACATAATTAACGAAAATTGATACATTTTTAACAAAGAATTATTTAAAGAACTCGTTAAGAAATTTTATGACAATGGTTACATAGTTAGGGGATATTAAATGATATAATATTAATCAAAAATAAATTATTTGAGGTGGACGAAATAAAGCGTTTAAAAAAATTCTTTTAACAAATTGTTAACAAATGATTTTACATATTTCAAGGTGACTAATGATTCTAAGTATTATACAGGTATATAAAATAAAATCGCCATCCTGTGTTATATTGGAAATACATTAAGGAGTGGAGATAAGTAAATGTTAGTTTGTTCATTGATTAAAGTTAAATTAGGTTAATAATAAGATAAAATAAAGTTTTTTACTGAAGGAACATAGAAGTTCCCGCCACATACCCGAGGATGTTATAAGCCTCGCTCGTACACTCCCTGGGCCTGTCCCCGGTCCATCCGGGACTTACATTTAAATACGGCAACAACAAGGGGGTGCCAGACCACATTTAATCGACTCAATCTCACTTCTATGCTCCGCTGTAATTTATTGAATAAATAAATAAGCATAATATATAATACATGAACATTTTAGGAACATTATATAAAAGTTAAAAATAATGATATACCACAGGAATATACAGCGGGAAGAACAGGAGAGGCAGAGGAGACAAATGCGGGATAAGATAAGATAAGAAAGCTAGAGAGGTGTATCAGGATAGAGTAGTGTGACGGTCCATTCTCTCTGTATACTCCTGCGGAGAAACGCCGAAATGGTGTGTTGTTGAATACTAAAATTTTCGGAATATCTCTGTTATATTTCTAGGCATCGATTGATTTTAGCAAAAGAAAATATTAGCAAAAGATAATATTATTATTCATATCATATTATTATTCAAAAAATATTATTATTCATATTAGCAAAAGAAAAAATATTATTTATTGTCACGAAAATTCTACATCAGGCCAAAAACAGTATGATTATTACACTTCCATCGCCGGGAATCAAACCCGGGACCTTTGGTGTGACAGAAATAGCTCTTGCCACTCTGCCACGAAGTTCGTTAGATGATAGAAAGAAAGAAGCATATGATAGAAACCTTATCACATTCATTAGTACAGTATGAGCTCAATTTATTTTACGATAGGTAAAAATAGATAATCTATTCAACTAACGAGAGTAGTAAAATTAGAATCGTAAAGTACGAAATCCATTATAATCGCTGTCGACTTAATGGCCGGGCAAAACAAAGAAACTCCTGCGATATTATCGGACCGGCTGGGGATAGGAGCATTAGGGCCCGGACAGTTGTTATTTCAAATTAAGGTAATCTCCTTTGTCACGAGCAAAAATGGCGGCTATTAGTTAAAATATCAAATTTTCAGGTGGTTCTGTATAAAAGATGACGGCCGCTTTGCCATTCAATACGCGATACTCCGGGCTCCCGCTGCCGCCAGCGCCGGGCGGCCCTGCGACGTACTGCTAATGCTAATTACGGCCGTTAAAGCAACGAGGAAATAACCGTAGTATAAAGGCTTCATTTATAACATGAAATACGACGATTATTTCTTTTAACGCTTTCCATATTGGAAGATTCCGTCATAAATGGCGAACATCAGAATATGAATAAGCTTTATTGCAAATTTAAATCATCAAAACACTTCTTTTAATATAATCTGAAAGGTTAATAAGACTTGATATTTTTTTCTTTTCAGTCATATTCCATGATTGAGGGTCGTGTTCATTCTGTAAACCATTGACCATAGCACGCCATGCGCTCCTGTCACCCGTCAGTCTCCAGGCTGCATCTAGTGAGAGATCAGTCAGCGCCCTGATTAGGTCGGACTAGCGGCTTGGTCGTATTTGTGGTCGCTTTACCTCCACTTTGCCCATGATTATGAGTCTTCAAGGTTGTCCTGATCTTTCTGGGCTACGTACCTAAAATACTTTAATACACTCTGAGAGCACATCCTCCAGAGTCTTGCCCTGATACCCAGCTGGTTAATGATCGTCTAGTTTGTTCTTCTTGCCGTCCAGGATATAGGCAGAATTTGCCGCCGGCACCAGCACCAAATCTCGAAAGCATTCAAACTTAGACACATCTCACTGCCCATGTGACTCACAAACACATGAAACCATAGAACACATCATCATTCACTGTCCCACCTACACGCGAGAGAGATGGAAACTGGAGAAGGAATGTCAACGGCGTGACATTCACATCACAGACCTCCCAGCCATCCTCCGCCACAAAAAAACACTACACCGTTTCGCTGACTTCGCAACCACGGTGATGGATTGGTTGCGCGCAGCCAATAAATAAATATGTATTTCCCCACAGGTACGCCGCGTCCCGACTGAGGTTTTCCATGTTTCCTCCAGTTGTAAGACGAATGTCGGGATGCTTATTAGATAGCCCATGGAACCACAAGACAGGAACTCTTACACTCACTTAGTTAAATTCTCACATAGACTCACTTTAAGTAAAGTTCACGCCACTTTGAAATACTAAATATCAAGGTATCGAAGAAAGTACACAAACCAAGTAAAAAATAATAATTTCGAAAGCATAAATTTTCGACCTCTCCGATGTTCGCGCAGTCCAAGACTTGCAACCATAAAGGAATATCGAGAAACCAAGGGTTGGAACGAGTCTCATCTTGGTCTTGTTAGAGATATTTTTGTCTAGCTATATCTTGGTGAGCTTTATGACAGTTTTAGCTATTTGAGTTATGCGTCAACTCTCTCTCGTATACCCCCTGGTTAGTTATCTATGATCCAAGATAGACAAATTCTTTTTCAATTTCCAAATCTGAGTGAAGGCCTGTGCTTGTGAGATGGTTAGCTCTGTTTATTATCATTATCTTTGTTTTCGGTCTGTTAATCCTCAATCCTACCAGCTCATTCTCCCAGTTTTTTAAATCCATGTTTTTTAAGCGTATCATAATTTCATATTATTATTATTATTTTGTTGAATCGCTCTTAACATCATGACAGCATGAGCCAAATCGACGTAAAGGATATTATAGTTATCATAGTGATTCTCGTGACATGTGATAGGTAGCTAATCTATCGCCATTTTTTGTCACGTGAATCCCACACCAGACTAATAATAGTGTGACAATCACACTGCCCTCCCCGAGAATCGAACTCGGAACATTCGGGGTGGCAGTCAATGCACTTACCACTTGGTCACGAAGGTCGTCATGAAGTATATACTTTATTATATAATATATATATTATATTACAAACTTATAGATATAAAATAATCAAATCAAATCAGTTCATTTTCTCAGCAGACATTACAAACATGTATTTTTTCGACATATGACAGGTGCCTTCTGGAAGGAAATATTTTGCCTGTAATCAATAGATGCCTTAAACATTAATGCTGTTTGTAACATTTGATAATGCCTTAAAAGGGCGAAACATGTCATTCCCATAAAATAAAATAAAACTTCTAGAAAACTGGCTTTTTCATTCGTATTAACTGTTTGAAATGTCTGTTGAGTAAATATACTTATTTGATTTGATTTTTTTTTGTATACAACAGGTCGTTTGAACCCAATTACTGTATACAATTATTTTAGCTATTATATTGAATCTCATGACATGTTGTAGGTAGCCAATCTATCGCCATTTTATTGTCACGTGAATTCTACACCAGACCAAATACAATGTGACAATCACACTGCCATTGCCGGGAATCGAACCTGGGACCTTCGGTATGGATGTCAGAGCTCTTCTCAGATGTCAGAACACCCGGCGCCCCTGGAAACGACACAAAGTACACCAAACCTTCCACCACATATGTGATAATGTCACACGCCTCAGAAAGGCGAAACATGTCACTCTCATCTAATATAATAAAACTTCTAGAAAACAGACTTTTCTTTCGTATTAATTAAAAATACAGTTTGAATTACTTTTTGATAACTTTGTATCACAACACTTTATTACACTTTTCACAGACATGTTTCGGGACACAGAAGCCCCTTCTTCAGTGTGTACAAATTTTAAGTGTAAAATTAATATATTTAAATTCTTCAGTGTAAAATTAATATATTTAAATTAGGTTATAATTTGTACACACTGAAGAAGGGGCTTCTGTGTCCCGAAACATGTCTGTGAAAAGTGTAATAAAGTGTTGTGATACAAAGTTATCAAAAAGTAATTCAAATATGAATCCGCAACACAAAGTAATGGCGAATATAGAAGAAAAAATACAGTTGTTTATTAGATTGATTATCAGAGAGACAAGTGATTTAAAAAATGGCAAAGTTGTGTCAGTATTATTGCCTAAGTAAACTATTTCCAGTGATTTTCCTAAATTGGGTATACAGATATTACTAGTAATCTTATTAGATGAAATAAGTTTATTTGAGACGAAAGAGAGAATCCTCTAGGGGCATCATATGGGTCTCCATCACTTAGAAACCGTAATACTTTCTAAGAAATCACCCACCTTTTGCCGCCCATCGATTTTGTCTTATCTCGTGAAAATTATTTGGTTTTGTATTGCTTCTGCTATCCGAAAAATACGAGTAGTACACGAGAATATTGAATATATCAGATACCGAATAATAAAGATGTTTTGGGGATTTTGTATACCCCCTGGTTAGTTATCTATGATCCAAGATAGACAAATTCTTTTTCAATTTCCAAATCTGAGTGAAGGCCTGTGCTTGTGAGATGGTTAGCTCTGTTTATTATCATTATCTTTGTTTTCGGTCTGTTAATCCTCAATCCTACCAGCTCATTCTCCCAGTTTTTTAAATCCATGTTTTTTAAGCGTATCATAATTTCATATTATTATTATTATTTTGTTGAATCGCTCTTAACATCATGACAGCATGAGCCAAATCGATGTTAAGGATATTATAGCTATCACAGTATCATAGTGATTCTCGTTACATGTGATAGGTATCCTACACCAGATTAATGATAGTGTGACAATCACATCCTCCCCGGGAATCGAACTCAGAACATTCGGGGTGGCAATCAATGCACTTACCACTCGGTCACGAAGGTCGTCACGAAGTATACACTTTATTATAAAGAAGGGTTGGAGCAGGCAACAAAGTGAATGGTGCACTCAAATTTGTCATCGCAACCAAAAACCAACCCAAATAAGCTAAAATGGCAGTACATATATGGCAGCTTATATATGGAAGCGAAGCATGTAACTGGCAAAAAAAGAATGAAAAAAGAATAAATGCAGTAGAAATGAGATCTCTTAGACGAATGTGTAAATACTCTTTGTACAATAGTGTAGACTGAAAATATACGAAGTGAATGCGGTGCAAATGATGGTGTTATGAACAAAATAATGAACGGATCATTAAGATGGTTTAGACACATGGGTAGAATGAATGAAGAAATAATGGTAAAAAATATATATGTTAACGATGTAAATGGAACTAGAACTAGAGGAAGAATGAGGAAAACGTGTCACGTTCAAATAAATCAAATATTGAATGTCGGCCACGTGGCAAGTCAGAGAAATCGACGCGCGTGCTTGACACGATGAAGCGAGAGAAATATTTCAGGAAAGAAAAGTGTGGCAGTCTTTTCCATCTGCCTACTCCTTCGGGAAGATTTCATGATGATTAGTTAATTATTAATGTCGGTGTTATAGTATTACCAACACCAAACATGAAGGCAAATTCCTTGCCACTAATGGGAATATGCTGCTGAAGAAGAATGTATAATTTAAAATAGGGAAAATACTCGCTTTGGGTTACCTTGGGATCAAAGTCAGGTATTCGCATGTTTGAGAAATTTCATAACGATATGCAATCATCCCAATAAAGTTGGATTATTTAAAAATATTTATAATTGAATGTAAGGAAAAGACGCGCTTTGGATTACTTAGCAATCAAGAGCGGGTAATCATTTGTCTGTCAAATTTCATAACGATCAGCTTGATTCCAATAAAATTTTATGTAGGAAATGAAATTGTTTTCTGGTTACCTGGCAACATAGATTAGGTAATCCAATGTTTGTCAAATTTCACAATAAAAACTGTAATAATCCCAATAAAATTGGGAAAAAAATAAAAATATTAAATTAGATACATGTTCAGGTAAATTGGTAAAAATAAATCCACTAGAGTTTTATTATGAGGTAAAATCCTTTCAATATTCAAACTCACCGTGTAAAGGGTGTTTTTTTAGAGGTATACAAATTCAAAATGAAAAAAAAAACACATTAAAATAATGTTAATGTCTATGATATTGGCTTTATTTAATCATCGTCTTTAAAAAAATATGGGCCAATGATTCCATCTGCCCATAAAGCACACCAAGCAGCCTTACATCCAACTTTGAATGAATGTAAGGGCGTCTCGACAAAGGCTTCTGGGTTTTCTTCACTCCAAATTCGGAAATTCTGGTTATTGACATAGCCATTTAACCAAAAATGTGCCTCATCGGTGAACAAAATGTTGGTTGAAAAAGATGATCAAGCAGAATATTGTTTTCGGCCCAATCACCGAACCTACGACGCGCATAATGGTCACGCGGTTTCAACTCTTGCACAAGCTGGATCTTGTAAGCTTTAAAGCCAAGACTTTCCGCAGAATCTTCCACAAAGTGGATGGGCACAGCTCCAATTGCTGTGCATGATGGCGAATCGATTCATTCGGGTTCTCCTCAACACTACGCTCTACAGCAGCAATAACTTCTTTTGTGCGCACTGTTTGTCGTCTTTGTGGATGCGTATTATCCACTAGAGTGTACATGGTGTGAAAACAATCCGTGGTCTTACGAATAACTTGCTCGGATGGACGATTATGTCGACTGTAAAATGGACGTAGTGCACGATTAGTTTGGATAACCGAACCATAATTTTAAAAATAAATTTGCAGAATTTGCAAGCGCTGTTCTGACGTCAGTCTATTCATGGTAAAATGGCAACATGTACTGACAACAAATCAAATATTAACTGTCAAATTGACAGTCTGTTAAATCAATGTTGCCAGTTTAAAAAGCAAACTTCTTAAAAAACACCCTATACCATACATTACTTTTATTACAAACATTTTTTGCCAGCATCATCCGATATATTTTTTTAATCACCTCATAAATCTTGTATAAAGAAATATTAAAGTACACAATAATTCATATTCATACGGATTGGTCATATGAAGTAGTAACGTATAGAGCCTATGCTATGTTTAATGGATAAACCTTAACCCTTCCGAGAGAAAGTAGTTTTTTTTTAAATCAAAATTTGTACAATTAAAATTTCTACTGCATTGTATTTAATCCAGTTTTGAAGGACCCACGCTGGAGGATGGGACTTACAGAATAAAAAAAACATTGAATTTGAAATACTGATTAACCAGGAAACAGTTGTGAGATTCTGTAAGTCTCAACGCCTACGGTGGGCTGGCCATGTAGAAAGAGGGTAGAACACCAAAAATATATCCAAATGGGTGCCCCGTGAAAAGAAACCGAGAGGCAGACCGAAGAAAAGGTGGGCGGATTGCTTGGAAGAAGATTGGGAGAACATGGAAGGAGCTGGGTAATGGCCAGGGACAGAAGTCAGTGGAGGACTGCTGTGGAAAAGGTTAAGTCCCACACCGGGATGTAGCGCCGAGAAATGATGAATGATGACATTTTTACAACTAATTAAAAGAAAAAAAAACTCAATTTAAAAATTCACTAATATTTGTGTCTTTGACCGATTTCGGCAGCTCGCTGCCATCTTCTGGATCATTTAAAAAAAAGATTTTATTTACTTTCGTTATTTAATAAAATAAATAATTTTTGAATTGTGAAATTTCAAATAACATTTTTTTATCTTTATTGTATTAGTTAATGCTATATTTTAACATGTATAATAATATAACAGGTTATTTGAACCGAATTATTGTAACCAACTATTGCGCTATTCATTGAATATAATTACGTGTTATAGGTAACAAGTCGACCGCCAGTTTTATTGTTACGTGACTGAATGACAGCAAAGACAGCGTGATTTTTTGACACTCGTTGCCGGGAAACGAACATTGTGTGTCAATCAAAACTGTTACCACTCGCCCACCAAATTTATTAAGTGTTTAATGTTATTGGAAAGAAGATGAAAAAGAGAAGAAGGATTCGGATTGCTTGCTAGAAGCTTGCTAGAAGATTCAGATGATGGCAGCGAGCTAGCAAAACCAATAGGCACTAATTGCTCGTAAGTAGAATACAATAAAATTAAACATCACATTTCAGTCTCTATGTTTTCAGTAGATACAATAAAATTGGTTTATAAATTCAAATAACTAACAAATTAACACTCGATTTTTTTAATTTCGTTATTACTGTTTTTGTAGGGGAGATGGGGATTAAAAAATAAATTGGATATTACATTTTTTTTTACAGAAAATACATTAATGCAAATTCGTCATATTACATACACCCCAATATGGTTTAAAAAAATATAAATAAAATATAACGTTAATGTTGGTCATTAAATTTAACGTGAAGATTGTTGCAAAATTGAATTATTTTAATAAATATGTATTATACGAGTATTATACTTTTATGTCGTTGTGTGATGCAACAAGATGGCGCCCAGGCGCCCCAAGATGGCAGCGGTCATTTGTAATTTCTTACAAAATGTTGTATTATTTTCTACTTTTTGGCGATTGTTTTAGTGTTTTTCATAACGTGACATGGTATGAAAAAGTTTTATATACCTGTTTGTGCATCTCTGTGAGTGGTTTATTGTTTTAATGGTGCTTCTAAACGGATGAAATATCACAAGGTGATTTTTGTGTTTCGCTCTGAAAAACGTCTGAGAATTTTATATAAATTCTGTACTCGCATAAGGGTTAATGTACGAACTTAAATGTCTGTATTGTAGTAGGGAATGTGAAATTGGACCGATTCAAGGGCATGAATTCACAATGAGGAGAGGCGAGTTATTGAGGACTCGTCCTGAGGGAGTCGGAAGGTAAAACGGATCCTGTCGGTCGGATCCCCGCCGATCGGTACGTCCCGGTTTCATATTTTTTACATCGTCACGGAACAATACTTTCTCCTTTTTCTCTAAATCGAAAATTCATAACTCAATTTACAGCGCGGTCGTTAAATAATAAGTTGGAAGAACAAGGTTACACGGGGAGGTAGCGGAAAAGCAAAATCAAATCGATTTAAAATATACAATGTTTTTGTTGATGTTATAAATAAGTAATAAAGCAATACATCACCCAAATAAAATTGCTCACAATGCATAAAATAGGATTAATAAATATTTGTGTTTAGTAAATAGCTTAATACTTTGCACTTTAAATATTACAATGCTAAAGGAGTGTTTCTGATTTAGAAAATTTGGTTTGACTATGTGATTCACCCGTAAATTTAGAAATATTCCGTGTAATTTTTTTGGTTAATTTGATTGTTGCCGTACTTAGTAATCGTTTATTGTGACACGTAATACGTTTTTACTTTTTTGACGTTAAAATTATATAAAAGTTTTTTCGTTTATATGAAGATTTTGACAGTTGTAAAAATAAAATTTTCATTTGTTCCAATGACAATTTGAATAATTTCTTCAATAATGTTAAAGTTCTTGCTGGTGTTGGATTGTTTTAAGTGCCTGATTACAGTTAAAAAACAGTGGAAACGTGGAATATGAATTAATTTAACACAAAAGTTCGGATCGTCCAGCTGACAACATGTGCAACATCTAAAATAATATAATGTGTTAAATTATTTTTATTTTGTTATTTTATTTTATATCATTGTATTTTATATTATTTGTTTTAGATTTATTTTGTGGATGTTGGACGATCAAAGGGTGCGCGGGAGATGCCTATTGGTGGCGATGAGGTTCGCAACCCATTACACCGCGTCTCTCGCGGGGACGAAAAGAGAAGGACGGAGTGCCGCATCGGTTAAAGTGTGGCAGTCCATTCTTTCTACCTACCCTTTCGGGGAGACAGCATGTTGGTTAGTTAGTTAGTTAGTTCAAAAGAGTTTTTTGGTTTTGGAAAAGAGATTTACATTGTAATTTTCTGAATATTTTAAAAATAGGTCCCGATTTTACTAAGTATGAAATGATTTATACATGAATCAAAACACAGTTTTCCACTCTTCTATATATTTTCTCGACATGTTTTAAAGGTTATATTAACTGTATATTCGTAAACAGATTATTTAATTCTTCCGACGATGAAGGTTACCTTCTTACGAAAAACATACTCCACAATGTTTTGTATTATAATTCTAGTATTTTCGATGGGGGAGACGGGTTCTGGAATGGAGACCGCGAACGGTATACCGCAGAGTTGGACGTCTCCCTGTTCGCTGGACCGACGATGTAATAAGCATAGCTGTACCTGGATGGATGAGAGTGGCGGTGAATAGGTGGCAGTGGTGTGCTTTGGGAGAGACCTACGTTCAGATTTGGACGACATACGGCTGATAAGTAAGTAAGTATTATTATTGCTTTCTTTTTTTTCTTCGCGTGCCGTATCAGGACCCCTGACTTTGGCAATCACTCCGGCGAAGGCTTCTCTATCTTGCGCAACCCGAGACAGCTCCCGCACATGTCTCATCCCGGTCCAGTCTCTTATGTTACACAGCCAAGACGTTTGCCTTCTACCAAGACAACGCTACCCCTCAATTTTTTCCATCAGTTGGAGCAAACTGTATTTATCTTCCCGTAGAATGTGACCCAGATATTAAATCTTATTATTGTTTTAATATTATCAAAAATTGAGGATAAAATTAAAATAATTAGGTGGGGAATTTTTAGAATATGAACAATTAAAAGCAGTAAAAAAATTGAATATACTCCTTTAAATAATATACGAAGTTCTAGCATACGACGCCGACACGACGGTGTTCTAGTTAACTGTACCAGTACATTTTATTGCACCCAACTAATTACGTCTACGCGGGTGTTAACGTAATTTCTGTTAAGTGGAATTAGCAGTTGAGAGCTTTTCGTGTGAACACGTTGGTGACGGGGAACTCACACACACCGGAGTCTTTGGAAGTTGTACGGCGCATTGAACTAAACGTTTCTGGGTGGTAACCATGGAGATACGCACTCACCCGCCCACCGCGTCTAGGTTTAATTGAAATTCCCCATATTCCATCGATTAGAAAATCGTTTCTAAGACATCTGACTGGAATGTGCCGCGACACGCGGCTGCGTGCGCCCCACGCCCGGCGAGGCGCGGCGCACACTGGATCCATTTGGCAAAAACATGGACATAGGGGTCGAACTCCGAATTTTGCCCTGATTTTTTTAAATTAGGTCCTTTGTGTGATTCCGAACCGCCCTTGTTTCATAACTTTTTTGATATAACTGCTAATTTCCAAGAAAAAAAATGTTGTTGTATGGAGCAAAACTGATTTTTGCAATTATTTCAGAATCAGGTGGATACGTCAAAACCAAACTTAGTAAGGATTATAGAGGGCATAATCTTCTACATTACTTGTTACGACATATACTTCATATCTCTGCCCGTTTAAAAGCAGCAGACATTTTTATTATTATTTTTAAAAATACTAATATTAAGGATTTACATTAATGATATTAGAATTTATTTTACAATCTTCAATGTGAGCAGAAAATAGCTCATTATTATGAAGAAGGAATCTGGTCGTGTCCAGACTTGAACCCATGTCCTCTGGATCAGGAGCCAAGCGTTCTATCCCCTAGACCACCACCCATTATAAATCGTTATTAATTGTTACGAGTATAAAGTGGTTTCGGATTTTTTGTTAGATGCATAAATGATAATAATTATGCTGCTTCGACCCCTATGTCCATGTTTTTGCCAAATGGATCCTGCGTGCGGTGCCAGCGGCCGGTAGGGTGGCGGAGCAACAGCACGCGGCGTCTTTCTGATAGAACTGTATTGTACAAACTCTTGTGATCCTCTTAACAAAGCCTAAGTATTAACACGCTATTGTTTAGCAGACAATGGAAAGCGTATATCTCTTTATTTAAATGAAATTCGGCGTTCCCCAAATTAGTCGTATTGTGCTCTAATTAAACAGAGTAAGCGGATTATTGGAAAATATCGATAATCTCGGGGACAAAAGTCTGCCACTGTGAAAAGGAAATCTTATACAATAGTTACTCGTGAACACTCCAAGTGCTTGTTTACTCTGCGAGCTCCTTAACCTTTCCCTTACGGTGCTAAAATAAAAACGCGCGTTCCGGTGTTGGGTAGGGGAAGGGGGGGCTAGTTGTCACAAAAAAATTAAAAGTTGAATATCTGATAACTCTTTATTTTGAGACACATCATATTGATTTTATCTTAAAGTACATGTATTAAAATATAATAATACAATTTACACGTGTTTATAGAAAGTTCACAAAAATAATTATAGCATTTACAAAAAAAAAATCAAAGTGTAACAATGTGCCCCACGGGGGGGCAAGTTGTTACAGGGTGGGGGCATGTTGTTACGAACTAAAACAAAAATCAAACATGTATGTAATTGTTAACATTAATATGTGGAATATATATAATAACATGTAAAATTAAATTTTTGAATATTTAATCGCTTAAATCTATGTCCGAATCACAATTTTGGCATGTAAAATTAACTTTATCGCCACGAATGCAGGAAATGTGAGCCCATTTATTGCATGCGATGCACTGGATCCATTCCCGTCCAGGTTTAGAGCAAACAAAACTCTCTGTACATACCAAACACAGGCATTCTTCGTGTTCTGAGTCGGAAGAAGAATCCAGTACTTGCTTCTACTTCAGTTTCTTCTACTGTTTTTTATTTTCAAATGCACACGTCGAAATGTTTTTTTTTTATTGATTTGGCGGCCTGTTTTTGTTTTCTCGAGCTCTCTCCCAGTTCGATTTGGTTCTTAACCGGAGTGTCAGTCAATATTGCTGATAAAATTTTTCTTCTGGAATAATGAACTCCCCTTCTTGATCCAGATTTAGGATGGCCTTATTTGTTCAGGCGTGGTATGCTGTATTTTATTGATGCCACTTGTTGATGGCTGCGGTTCCGTGAAAAAAGATAATTGCTCTTCTTAATTTTGAGGTAGAGCTTCACAACTGGAGGTTGCAGGTTATAAAGGAGAAGATGAATGTGGTTCATTGACCACAGAAACGGTTTCTGCCATGGTTTCGTTGGTATTATCTATTGATACACTTTCAGTGCTAAAGTTCTCAGGCATTGGACGATCGGTTATTTCGGAAGGCTCGAAGTCTTCCTCTGAAAATATATTTCGATTATATGGCCATATAGTATATATATACTTTAAGCTCCTTTTCCTGATCAACAGAAAATATTTGCCGAGGCTTGTTGTAACCCACTAAGGTAGATGTGGTTGGACCATTCTCTTGACGTTTTATGTAACGATGTAATGTCATAAAATTTACTTTGTATGCTTCGGCAGCTCTTTGAATAGATACTTTTTTTCTGTTACTTCTTTAGCTGCTCTTTTGTAGGTCTCCTCGGAAAATTTACCTCTATTGTTTTTTTTTTATATGTCCGTACCATTGTTATATAAAATCTAGAACAATAATAATAAATGGTTTAATAATTTTATATAAATATGCCATTTGAAGTTAAAGGGAAACGTAGTGGGGCTAGTTGTTACAGTAACAACTTGCCCCCCCATCGTTGTAACAACTAGCCCCCCTGACCCAAAATGAAAACAAATTGCTATAACATTAACACGGAAAGTGTTATTATTTCGATATATTATCTGAATGTAAGCAGAGACATGTAGAGTTTTACCAATTTACTTAGAATCAACTTACCTCTTATAGTTAGTGAACAATTAAACTTCAAAATCAGTCAACGAAAGTTACTTTCAGATACGAAATGCACTATAATCGGTTTTATTTGAATTACGCACGACCGGCAAGAGCGACGTTCCGTCGAGCACCGCGGACACGATACCTGGACATACTGTGCGACACATACGCCACAGAACCTAGTGGTGGGGGAGTTATTTAGAATGTAACAACTTGCCCCCGTAACAACTAGCCCCCCCCCTCCCCTAGTCAGTACCCGATCAAAAAATAGCGATTTTAAATCGGAAAAATAATAACATTCATACCTAATCCCCTTAATTAATTATAATTTAAGTCAAAAATTATAATAATTGAGATTTATTTGCTGAAAACATAAAAAAAAAACATCTGGCAACGCTCACGGAACGGGCACAGGTCCACTCTGGTTGCAAGCCCGAGAGCTACTGCTGGCGGCAGTGAGAACATTGAGCTCCTCGCGTTTCCTCAGTGAAGTATGCAAGAGTGAGATGCAAATATAGTGTCGCGCACTCACAGCGCTGTTTATACGCGAATTTGTTTCCGATCTTCAGAAAATACCTCCGATGTACCCGATAAATTCTGATTATTATTAATATTATTTTTTAAATCAACGCGTAAATATATTATGGAGGAATGCTTAAAAGCTTAACCTTGTATTTATTATATTTATAGAGATATTGATGGTTATTAGAAGCAACGTGTATTAGATACCCATCATAGGGAAGGGACGGTGTACGGGACAGATTAATCCCCCCGTACTATTAATATTTATTTTGGCCGCTGACTGCTGCTCGTCTCCGACGTGGTGTGGATGGTAAAACGGAGAATACGGCGTGATGATGATTGTGTAATAAAACGTAAAAGTTTTATTATATTGCGGCAATCGGTGCAGGAGTAGAAGCGAAGAGAAGTGTGCAGTAGCTCAAATACTGGTTTTCACGTAGGTAGGAGCGCCAAGCCTCCTGACGCGCATCGTGTGAGCGCGTGTGTGAAACTGAAGAAAGAGTGAGCGGAGTCTTAAACAAGACCGGCTTATATAGCCTCCGCGATAACTAGCGATAGCGGTTACCAACGTTTTTTTTTGGTTCTGAGAATTTCAGTATTCTCTTCGCAGCTGCTGTTACCACGGCGTTTATGATTGGCTGTTAAAAATCGCGCGATCAACGGCCAATGAATTCCGAGAATAAATCGATTTAGCCACTGCACAATTTCGTTACTATGCGCTTCCACTCCTTACCGACCGCCTTATTTATTTTAACAAAATAGAAACAAATTAAACTTAAATCAATTTAAAATAACTAACATTAATTAAATAAAATTAACATAGTTGTGAACAATAATAAAAAATAAAAAAATAATAAAAAAATAATATAATAATAAAAAAAATAATAAAATTATAAACTATTCGTATTCGTCCGATACAGAAGGTTAAATATGGATTTTTAAAGGGTAAACAGGACTCAGATTCCGTCTCCTATAACGATTGGTTTCAAATGGTAACCATATTTTTCGAGAGGAAATTTTATTTAAAGGTAGTAAATATAAATGTTTTCGTATAAATCCGAAATGAAAAACATAGTCGTTCACGCGTTCTCGTCTGCTTGAACATGCGGAATAAACACATTGAGTAACTGGCGAGACGCGGGCACCGGGCGCTTAGTACGAATAAAAAAATCCTATTTCGACTGACATTGAGAATACACAAAAATAACATAAAATCTCATAATGATTCCGTAGGGTAAATTCAATTCATATCTTGGAAATTACGCAATACGAAAATATTTCATTTGACGAATATTTTTATGCTTAGACGAGGAACTCACATTAAAACAAGATATAATTGCTTTAGAACTCACATTTTGCGAGAAATTAAATAAAGAAAAAATACACACAAATCGCACCTTCAGGACGAAAACGACTCAACTCGAAAAATCACATTGTTGGGAAATCGCAAAAGAAGAATGTAAATTGTGACACTTTCGTATTATTTCTTCGATTGTTTCGATTTATTTAAAGTAATCGCAGTGTACTTACTTTAAATAAATCGAAACAATCGAAGAAATAATACGAAAGTGTCACAATTTACATTCTTGTTTTGCGATTTCCCAACAATATGATTTTTCGAGTTGAGTCGTTTTCGTCCTGAAGGTGCGAAATATCGTATGTATTTAGCCTCCAGGAGCCCCGCGCGAGATGTGGGTGTCGTTTTACATCAAAAGCAAACGGAAAATTATTTGTAGCATACTTAAAATAATAACTTTGTTATTTATTGGAAAAATACGCCTCTTTTCCGATTCAATTAATATATAATTTTTCTAATTTAAAAACGCCCCTTAAAGATTAAAAAAAAATACCAAATACATTTTTTTGTAAATTCCTAGGGATGGGTTATGTAAATCAGTGGTCCCCAACCCCCGGTCCGCGGACCGGTACCGGTCCGTAGATCAAATGGTACTGGGCCGCCCAAGAAACATTTAATTCATTGAGGTGTATTTCTTTCGGGTTTGTGCGACTTTTCATGGACGAGAGGTTAACCGGGAGCTAAAAGACGTCACCTTAACACACTTCACGCGGGTGTTATTTGCATATATCCTATTACCCCTAGATAGAACCGTCTGATTGTAAAGAAACAAGCTCGGGGTTTTCATTGTTTTAGCGTCTTAGTGAGTTAAAATGTTAGATCACTTTATATAATTTTTTTGGTGTAGACTAGTAACAATAACGTATACGGCAATCTAGAATGCCACGAGTCTAGAGCACGGTCCCGCGTTCAGTATCATTGAGCCGCATCTCTGTCTCGTAATAAAATTCCTCGTTTAGCGTCGGTGGACCGTAAATTCACCGGCAAGGCGAAGGTGGCAGAACGTAATAAGCAGCCGCGGTCGCTAATTCTCGCGCTCGGCGTCCCGCGGTAACTTCATTATTAATTTGAGCTTTATTGAACGCGTCCGGAAGGCAAACTTCGATGTGAAGTCACCTGCAACTTCAGTAACCACGCTTCCTCTCTTGATTTCTTAACAAAATATTGGTCTTTAAACGCTAGCACAGCCATTGACAACACTAGTTCTATCTACCTGCACTTACCTTTGTTTACTTATAAATATTTTTATTGGTAGTCAACGAGGAAACACTAAAATTAAGTTTCTTCTTCTTCTTTCTTATTGTAAACCTATGTGGTCCGTTCTCCAGAGTGTTGCTCCTCATGTGAGGTAGATTCCCAGCTGTCCATTCATCTTTTAGGAGGTCTTCCACGAGAACGAGTCCCATGAGGTTGATTATGCAATGCAATATCCCTTATATGGTGGTGGTGTCCATTCTTTGAACATGACCTTACCAGTCCCTTTATCGCTGTCTGCTCCATCTTATAATATCCTCAACCTCACATATCTCTCTTATTCTGGCGTTCTTCACGCGATTCTTCAATGTATTGCTTGCTACCGTCCTCAGTGTCTTCATTTCGGAAGTCCTCAAAACTTGTTTGGTCCTTACTGTGTCTGCCCTTGCTTCGACGCCATATGTTATTATTGGTCTTGCGCATGGTTTATAGATTCTCATCTTACTCTAAATGGTCATGTCTTTGTTTTCCATATTATAGATTTTAGAGACCCAGAGATTGCAGCTGCTTTGTTTACTTGGGGTTGTATTTATTCCCGCAGATCAGCTCCCCACACCAGGTCTATGCCTAGATACTTGAAGGTCCTGACCTGTTCTATGGGTTGATTTTCTATAACCAGGTTACATGTTTTGGGTGTTTTGGAAAAGGTCATACATTAAGTTTTTTCGATAGAGATCGTCATGTTGTATTTCTTACAGACGTGATGTAGTCTGTCTAGCATTTTTGTAGGTCATTATTGTTTTCAGCTATGATTATAGCATAGTCTGCATAACAGACCACATTGACAATTTTCTCTCCCATCCTTTATCCCAGTTGTATCGATTGGGTCTCCTCTATAAGTTTGTCCATTATCAGATTGAACAGAAAAGGGCTTAGGCTGTCTCCTTGTCGTATACCTGTCAGTACGGAGATTGTTTTACTTAGTTCATAATCGCATCTATTTCTGGTGTTTAAAGGCTTCATCAATATCGGGTAGTCTAAGGGAAATTATTTGGAAAAATAAACACATGAGCATCAAGGGCAAAATGAGGATATAAAAACTTTCGTTAGTTCTATCTTGACATACGCAATAGAAGTGAGAGGCCACATAGCTCGAACCAAGCAACATCTGCGCGCCGTTGAAATGAAAGTACGAGTAATATGATGTATAGCAGATAAAAACCTTCGTGACAAATAACAAACGCAGAAATTCGAAGAATATGCGAGGATGTAAATAGATGAGGGGGCTAAAGCAGAAGACGGGCATGTCTTTTGTGTGCTATTGTAGAAAATAGAATTCCAAAGATAGACCGAGACAATCTAACGGAGGAAAAGTTGGCGAGATATTTGACAGTCCACATCCCAGGAGGACAAAGATGCAACCAACAACAGGTCATCAGATAAATATGAAGAAAAATGAGAAGAAGAAGATATATTCGATTTTTCTTTCTTTAATTTCTAGTAAGAAAATTGACTTTCAACGGTTTCTTTCATTTCAGGCATTCAAAAGAGATTCTATTCAGGTTTAAAGAACTCTCAGTTTTCTTTTGAAATTGGATTTAATATCTTAATAGCAATGTAAATCATGGTTCACGTGAAATGCGCATGGGATGTTGGAGAACTTCGCAGTTTCCACTCAAACTTTGCAAAAAGGTAATGTCAGTATTCTTCAATCGGGATTTCAAAATCACGTTAAAAGAATTTATCCCTTTGAAATGACTACACTACTTGAGTAAAGTAGTGTAGTCATTTCACTATTTTACTCCCAGTTAAAAGATCGCCCTTTCAATGACAGAAATGCTAACGATCGCAAAAAATATATTTTTTAAAAGAGGTGCGCGAGCAAACCTGAATATACCGGTAACTACCCTCCTAAGGTGATCTTATTCACTGAGCACCGATGTCTCTTGATGTGTGAATATAAGGGGTATTATATATTCTATCACTTCCATCATTTTAGTTATTATAGAATTATCAAAGTATTTTTTATTTACTTCGGAAAATCTCACATCAAAGAATTTCAAAGTTTTTTTTTTAATATACTAAAACCTTTTGATAAACTCAAAGCGTTTACATAATGTTTTTTTTATGAATTATAAAACTGTATTTCCATTTCTTCCAAGGTAGGGTAACACTGTTTTTATTCATAAATATTTAATCGTACAATAGAAACATTTAATATAATTATAAAAAGTGATCTCAACATAGGTTGATGAAACAGCTGTCGCGAAAAATAAAAAATTTAAAGATAAAAATTGTGATATATAAACAATGTTTTATAATATAACAGTTAATAATGTGGAAGTTTTATAGTGTTTCAGCCAAAACACTGGGCTAAAAATTTTAATGTTAATTTTTTTTCTTAAAGGATTATCAATATTAGAGGGTCAATACATGTATTTTGTATTAATGATTGATAATAAATTAACTTTTTTTATTCGTTATAGTACAAATTTAAAACAGTAAGCAAGAAAAGAAAATTGTACGTTGGAAACGGTTATTTTCTAAAAACGGTCGCAGTTTACATACAAAATCATGTAAACGTATAGAAAATTCATGTTGTTATTAAAAAAAGAAACATAATAAATAAATTATAAATGTCTTTTTAAAATACATCTTCTTCCGATGGCGCTACACCCCATATCGAGCCTTGGCCTCGACCGTCAACTTTCGCCTCCAGCAGTCCCTGTCCTCAGTAGTCGTTCTCCAGTTTGGCACCCGAAGAAGTTGTGCTGCATCCCTCTTTACTTCGTCCTCCCACCTCAGCCTTGGTCTTCCCACCTTTCTCCTTCCGCCCGGGGGTCCAGTAATAATGCGTTTGGGGACCCGTGAGTTCGGCATCCTCTGTACATGTCTAGCCAATCTCAATCTTTGTAGCTTTATGTGTGTGGAGATTGTGGGGACCTGGTACATGGAATACAGCTTATCATTGCGTCGAATACGCCATTGCTCTCCGTCTCTCACGGGTCCACAAATTCGTCGCAGCACCTTTCTTTCGAAGGTATCCAGCAGTTCAGCCATGTTTACCGTCAAAGTCAGAGCCTCGCAGCCATACGCCGATACTCTCCGTATACGGTCTTATATAGCGTGATTTTTGTCTTTCTATGGATGTTGCGACACCTAAATATCGGTAGCAATGAGAAGTATGTTTTGTTGGCCGCTGTGATCCTTTTTCTTATTTCTGCTGGGTCTTCATTGTTTTCTGTGTCAGACTGGAACCCTGGTAGGTAAATCGTTCGACCACTTAGAAAGAGTAGTTGTCTTTAAATTGGACACCATTTCTTACTCTATGTGACGAGTTTCTGCTCTGGGTAATCACTTTAGTTTTATCTTCATTGATTTTCAGTCCCACATCAATCGCCGTTAATTCCAGGGGATCGAACACTTTCTTTATAGCTGGAATGGATCTTCCGACGATGTTGATGTCATACCTTATCCCACATATCGTATCCCACAATTTGGCTGCTTTTATAGCATATATTTGAGCTGGTGTCCACTAGAGTCAGCTGACAACGTGCTACAGTATAATGTTGAACAGAGTAGGAGCCAGTCTATCTCTTTGTTTTAAACTCTGGGCTACCGCGAATTCATCTGTCAATTCTTCATCTACCTTGACATATAATCTGGAGTCGGACATTTTTTATTTGACTAATCTGACTAATTTTGGAGGGATATTTAAAATGCATTTTTAGTTAAAATCTACTAATGTTAATGTCTTCGACCGGTTTCGGCAACTCGAAGCCATCTTCTGGTCTGGTCTCACCAGACGATGGCAGCGAGCTGCCGAAACCGGTAGAAAACACAAACATAAGTGTATTTTAACTAAATGTAAACATAAAGATTTTTTATTTTCATTAAACATACAAAAGACTGCTAGACAACACTTTATCATTGAATTTATAACCATTCGATAATGACCAAATAACACTAATATAATATACGAGTATACATAAAGAATTTAAAATATACTCGCTAATGATTTTTATATTGATGTTAGATTTTTTTCAAGTTACCTGATTTAAATATCAAAATTGAATAAAACTTTTTCAAACAACTATCTTCTTCTTCTTGTAGGGCTACGTCAGGTCCCCTTGTGGTTGGCGATCATCCCAGCGAATGCTTTCTTGAGAGGTGTTACTGGAGTGATGTCCCGTTGTCTTCTCCAGGCTTTTTCCTGTCTGCTATGACCCTGATGGTCAGTGATCACATTGCCCGGGACTCGTGACAATGAACAATTTTAAGATAAGTAAATTGCTAGAATAAGTAATCAATACATTTAATGATTTATAATAATACTTGCAATTAACATTTAAATTACACCTATCCTTCTTTTAAAATACAATATATTTAAAAAAATAATTGTATGTAATTTTTTTTGTATCGCTAATTAAAAATGGTGTAAAAGTATGTTTAAATTTTCATATAAAGCACTCATATTTTTAATAAGACATTTTAATCTTATCGATATAAGTTAATAAAACACTTTGTATTTAACCACGGTATGGTTATTATAAGTGATGCCCACGAGTTTCGCTTGGACCCAAGCTTCATCAGGGAAAATTTAAGAACTGTTTTATTGCCCCGTATATAATAAATATATTATTAAATAAATACATATTTTTTTCAAGATAAAAATAGTTTGGATCACTGATCTTCGTAAGAAGAAATACATAATATTGTATTAATTTCCGTTAAAAAACTCGGGTTCTTAGCAAGTATAATCTTTATTATAGTTTCCTACGTAGGTATAAAAATACAATAAAATATTGTACAGATTTGAAGTCCTCTTCACAGTAAGAATGAAATGAAATATCATTTAAAATCAAATCGTGCTTTTAGCGACGAGAGAATTTGTCAGAGTTTTCCAAGTAAGTAATAAAACATTAGAGAGTATTATTCTTTATTCTTTTGTCCTGATATGAACTTAATTGCAAAAGAC
Source organism: Lepidostoma basale (assembly GCA_022606425.2). Taxonomy (NCBI): domain Eukaryota; kingdom Metazoa; phylum Arthropoda; class Insecta; order Trichoptera; family Lepidostomatidae; genus Lepidostoma; species Lepidostoma basale. The sequence goes on from JAHDVF020000178.1 coordinate 828,521, forward strand.
GCTGTTATTTGTAAATCTGAGGAATCTGCGAATTCGGTTGGTTGGAACAAAATAAAGTGGTGTAAAAATAATTAAAGTGTATTGATATATAATTAAAGTGTGGTCTGTTTACCGTGGAACTTAAAAGTCAACTCAATGAACAGACTGGAAGCATTTGAAATGTGGCTCTATAGCCGAATGCTCAGAATTCCCTGGACAGACATGGTTACAAATACCGAAGTCCTGAGGCGAGCTAGAGTTGACAGGGAGCTGTTATCAACTATCAAGGTCCGGAAAATTTCACATCTGGGTCATGTACTGCGTGGGGAAAAATATTACCTTCTCCAACTGATATTGGAGGGGTAAATTGAGGGACGCCGAGGGCCCGGTATGAGACAGATGTTCTGGCTGCGAAACGTGAGGGAGTGGGCCGGCATCCGAAGTGTGGAGGAGCTGTTCCGAGCGGCACAGGACAGGGACAGGTTCGCCGAGGTGATCGCCAACGTTGGGGGACCCGACAGGGCACTTGAAGTAGAATATTATATTTAATGATGTCACACCACAAATTAAGTATAATTCTTCTTCTTCTTCTTCTTCCTTATTTTAGACCTATGTGGCCTGTTTTCCAGAGTGTTGCTCCTCCTGTGAGGTAGATTCCCAGCTGTCCTTCTATCTTTTAGGAAGTCTTCCACGAGGACGAGTCCCATGAGGTTGATTATGCAATGCAAGGGGAGTCTGGTGGTGTCCATTCTATGAACATGACCTTACCAGTCCCTTTTTCGCTGTGTGCTCCATATCATAATATCCTCAACCTCACATATCTCTCTTATTCTGGTGTTTCTGACGCGATCCCTCAGTGTCTTGCCTGCTATCGTCGTCATTAATAATAATAAATTGGATGATTTATAGAGCGCCATTTTTATGAATTAATAATCTCAAGGGCGCTGTAGCTCCGTTTTATGAACTAGTTGAAGATAAATATTTTAATTAAAGATTTTGTTAAAAATACATTTTGTTAAAAATAAATATTTAGTTAAAAATAAGCATGTTGTTAAAAATAAACATTTTGTTAAAAATAAACATTTTGTTAAAAATAACCATTTTGTTAAAAATATTAAAAAAAATTTAAATGATCGTTTTGTAAAGAATAAACATTTTTGTAAAAAATAAACATACAGTTGAAAATAAACATTTTTGCTTAAAATAAACATTTTATCATTATTATAGTTTAATAATAACAATATCAAACTCTAAGTTACTATAATCAAATGATTTTACTGAAATCTCTTGATGGAAGTTCATTTTAAATAATAATTAAATAAAACGATGTTTTTTAACTACTTCCACTTTTGTCTTTATTTAGACAGCGACCGGTTTCGCCAGACTCGCTGGTGTCGAAGAATCGCTCAGACTAACCAGTCTGTCGATGCCAGCGAGTCTGGCGAAACCGGTCGCTGTCTAAATAAAGACAAAAGTGGAAGTAGTTAAAAAACATCGTTTTATTTAATTATTATCTAAGTTAGTAGAATACTTTAAATAATTTTCCTGACAAGCAGTTCTCTTAAAACACTAGAAAATATTGTTCATTATTCCCCTGTCCTGATTTAAAAACTTCAGAAACCGCGCAATCTTCATAGGGCTAAAATTGCTTTCACGAAATGAAATATGCCTCCCGCCCCTGCCTACCTGAGCTCGCCCCGTGACCTTTAGGCGGTCTTCGTGTACGAGCATGCTTTGTATAATTTTTCACTTGAAGATACTTTACAGCAATTTAATATTTTACTCGCGAATTTTATATTTTACAGTTATTTTTATGGCAGGTAATTTTCCTAACAGTGTTATTAGCCCATAACAGATGCGAATCCATTCTGTTGTTTATTATCGAATTAAACAAGAGCGTAAAGGATTATCCACTAGCGGTAAGTACTATAACTTAAAATGTTTTTAAAAATAATTTTAAGGTTAATTAATATTATGTGGCTTATTAATTATATAGAATTAAATTTACCCTTAAATTAAAATTTTAATCGTAATAATTAACATTTTTTTTTTCTTTTAAGTGTAGTAGTATAATGTGATTCTACTTAGGTTTATAAGTTTTACAGAAAAGAAAACTTATACACTATATATTTTTTATTTTTGTTATTAACAATGGATCTCTACTTAGAAATTTAAAATAACAACATTAATCATTATTGTAAATAAAAATAAATAAAACGATTTTTTTAAACACCACTCTTCCACTTTTCTCTTTATTTCGACTGCGACCAGATTCGCCAGGCTCCCTGGCATCGACAGACTGGAGGTTGACCGGTATTATTTAAAATGTACTTCCATCAAGAGATTTCAGAAAAATCATTTAATTATAATAAATATTCAATAAACAATTATTGATATAATATTATAAATTAAGGAGTGCATAATGTTCAATAAAATAATGAATTAGTTAAAATTTCTGCTGCTATCCAGGGATAACATGAGGAGATGCTGTGTCCTTCTGGGTGTGACGTACTGCAACTGTGGCATGGAGCAATTCATGCTGCTCATAACGGAGTGCCCTTGCTGCCCTGTGAGAAGCACGGAAGAGCATCTGGTTCGGGCGTCCGGCAGTGCGGTCCAGTCGGAAGAAAAAGATGTTAAGGTTTGTGATTCAGTTTATATTAAAACTTAGCATAAGAGCAGAATATAGGGAAAAATGTAATACATATTAGATAAATCGTGCATCGCGAAAATTCCAAATTGTCGGCTATAAACTAAATCATAAAGGAAAGAGCAGTCTATTTATTTATACTGATTCTAGTACTTAGGTTCTTCAACGTAATAATGGCGAACCTAAAAATGTTTTTATCGATTATTTTTCTCTTGCCATTGTGGTGTAATGTTTGGCCGACTTTGCGTTGTTTCCAGAGGCGCCAGGTGTTATAGTTTCAGTAACACCACACGTGGAGGCACCTTCAATATTTCCAGTATTTAGCTGTATTCTTTACTCTTTCATACTTCGTTTCTATAACACTATATTTATGCGAAAGTTGACGATACGGTATTCAGCCACATCGTCAACTATCGCATAAATATAGTGTTATAGGGATGAAGTAAATAAGACATTTAAAACACGAATTAAATCCGAACACAACAAGGGTTACAATAATGAATATTTAATATACACAGCAAGTACTTACGCCAGTATTTGTACGAAATAATTTCCATAAATAAATGTTTTGAATATTACGCACACCTAAAGCGCGTATTATACTCGCACATGAATGGCAAACTGTCGCCGAAAAGGGCCGAGAATTTACATACGGGTTATATTAAGCTCCTGTATCTGTATCCTTGAGGCGTAATGGCAAGATATTAAAATTACAGCTTAAGTAAGTAAACAGATTATGCTAAACAAAACTAAGTACAGAGGCATTTGTTTACTTGTAGCTATTCGCGTCTAACTGTATATTGTACATAGGATTAGCGCTGCATAGAGCGCTTGTCAATCTTAATGTTTGTAGTTCCATAATCGTATTATGTAAAACATTTTTATATCGAAAATCATCATTTGAATGCGTGAAATCAGGGATCTGGTTTTGACAGCTGTCTAATTCAGGTTCCGAAGCATCAAAATTACATTAAAATATTTACTGTTAAAACATAAAACGCTGTTTATGATATCACCATTTTTTATTACTAAACCTATCCAAAAAAGCTAGAATTGCATTGCACAATGGTGTTCTTCTACCGACCCTTATGTATGGAAGCGAAGCATGGAACTGGCAAAAGACGGATGAAAGTAGAATAAATGCAGTAGAAATGAGATCTCTTAGACGAATGTGTCGATACTCTGTGTATGATAGAGTGTCGAATGAAAATATAAGAAGTGAATGCGGTGCGAATGATGGTGTCATAAACAAAATAATGAAAGGATCATTAAGATGGTTTGGACATATGGAAAGAATGAATGAAGAAAGAATGGTAAAAAAATATGTGTTAACGATGTAAATGGAACCAGATATAGAGGAAGACCGAGGAAAACGTGGCACGATCAAATAAATCAAATATTGAATGTCGGCTATGTGAGGAGTCAGAAAAATCGACGCGCGTGCATGACAGGATATACGAATGTTGAGGAAGCAAGAGAAATATGTCAGGGAAGAAAAGTGTGGCAGCCCATTCTTTCTGCCTACTCCTTTGGAGAGATGGCATGATGGTTAGTCAGTTAGTTAGTTTAGTATAAGTTTTTAACACTTGCTATAAAGTGACAGTGAACTTGTTCCGCATTATTATATGCATTATATGTAATCGATATAGTGGTTGGATTATGTCGTCATCAGCGATTTATCAAACATCTCGGCATAGTATTTGGATTGCATCGTCATTAGCGACTTATTAAACATGCCGGTATTAAACATTCGAATTATGTCATCATCTACAATCTATTAAAAATGTCGTTATATTATTCGGATTATATAGTCATTAACGATGTATTAAAAGTCGGTATTGAATTTGGATTGGTATAGTATTTGGACTATATCGTCATCAACGATCTATTAAAATGTCGGTATTGAATTTGAATTGTATCGTCATCAACGATCTGTTAAAATGTCGGAATAGTATTCGGATTGCATCGTCACACAGCGATCTATTAACAATGTCGTTATATGATTCGGATCATATCGTCATTAACGATTTATTAAAAATATCGGTATAGTATTCGAATTATATTGCCATCAACGATCTGTTAAAATGTCGGTATCAAATTTGGATTGTATTGTCTTCAACGATTTATTATCGATCATCAACGTCATCAACGATCGATTGGGCTGAGTCAACCAAACCGCAGAGCTAAAAAGAAGAATTGGACTAAGCTGGGCAGCTTGCGAAAACATGGGTTACATTCCTAAAAACCGGAAAATACCGCTCAACCTGAAACGAAAAGTCTTGAAACTGTAACATTATCCAAACAAAGTGCCGAGAAACTACGAGTGACCCAAAGAGCCATGGAAAGAGCCATATTAGGAATAAGCCTAAAAGACAGAGTCAGAAACGATACTGTGATAGAAAAAACAAAGGTCACTGACATCATCTACCGGGTGGCGACTCTAAAATAGTCATGGGCAGGTCACGTAGCCAGAAGCTCAGATGAAAAATGAACAAGAAGACTGCTGACTTGAAGACCGTAGACGGCAAAGTGAGGTGCAGGGTGACCGCAACTACGGTGAAAGGATGATGTAACCGACACGTCGGAATAACCTGGATGCAGTCTGCACAAGACAGAGTGACATGGAAGTAAATGGAGGAGGCCTTTGTCTAGGAGTGGACGGTAATAGACTGAAGAAGAAGAATACTGAATTCGGATTGAATCATCATCTATTAAAAATGTCGGTATAGAATTCGGATTGTATCGTCATCGGCGATTATTTAAAATGTCGGTACAGTGTTCGGATTATGTCGTCATTAGGTATCTATTATAAATGAAATCATGATCGTCTTGTTATAACTGAGTGCTAATTTGCACGCTAAGTGCAAATTTACCTTCGCAACATCCGCATTATATTCCTGGGCCGTGCTTTAGAGCCGCGCCGAGTAAGTTGTAGGAAGAAATGAGTCGGATAATGGGGCGGACGCTTATGAGAATATCCGATTACGAGGTATTACGCCGATACTTACCGTTAGAACTTATGAAAAAGTAATGGAAAATGGAAAAAGGTATTGTACAACGTTTAGGAACACGTACTTAAGGATTAAGGTTAGTCGTTATCTTCCACATCCAATAAATATCCTCATCTCTCAAGATTACGTTCCAAGTACGAGATTAGATGTTATTCGCAATTGGTGTTATATTTTTGGAAAATCTAGTTTCTGTGAATTGCTGGTAGAGGATGTTATGCCCCATCAAGTCTATTAAATTAGTAGCATATTGAAAACTTGAATCAATTTATTTGGTACTTTAAGAAAATCATAAAACGAAAAATGATTATTATCATAATTGGACTTATAAATAAATGAGAATAATGAAATATACGAAGCCCTTATATAATATATTGTATCTGATCAATGAAGTAAAATTCCATTTCAAATATTGATGAAAACGTCTATATTCTAGATGTTTTAGTAGAATACTATATTTAAATGAATATAGTTATAAATACATTAGCGAGCACAGAAATCTTTTCACGCTGAAAATATCGTTTTTTTGTAATTATATAATTTTTTTTTGTGATTCCTTTATAGTTTTTCAGTCCAAATTATTAAGCAACACTGTTTTAAGATGATCTGCAAGAAAAATGCCCTTTTAGGCATCAAACAATTTTTTTTCTTAATTTTAGAGTTAATTCGTAGATTTTCGATTTTTTGCCACAAAAATTACAATGCTCACATAATTTAAATAAACACGTATTTATTTCAAATAAAATTACATAGGTATATAACACTAACAATTATCAAAAACCAACAAAATCAATACTTTGTTCCTCCTCCTTTTTTTTAAATAACTGCTTCAATACGTTTAGGCATGGATTTCACAAAATTATGTATGTAGTCTTGGGAAAAAAAAATATTCACACTTTTTCGATGATATTTTTAAGGTTTTCCTTTGATAGAGGCTTCAGTTTATTTATTTCAATTGCCATATAATGCCACAAGTTCTCGATAAGGTTTAGGTCAGGGCTATTTCCAGGCCAATCCAGTGTTGGAATCCCATGAATTTTCATATATTCTTTGACCTAAAAATTATTTTAACAGTGTTATATTTTTTAAATATTGTTTTGTGAACATTATAAATCACAGTGTCAGAAAAAAATAATAGTTACAGTTTTTGCTCGGTGGCACAGTGCAGAGTCATCTTGGAAAATGCATTCGGAATTTTAAGACTGTGTCTTAGACCGACAGTGAAGCATCCTGTTGGACAAATGATCTGGGGATGCTTCTCCTTTTACGGAGTGGGTCAATTAGCATTCATAAAAGGAACTGTGAATGCAGACATTTACAAAAAAAAATCTGGAAGAGTTTTATTCCCGCCAATTGAAATGCACGAAGTCTTATTAGAGATCGAGTATGTATAAAAGTGGAAGGGGTATAATTAGGATTGAGGAGAAGGGAGGTGTAACGGGAACATATCGAGCATGGGAATTGAATTTAAATTTATATAATAATACAAAGTATAACTATATTAATTCAAATATGAATCCACAATATAAAGTGAAGGCGAAAGAAGAAAAAATAATATTTTATATATATTTAATGTGAGTGACACGTTTCGCCTTTCTAAGGCTTTTTTTAAAATGATACGTGTTTCATATAATTGTTGGTTTATTATAAAACTTCTAGAAAACAGACCATTCATTAATAATTGATAAAATAAGGTAATACAATAATGTAATAAGGGCTTTGCAATTATTACAAAGCCTACGGAAACCTTTTTCAGTTAATTATTCATCATGTTAAAAATACGTATTATTTATTATTATATCTACTGTAAATATAAATAAACAGAGAGTCATTTTTAGTATTTCGTCAGTGAAACCAATTTTCAAACTAAGTAACATAGTTTTTATATGTATGATGTATTCGCTATCACTTTCTGTTGTGGATTCATTATTCAAGAGTTCAAATATCTAGGTATGGACTTGTGTAGACAAACGGATTTACTGTGTAAAGTGGTGGGGGTCTAGTAAACAATGCTGCGGTCATCTCATGTTGTTCGAAAAATTCAACAAGAAAAAACTCTGACATGAAGATCAGCAGCAAATTAAGGATTTATAAGACTTGTGTGCGACCCATCATGACATGTTGGATCAAATGCAGGGCGGACACGACAATCACAAAAAAACGCGCTCAAAGTGTCAGAAATGTAGACATTCAGAAGCCTATCTGGCAAGACACTATGCGGTAGAATTAGTTTCTTAAGGATAAGGGGAGTATGCGAGGTCGAATATGTCATTTGTTGGGTGAGGCAAAAGAGAAGACACTTGTATGCACACGTGAGAAGAATGGATACATCCAGACTCCCTCTCATTGTGTTACACGGCCAACTCCAAGGAAGACGACTTCCGGACAGATCACCAAAGAGATGGATCGACAGCTGGGAATCGACCTCGCAGGAGGCCAATTCCTCATAAGAAACGGGTCACAAGGCCTACACTAAGAAGACGAAGAAGAATAAGAAGTAATAAAAAAGTGAATCTAGGGATACAGGTCGTAGGAAAGTATTTATAAATTATTTGACGACGTAGAAAGATAAAAACGTTCTTTTATAAGGATTAATTGTATCTCAATAGAGACGAAGATGTAAATTGTTTTTCTGGGAACAGAATATGGTGGCCGAGGCGCTTACAGGACTTATGACCTGTCCATTGGTTGGGTTGAGCGATCGCTTTATGTTTAACAACATTCCTCATTCCACCCTTCTAAAGAAAAAAAAAAGAATATCCGCAATGGGTAAAATCCAGTATTTGTCTACAAGAATTTGTATACATTCAAAATGTTGTATAAAACTTTCTATTATAGATCGCTTACAAAAGGCCCTAATTGATTTAATGGGTCCATTGAAAGAAAAATCTCAAAGAGAGTGCTTCTAACAACCAGAACTTACTTTAGTGGATTTAAAATAAATAAATTACTTCGGAATTATTATAGAATTACAGAGTTCTGCTATTTTCGGAAATTAAATTTCTTTGAAATTATAAAACATTATTATTTTACAAGCTATGAAAGTCGAGAATCATATTAATTGGGATTGAACTTTTGATGTTTTTTTTAAAACTTTATACATTGAAATAAGTATACCGTGGGTAGGAATTCGTAAAAGTTTTTTTTCTTCAGTATTTTTTACGAAATTTTAGATCCCTATTTCTTCATAAACTAAAAGTGTAAACATTGTTAATTTCTAAAATCATATTTTTTCAAATATTCAAAAACAGTTCATTGTAACTTTTTTCTTTCGTTCCATGGCATATTTCGAAGACCGATTAAAGATAATCAATATGTTTTAAAATCTATTTCAAGAACGCAATATACAACGTAAATCAAGAGACAGTAATATGACACGTTTAATGAGTTAATATTATTTTTGAAAATATTATTCTTCCTCTTAATTTAGGTCGTAAGACCTGTTTGTGACGGTGAGTTGTCCTGGGATGATGATGTCCAGGAATCACTCCGTCTTTTTGGCGGCCTTCCTGGTAGTCTCTTGCTGCTTGGGTTTTCATCTTTAACATTTTTTACGATTCTTATATTCTCCATGCGGTCCACGTGGTCTCTCCTATAGCGATTTCTGCTTCTTCCCCATCTTACTATGTCTTCAACACCACTTCTTCTTCCAATGGCGCTACAGTCCTTATCGAACCTTGACCTCCGTCAACTTTCGCCTCCAGCAGTCCTTATTCTCAGCAGTCGTCCTCCAGTTCGGCACCCGAAGAAGTTGTGCTGCATCCCTCTTTACTTCGTCCTCCTACCTCAGCCTTGGTCTTCCCACCCTTTACCTTCCACCCAGGTGTCCAGTTATAATGCGTTTGGGGACCCGTGAGTTCGGCATCCACTGTAGCTTTATGTGTGTGGAGATGTTGGGGGCCCGGTTCATGAAATACAGCTCATCATTGCGTCGAATACGCCATTGTTCTCCTACTCTCACGGGTCCACAAATTCGTCGTCTTCAACACCACAGACAAACCTTATCGTTTCTTTTCTGATCTAATCTCTGAGGGTTTTTCACTCATTCGATCGATGGAGCGCAGGTTTTGCATTTCTGCTACTCTAAGAAGGTTCTAAGTTCTAATGGTATCGTCTCGGACCATTTTCGACACCTTTATTGAGCAACTGGGTAAAATGGCAAAACGTATTTACTAAAAATCAACTGTCAACTGTCAAATTGACAGTCTGTAGAAACAATGTTGCCAGTTTAAAAACCAACTTCTAAAAAAAACACTCTATATTTGCTTCCAGTTTTGTCTTTATTTCGAAACCGGTCGCCGTCGAAATGAACACAAAAGTTAATTAAAAACATCGTTTTGTATAATTATTATTTAAAATGAACTTCTATCAAGAGATTTCAGTAAAATCATTTTTCATTTATTTAACGTTTATTTTGTTTCAAAATGACCAGAAAGAATAAAAGAAGCAAGTTTGTTAGAGGGCATGTTAGTAAACTGAACCGTAATTGACTTTTAAACGCTACGGGAACAAATCTTCTGCTGTTAATGTCAGCGTTCCGGGGCGGTCGCATCATTAACTTCTTGCTGCAGATATTACAGTAATCCTGGCGGGCAGGTCTTATCTTGGGATATATGGGGGTACGCTCTCAAGCCGAGCTAAGACCGAGACTCGGGGCGCTGAGATTAGGGACCCAGAGGATTATGTAAATCTAACCTAATGACTGGAGATGCCGCGGTTCGTTTATTGTCAATTAACGTATCAATACTCACTTCAATTGCTTTTTTAATGAGGGCGATGCGCACTGCTAACACCACCGGATTATAGATATAAGTAATATAATATATATATATTACTATATATAAGTTGCTATAGAAAGAAACGGAAACTACCACATCACAGACTCAAGTGGCATCCCAAGAACCAGCAACAAATGAACTTTGCCCTGAGCCAGTCATTTGGATTGAAAATTAATATCAAAAGTTAGAAAATATTACAGTAGTCCATTGCTTTGGCCGAAATACTATGATACTTCAACATTATTAACTGTAAAACAAATATAAAACGCTAATTATGGAATCACAATATTTTTTTTATTTTTCGCCACAGTTTTTACGTCAAGTTATGTTCACATCATCAGGTGTTACAATAATTTTTTCAACTGTTAAATTTTGTTTTTTGTTTTTTCGAATGTGCAATGTCAATTTGAATAATTTCTTTGATGGCATTTTGAAGTTTTTGCTGAATTTGAGTTAGGTACCTAATTACAGTGAATTAAAATAACGGTTAGTTACTACATATTTGACGTGCATAGGTTACACAGGTTGACGAAACAGCTGTCGCGAAAAATAAAAGTAAAAAAAAAAATTTGCTACCGCGTTTTACATTGAGTGTTTCGGAAAGTTCGGTCCGTTTTACAACAAAGGGGCCTGGCTGCTTCATGTCTTCAAATCTGGTGACCATTCTTTTTAGTAAGTCTGAGAATCTGTAAATTAAGTTCATTTCGCAAATGTTTGTCATTCTCACAACAAGATTTGTTTTATTGCTCCTTAAAATGTCGACTTTCGTGGTTAATAAGAAGCTTTGCGGGAAATTCTGTTATTCTGTTTTAATTGGAAGAAGAGTGCAGTTGATGTCCATAAAATGGTTGTGGAAGTTTATGGCAATCATGCTCCATCAAATAAATCAATAATGCCTCTATTAACAGTAAAAGAATATAGTGTAATATTCTTTGAAAAACATTTTCCGATGTTATTATGTACTTAAAATATGCAATCCTGACTTATTCTTCTTCTTCAAGTGCCTTCTCGGGTCTCCCCAACGTTGGCGATCACCTCGGCGAACCTATCCCTGTCCTGCGCCGCTCGGAACAGCTCCTCCACACTTCGGATGCCGGTCCACTCTTTCACGTTTCGCAGCTAGGACATCTGTGTCCTATCTGGCCTTCGGCGTCCCTCAATTTTCCCCTCCAATATCAGTTGGAAAATGTGGTACTTTTTCCCACGCAGTACATGACCCGGAAGAGAAATCTACCGAAACTTGATAGTTAACAACAGCTCCTTGTAAACTCTAGCTCGCCTGAGGACTTCGTTATTGGTAACCATGTCTATCCAGGGAATTCTGAGCGTTCGGCGATAGAGCCACATTTCGAACTAAGATAAATCCTGACTAAGAAATGACAATAACGTGTGATGCTTAAAATTTTATTTTAAATGAAACACAATGTTTGCGTTATTAAAGAACTTTTATTCTACAATATTATAACTGTTCTTAGGTAGAAAAAAAAACAAGTTCCTTTACTTCTATTACATTTTATCTCTAGAGGCGATAACTCGTACAAATGCGCGCATCTTTTCTAAGCACTAGATTTTTTTTCATTGACTGTGATATGTTTTTTGTTTTTTAATTTTTTTTTTGTTTCTTCAAAAAAAGCGACATATGAATACTCTATGTATTGTTCACTAGTTGTTACTGTTACTGTACTGTACTAATTTCATGTGTGAATTAGACATTTGCTGCATGTCTTAAAATATAGAGAGTTCCTTTGCTAAATCAATAGCTTTAGTGCAATGAATAATGAATCACAAAACAGTCAATATTTTATAAGTATATCTAGAAATGACTGTGTGTTCGTCCATCCTTTCTATTAACGCATTCGGAGAAACGGCGTGATGATTTGTTGGTTAGATTTTTTTTCGGGAGTGATGTATTTTTTCTTTTCAAAAATGATATTGCGTGACATGTTTTGTTTTTTCAGAGTAAATTTTAATAAGATATATAATGCCATTGTTTAACAGTTTGATTATTAGTATAAGCCATATGTAGCAATATGAATATGGTGTATTATTATTAAATCACATCGAATAAGCTAGATCTCTGTTCCGCCAACTGTGGCTCGCGAGCCAAATAGGGTTCTTTGGCTAGAGTGCGGCTCTTTAGCGAAGGGTATGTTTGAAATATATTATTTTTATTTGAACCTAATAGCATTTGAGCACCAAATTAACCAGTATTTTTGGCGGTAACCTGGAAATGTAAAAATGTAAAACCAAATAAACCGAATTTTCTCAAACTTATCAAAGAAATGCAAATGGAACTTTAAACACGAGAGTATAGTAAAAATCCAATTATCCGTATTAATGAGTCAAATGTGATTCGGATATGCAGGAATCTGTATAATCAGTTAAATCAATAATTTAAATATTTGTAAGAAAACGCAAAATTTACTCCAAAATCACATTTGATTACTTTTGAAATAATACAAGAAATCGGAATCACATTAAAAACTTACTTAAACATTCCCACCATTTTTTTCTTCCAAGAACTGTTTTTCTTACTAACTAACCATCACGCAATTTCCCCGGAGGGAGTAGGCAGAGAAGATGGATTGCCACAATGGCCTGTCCTGGCATACCTCTCGAGGTTCCTCTACATTCATACATCGTGCCATGCACGCACGTCGATTATTCCGACTTCGAATGTGGCCGCCTTTTAGTAATTGATTAATTTGGTCATGCCATGTTTTCTTCGGTCGTCCTCGGCTTCTTTCCCATTCATGCTGCTTGTGTACAACTTTTTAACCATTCTACTCTCATCCATTCGTTCCATATGTCCAAACCATCTCAGGGATCCTTTTTTAATTTTATTCATGATACAGTCATCTGTCTTACATGTCTACGTGACGACGACCTTCGTGGCAGAGTGGTTAGAAGCTCTGACTTCCATACCGAAGGTCCCGGGTTCGATTCCCGGCGATGGCAGTGTGATTGTCACATTGTCTTTGGTCTGGTGTAGAATTCACTTGACAATAAAATGGCGATAATTGGTTGCCTATCACATGTCATGTGGATCATCAATATAAAAGCTAAAAATAATGTGTATACAGTAATTGGGTTTAAGCGACCTGTTGTATACAAGAAAAAAAAATTAAAATGATCTAAAATGATTTAAAAATGATTTCTTTCTTATTTAATCGTTCGGTATTCTATCATACAACGTTTTCCAGCACATTCTTCTTAGTGATCTCATTTCTACGGCGTTTATCCTGCTTTCATCCTTCTTTTGCCAGGTCCAAGCTTCACTTCCATACACGAGGGTTGGCACTAGAAGTCCATTGTGTACTGCCATCTTTGCTTCTGTGGATACTGTTTTTCTGTTTTTGTTGTTGAATCAACTGTTTTTCAATACGTGAAACATGTGAAATTGTGGCCAACATTATATATTTCAGCCAATCATTAACTGGACACTACCCTGTTCAGTTTAACAATCATTTTAATTTTGTCACTCGTTAACAACACAACACTAGACATTTTATATAACAAGCTGATATTGGTGACCTGGATGACTGAAAATTTTGTTCTATTGTATTAATTTTTAAAAAATAAAATTGCAATATATACTTGTTAATGCCCTTACTACAATAACCAGTACAAAATACAATTTTTAAGATAATCTTATGATTTTACAGAAATCTCTTCAAGAAAGTTTATTTTGAATTGTAATTTAAAAAAAAAAATAATAACTTCCACTAACTGCCTTTATTTTGATAGCGACCGGTTTTGCCAGGCTAACTGGCATCGATCGGCTGGTAATACTTGTTATTCAATAACTAGTTTTATTCCGTGAGCCAAGTTTAAAACGAAAAAAATATTTTTTATACTGGTGATATTTGGCTCTTTTAAGTAATGAGTTTGCCGAAGCATTAGATGAACAATGAACTATAATATTTATAGATCCCACGGGATACCGATACCGCCGCGGATACGGCAACGGCGTCCGGAGGGGCCAATTTCCTGTGCTGCAAGACAGTTTCCCTGGCTGCTAGTTTATGTTCGTGCAATGAATTTTCAGGGCTCGTGTCACACATACATTCACACTGTTTGTCGTGCACCGTGGTCCATGGATACGTGGGTACGCATACATGTATAAAACAAGATATATTTATTTTCCGTACGTATGGGAGAGAAGCAAAGAGACAACGATTGAAGTAGAATAAATGCAGTGGAAGTCTATTAGACGGAGGGATGATAAATCGTTATGTAACAGAGTGCCAAAATTTGAAATAAGAACTGAATGCAGTGCGAATGAAAGTCTTCTTCTTCTTCTTCTTTTAATAGATCTGACGATCTGTAATATAGAAATCATGTCTCGTCGGATGATGAGGTCCAGCTGTCCTTCCATCTCTTTGGCGGTCTTCCAGGTGGGCGGTGTCCGGAGGGGATTTCATATGTGTCCGGAGGGGATTTCATATATATATGCAAGTCTGTCACTATCCATTCGGACTACATGGTCCCTCCAGTATCTTCTTCTGGATCCACTCCACTGAAAGATATCCTCCATTTCGCAAGTTTCTCCCATGTCTACGTTGCGGACACGATCCCGGAGAGTCCTTCTAGTAACTGATTTTAGAACCCTCATCTCCGACGCTCTTAGTAGTCCCTTGGTTCATTAAAGGTCGCACGCATGTTTTACAAATTCTGATCTTGCTGTCGATACGCATGTACTTATTCTTCCAGACCAGATTCTTCAGACATCCTGTGAATGAAAGTGTTACAAACAAAATAATTAAATATTCATTAAGATGGTTATGACACGTGGAATGAATAAAAGAAGAAAGTGTTAACGATCTGAATGGAATTGGAAGTAGAAGACGACCAAAATCAAATTAATCAGTTTTTAAATATAGGACATGTGAGGAATCGGAAAGATTAAAATTGAAAAATATTTTTTTTCAGGAGGCGAGGGAAGTGGAAGTTCACCCATTATTTTTCTTCTCAGAAAAATCTAGCTGCGGAGACCTTCGGGGAAAAGGCGTGATGGTAAGTTAGCTCGTTCATTTAAATAATGTATTTATTGCTTGAAAAAATTACAGCAGATTCCATATTAAATGGCGATGGTTTGATTATTAACTATTGTATTTATTGACTGAACAATGTTAATTCTATGTTGAGTTCAGTTTTATGTTCTTGATCTTTTTACACTTTCTTTCATTTCGTATTTTGAATTAATTAATGGCTAAGTATTAAAATATGTTTTGTTTTTCTACAACACTTTGATTATCATTTTAAGGTCTAATAACTTTTAGTAAAATTGTGTGTTTCGCCTTATTGTTTCAAAAAAAACACTTAATGATTCTCTAGCTAGCTAAAATATATCACTCTTTTCATCTAAACGTTCTCTAGTAATAAAAAATCTGCAAGTGAATTAAAACAATGTTTTTACCACTTTCGATATGATTTTTATCGGCATTTTTCGAAAATATTATATTGTTTGCATTGTACTTCCGATAGTAAAGGTATATTTTCTTTGAAACAAGTAAATTAAAAACGAAAGCGGAAAAATAGTATTTAATTTCGAGAACAATCCAAGTTATATGATACATATAAGTTATTATACTCGTATTTCAGTTATTAAATTGAATATGCTTCGAAGCAAAGTTGAATTATTTGAATTATTTCATTAAAGTTGTTGACAGCGTTGTAATATTTATATGCGCTTCTGACATTGAGCAAAACTGCACTTATTTGCTACACACACTTACACCGTTTGACACTAACATCATAACAGTAGATGACTATGTATGAATAAAGGAAGAATGTTCATCGCAGGGCTGATCACCCTGCATGGTAAAACAACACTAGATTACGATCACAAACACAATGACCTCGAACTCGGACTTTCTAATGCGCCACAGCCTTAGGAATAATCACAAGGACTGAAAAGAACTGGATAATATAGAAGAATAGTAAAGGACAGGAGCCAGTGGAGGACAGTTGTAGAGGAACCCAAATCCCGCACTGGGGTGTAGCGTCGAGAAGAAGAAGAAAAATATATTATTAATTAGTTTTCGGCCAGGGACATAAGTTTTTATAAGATGAGAGAAATTTATAGAATCTTCACAAAGTAAATCGGACAACGACTTGAAACTAAGCTCTTGTATATCTCCGGAGACTTGGGGAGTTAAAGACACAATATTGCATATTTGTACTTAAGTAGACAGCACTGTCTGATATATTTATGAATATACATTACAAACGGTAAGAGCTTTGTTACGTTGTTTAAGTATATGTTTGTATTGCATATTTAAAATACTGGTGACTGAAACAGAAACGATCTACAAACATGGTACTTTTACAAAACAAAACATCTTATTTTGTGAGATAAACAAATAATTTTACTGAAATATATTGATGGAAGTTCATTTTAAATAATGATGAAACAAAACAATGTTATTGAACGCGTTCCACTTATGTCTTTATTTCGACAGCGACCGTTTCGGCAAGCTCGCTGGCATCGACAGACTGGTCTGTCAAAATAAAGAAAAAAGTGGAAGTAGTTAAAAATCACCATTTTTATTTAATTACAACTCATTTTGTCTTAAGCAAGGGTAAGAACGAATATACGGATAAGAAGTTTACTTGGACATCAGAGAGAAGATAAGGCCGCACCGAAGTGCTTTGATAGTGTTAAGGGAGATCATAAGTTTTTTCACTATAGTCAAGAATCGTGGCACTATGGCCATCGAGATAGTACGCCTTACGTTGGTTAACTAGTTTCTTGCCGCGTAGCTTTAGAGGCATGTGAGTCTCTTTTCTCTGTGACCGTAGATTAGATCGGCATTAGAAAATATATGAAATCACAAAGTCATAACAAAAATTAGTTCTGATTTTGAAAATTTGGTTTGGTTCATGTGGTTCTCCCGTAAATTTTAAGATATTTCGTGTATATGTGAATTATTTTGGTCAATTTGATTGTTGCCGTACTTTATAATAGTTAATTGTGACGCGTAATAAGTTTGTACTGTTTTGATGTTAAATTTAGACAGGTCGTCAGCTGAGAGTAAGAAGGTTCCAACTGACAAAAGTAAAAAGCTGAGAAAAATGAAGTCAAAGTTATGTTGGTTTCGGGTGTGTATCTTGGAATAAAAGGGTTTTATTCCAATTTCCAGAGATTCTTTTACCGAAAAACGTGTCAATTTTATCTGGCAACAGTTGGAATAATAAAGTTCTAAGTTTAAATGAATCCTTCTTCAGTGAATCGTGTGTTTTGAATGATCAGATGGAACTTGATTATTTTCGTAACATCAAAATGACGATACTATTACATGTTTTTTTTAATTGTACGTATAGATAAGGTTAGTTAGAACCCTTTTCACGAAAAAAAGTCAAATGTGAAATTTTGTTAGTTGGAACCCTCTTACTCTCAGGTGACGAGGTGTTAAAATAAAATTTTCATTTGTTCCAATGACAATTTGAATAATTTCTTCAATAAGTTCTTGCTGGTGTTGGATAATTTTAAGTGCTTAATCACAAATATTTTAAAGAACGGTGGATACGTGAAATTTAAATTAAATAAACACAAAAGTTCAGATCGTCTATCTGACCACATATGCATCATCTAAAAGAACGTTATGTGTTATATTATTTTTATTTTGTTATTTTATTTAATTTCATATCATTGCATTTTTTATCAATTGATTTAGATTTATTTTGTGGACGTTGGAGGGTTGAAGTATGCGTGGGAGATGCCTATTGGTGGCGATGAGGTTTTCAACCCATCACACCGCGTCTCCCGCGGGGGCGAAAAGAGAAGGATGAAGTGCCGCATCGGTTAAAGTATGGCAGTCAATTCTTTCTGCCTACCTCTTTGGGAGACGGTGTGATGGTTAGTTAGTTTTTTTTACATATTAATTAGATTTTTTCAATAACGTCTATATTAGTGAAAGTATGTTCAGAAGGCGAATACTCTTGATTTTGGAGAATATCTTGTCATCCTAATGTCGAACAAGCTCTCATGCGTTTCTGGTAGTATACTATATACAATATATTATTTTACCCGTTCTCAATAGATGCCTAAAACTTTAATTTTGTAATGTCGTTTAATGAGATAAACTGATTTGATTTGATTTGATGATGGGTTCCTATCTCTCATCATGATAATATTAATTTCTCAACTAAAACTTTCGAAAATTATTTTATAAAGCATTTAACTACTTATTGTTTATTGAAAAATGATGTAAAACTCCATAATAAATAATGAATAGGAATAAAAACGTCAGTTTTCTAGAAGTTTTATTATATTTTATGGGAATGACATGTTTCGCCCATTCTAACGCATTATCAAATGATTTAAATCATTTGATAATGCCTTAGAAGGGCGAAACATGTCATTCCCATAAAATATAATAAAACTTCTAGAAAACTGACGTTTTTATTCGTATTAATCAGTTTACTATAGTATAAGCAACAGAGAATTCCTTAACATATTATTATTGTATCATTTCATTCGTATTAATGATTTAATATGAGGTTTTACCCAATTGTTAAAGAAACAATAAATATATAAATATATATTCAGCAAAATACATAAAAAAGAAAACCTTATTTTTCTATACTTAAATTTAGCAATTAATTTTAGTACATGGAAATCATAAAAGCTTTCTAACTAAAAGAACATTTGGAGATGGAAAAACATTTCCCATTGGACCAAATTAGAGAGAAATGTGATTTTTCTGCGGGTTTACAAGGATAATAATAATATTTTATCTTGAGATGAAATTTTATATTCTCAAACACACGTCATTTATCATAATACTTCAAGACACAACTCGAATGGGGTTGGTAGACAATAAGAATAGAATGTCATTTATCTTAAAATAACATATTACGCACGTAAAAAAATAAGGTGAGAAATAGTCTTTTTCAAAACGACAGCGTTTCTTTAAAACAATGTCTCTTAGCTTCAGCATTTTCCACTATACCTGTGTATATAAATGTAAAGGAAGCAAACACGTGTGTTCCCCAGCTCGATGTTTCTCAAGTCATAAAAATGTATTAAATGCCGGGAAAAACAAACTGGGAAAAGTAATTTGGAAAATGTATTGTGACGTAACTCACGCGGGAATAGGGAATAGCAAGGAGGCGTGCGGGGTGGCCACGGCGCACTTTATGTATGGGGTGTACCTTGTTAACGAACTTGTACGATTATTGGGCTAGCCCCGGAGGAAGGTCATTCACGGAAGGAGCGTGTTAACAATATGATTTTAACTTTCTTCCTCTAGCGCCGTGACAGACCCTTTCTTGCGCTACTTGAAATATGTTCCGCAGCTAAGATAACTACCTTCTGCCAGCTCCACGCAGTCCCTATATCTTGCCCATGATTATTAGCCGTAAGAGGTGGTACTTTTTTCCCTTAGCACATGACCCAAATATGAGACCTATTTAACCTTCATACTCGACAAAAGCAATTCGCAGCACGTCTGCATTACTGAAATTATCGGTCCACGGTATACGGAGCATTCTGTTGTTTATCAAATGCCTTCAACCGGCTCATTTCATTTTCAAATTTTTGTCACATAGTAGAACTGACCATATATAACAATTAACCATTCTTTGTTGGAGTTTCAGGTTAAGATTATCGTTGCAAAATAAGGATCTAATTTTATTTAATGCATCACGTGCAACTTGAATTCTGCGTTTTTAATCGTCAAATGAGAAACAACTCATACGAGAAACATTTTTCGTAATAATATATTATACATTTAAAAGCAATTGATATATCGCTTTTAAAATTAAACCTGCACCATGGTCGTTCACAATGAAGTTCTAGCTTCAAACCTTATGTATAGAAGCGAAGCAAGGAACTGGCAGAAGAAGGATGAGAGCAGAAAAAATGCGGTAGACGTAAGATCTCTGAGACGTATGTGTAATAAAACGATGTATCAGATGAACGAGTTTCAAATGTTGATATTAGAAAGGAATGTAGAGCGGAAGAAAGTATTATGAACAAAACTATGAAAGGATCACTGCGTTGGTTTGCTCACATGGAACACATAAATGAATAAATAATTGTTTAGAAAGTATACTTCTACGATAAGAATGGAGTACAGAGTCGAAAAAGACCAAGGAAAACATGGCAAGACCAAATAAATCAAATTTCAAATGTCGGCCATGTTAGAAGTCGGAAGAATCGACGTGCGTGTATGAATGTGGAGGAATCTAGAGAGGTGTGTCAGGATGGAGTAGTGTGGCGGTTCATTCTCTCTGTCTACTCTTTCGGGGAAACGTTGGCGTGATGGTTTTGTTGTAAATTGAACCTAAACATATGAATGTACATCTTCTTCTTCTTCTTCGTCAGCTTCTCGCCGTCCACTCTTGGACGAAAGCCTCCTCCATGTCCCTCTGCCTGTATCCATAGCACACCAGCGTATCATTCCAGGTCATCCCTCCACCTTGTTTGTGGTCTTCCTACTCTTCTTCTCGTGTCTCTCGGTCTCCAATTCAGCAGTATTTTGGTCCATCTTTCTTTTGCAGCTCTAGCGACATGCCCGGGCCATTTCCATTTTAAAGTCGTCACCCGGTGGATCACGTCTATGACTCTTGTTTTATCTCTCACCGATTTGTTTCTGACTCTAAGGGACAGGCCTAGCATGGCTCTCTCCATCGCTCGCTGCATGACTCTTTGTCTCTCTGCACTGTGCTTTGTCAGAGTGGCAGTTTCAAGACCATATTATGTACTTACTGAATGTCAATATGTGTAATCAATTAAAACTAATCTAACCTCACTTTTTATATTAGTGCTATCACTTGTAGTATCATTGGATTTCGCTGGGCACGCCTTTCTCCCAGTCAAACTAACTATCTCTCCACAGCGTTTCGATAGTAACACGGTGCTAAACTAAATGTAAGTTAGTTTTTGTGTTTAAAAGTATTTTATGGACTTGTGTAAGGTTGTTCCAATGTTACTGCTAACACGGAAAATCTCTACGCTTCTGGGAGGAAAGTCTAGGAAAAATAATTATTATTCATAGGACTATCGGGCGTTGTATTTTGTTCTTGTTTCATCTAATGGATTTATAAGTAATATCTCAGATAAACTAATTAACTATAACCATCACGCGGTCTCTACGAAGGGGTACGCAGAAATAATGGACTGCCACACTTTTCTTTCTTGACATACTTCTCTCGCTTCCTCAACATTTATACATCGTGTCATGGACGCACGTCGTTTTTTTTGACTCTGCACGTGGCTGACATTAAATATTCTGTTTTATTATTTCATATATATCCATGTTTCCTTGATCTATCTAAATTTCTTGTTTCATTTACATCGTTCAAATATGCTTTTTTTATCATTATTTATTCATACATTCTTTCAATTTTAATTTCCTTTCATTATTTTTTTCATTTCGCATTCACTTCTTATATTTTCATTCGAAACTCTATCATTCATAGATTTTACACACATTCGTTTAAGAGATCTCATTTCTACTGCATTTTTTATAATTTCATTCATTTTTTGCCAATGCTTCGCTTCCATACATAAGGGGCGGTACAAGAACACCAAAGTGCACTGTCATTTTAGATTTTTAATAGGTTTTTGTTTTTAAAACTCAAATAAAGTTAAAAAATTCTGAAAATTGAATTTAAAACTTTTATTTTTACTTTAATAGTGAATGTTTCAGATAGGAATTATAAAGGAGATTAAAACTGGAAAATAGTGTTAAAATGCACCAAAAATATTAATGTTTCATAGGTATTATAAATCAACATTCGATTATTCTTGTTCGTTGGTTCTTGGTAAAAATACAATAAGGAAATTTAAAAAACCGTCAATAAAAATATTTCAAATGTTAAAATTTTGAACCCTGTTATTATAATAATATGTATCACATTTATTTTTTATATTTTTTATGAGGTTGTCGCCAGAGCCGTTTCGCTAATCTGTGTTCAACTTAGTTATTTGTACCACTTGATGACATAGGTTAACGAAACAGCTGTCGCGACAATCTCATATGATATAACAGTATTTCAAAATCAAACATTTCATAATATAATTTTATTATTAAAGGAAAATTTCAAAATAGTGCGGATCATTTTTATAAAATGATTTCAATTTACACTACTCGTATAATACGATTGGAGGAAGATTATGTGTGTAAATTTCGTTTTCGTTAAAAGTCAAAAATGGATTATTTTTTACACATCAGTGAACGGATAGAACTGAGGTTAAATGGTAATTTTACATCTCTATTAATGACAGAGATGTGGCTTTGTCTAGAAAATAAATACTAAATCTTCTTCATCTTCTTCATCAGCCTATTCCCGTCCACTCCTGGACAAAAGCCTCCTCCATTCGCTTCCATGTCACTCTGTCCTGTGCAGACTGCATCCAGGTTATTCCGACGTGTCTGTTCAGATCCTCCTTCTACCGTAGTTGCGGTCACTCTGCACTTCTCTTTGCCGTCCACGGTCTCCAAGTCGAATATTGTGTCCCAGGTATGTATATTCTTGGGAATTCTCAATTCTGTTACCGTCCACGTTGATTTTAAGCCTTTCCGTGCCCATCACCTTGGTCTTTGCCAGGTTCATATTCAAACCTACAGATTTGGATACATCGTTTAGTTCTTTCAGCATTTCAGCTAGTTTCTCCGGAGTGTTGTTCACGAGTACGATGTAGTCTGCAAAGCGTAGATGGTTTAAATATGTCTGCATCAACACAACATTTACTAAACATTATGTTTCAAAGAGAAAGATTGAATGGGAATGTGGAGGTGATAGAAGACGATCATTTTACGTTTTAAAATATTTTGTGGACTCTGGCTGAGCCGTTCCGCTTTGTTGCATGCCATATTTGACTGTGAAACAAACTGTTGTGGGTACATATTTGAATAAATATAACCATAGTTCGTATTTTCAAAACCTTTATTGATGTTAATTTTTTTATTAAGTTAAAACTTGTTTATCGATAAAGGTTGTATTACAACCGAAACATATCTGAAAAAAGTGTAGTAAAGTTTTGAAAATTACGAATTGTAGTCAGATAGACTGATTTGTTTGATTGCTTGATAAAAATAGTTCTCTTGCACTTTTCAGTGATTTGTAACTTCTTTTTGTTCTTCATTTAACTCGCCGCGCCGGTTCGTCTGAAAACTACGTTAACTCTAGAATGTTTCTTAATTCGGTTTAGCTGAATACAAAGTGGAACACACAATTCATTTGAAAACGATGCAATACGTTATACGATACCGTAACTCCCTTCAAACTCCCAGAAATAGCATCACGTACCTCATTTCGACACAACAGTAACGCTGAAATTCCTCAGCTTTATCTAGAGAGCTCGGATCTCATTTCCCTAAACGTCTTTTCATCCCTCTCTTCACACCTTACTAGGGTTCCATCCATCGTCATAGACCTCCGCTCGCTGTTTCGTTTTCCTTAAACTGTGGGGCGAAGTAAAAATATTCACCTGAATTTTGTTGGATAAACGCTTTAATTTCGTAGTAATAACGACCTTCGTGGAATGGTGGTAAAAGCTGTGACTGCCACATCGAAGGTTCCGTGTTTGACGGCGATGACTGTGTGAAAATAAAAATCACTCTGTCTTTGGTCCGGTAGAATTCATGTGACAATAAAAATGGCGATAGACTAACTACATTTCACATGTCTTGTGAACAATAGCTAAAAAAATAGTAGTGCAGTTACTGGATTGTTAACGATGTGAATGAAATGAAATGAAAAAGATCGAGGAAATAATGTCTTGACCAAATAAATAAATTTTAAAGGTCGGCCATGTAAGAAGTTGGAAGAATCGACGTGCTTGTTAGACTCGCTGTATGAATGTGGAAGAATCAAGGAGGTTTGAGTCTAAACTGTTCATTATCAGTGTTATTTGCTTAAAAGTAAAACTAAAATTAATTGAGCCACTGATAAATTTACAATTTACAATAAAAATTGAATTTGAATATTAAGGCGTGAGCACTGTGGAATTCCGTATTGATAACCTTGGAATTGAAAAAACAACTCTGTTTATGTTCCACTTTAATTATTTATTAACTATTTTTATAAAATAAAGTCATGTCATAACCATCATGTTTCGGAGATGATCTCAATTCTCAGGTGTAAATAGATGTTATTACGAAGCTTGGGTACAAGCGAAACTAGTCGGCAATTAAAATAACCGCATAGTGGTGAAAAATAAAGTACAGTATTTTTTATTTATTTTATTTTAAGTACAAGTAATAAAAAATTGTAAATACCATATATAATATAATATAGATTACATAATATATGTCGTGGTTAATACTTTTATTTTATAAAAATATTAAATAAATTAAAGTGGAACATTAACAGTAGTGTTTTATTCTATTCCAAGGTTAAAATAAACTAATTTAAATAAAATATTTGATATAAAAAGTGGATATTAACCATGTTATAAATTCTCATTCCAAAAATATTTTATTATACTTAACTAAAAAGCGGGGCGAAAAGAGAAGGATGGAGTGCCGCATCAGTAAAGGGTGACAGTCCATTCTTTCTGCCTACCCTTGGTGATGGTTAGTTAGTTAGTTAGTTACTTAACTAAATATGAAATTTTTATTATTACAAAATATACATATTCTCAATCACATTGATCCTACGTTTGTTTAAAATGCAATATTTAAAATAAAGGAAGTAGATTTATCTTACAAAGGACTAAGGAATATGGACAACTCTTAGACGGTTCTTAAATCCTACAAAATCCCACCGGAAGTCAATTTCCTATGTCGTGCCATTCCGTTGTTAGTTAAAAAAAACTTTTTTTATGTATACAACAGGTTGTTTGAACCAAACTACTGCATGCAATTTGTTTTTAGCTATTATTATATTGATTATCGTGACATGTGAAAGCTAATCTATTGCCATTTTATTGTCGCATGAATTCTACACCAGACCAAAGACAGTGTGACAATCACACTGCCAAAGCCGGTAATCGAACCCAGGACCTTTAGTATGCAAGTCAGAACTCTTACCACTCTGCCTGCTATTGTTCTTTGTAATATAATATTGTATTGCGGAGTGACACGAACAGTTTGGAAGCGACTGAAATACGAGAATCTACATTCTACCAAGTGGCTTTCCATTCTATCTGAATATTTTCCCTTTCGTTTGATTTAATGGAACAATAAATCACTTTGTAACCTTAAAGTATCCCCGGTAACCTGCACGCGAAACAATTATTGCTTGAGATATTCCATACATGCTGAAATAAATGGGCAATCAATTAAATCATAATGTACTTACTCACTTACTAACCATCACGCAGTCTCTCCTAAGGGGTAGTCAGAAAGAATGGACTGCCACACTTTAACCAATGCGGCACTCCATCCTTCTCTTTTCGCTCCGACGGGAGACGCGGTGTGATGGGTTGCGAACCTCATCGCCACCAATAGGCATCTCCCGCGCACACTTCGATCGTCCAGCACCAACAAAATAAATCTAAAACAAATAATACTATAATAATAAGTACAATGATATAAAATAAAGTAACAAAATAATTTTTTTTTAACACATAATGTTCTTTTTAGATGGTGCACATATTGTCTATTTTATTTATGTTCCACGTATCCACCGTTTTTATTTAATTAGCACATAATGTAATAACAAATAATGTTTTTTTCGATGTTGCAAATATTGATATGGACGATCCGGACTTTTGTGTTTATTTCATTTATCTTACACATATCCACCGTTTTTTAAATTAGCTGTAATTAGGCACTTAACCAGCAAGAACTTAAAAATAATATTGAAGAAATTATTCAAATTGTCATTGGAACAAATGAAAAATATATTTTCACACCTGTCAAAATTCTTTATAAAAACGAAAACACTATATTTCGTGTATAAGTGAATTGTTTTGGTCTATTTAATTGTTGCTGCACTTTATAATAGTCAATTGTGACACGTTAAACGTTTGTACTATTTTGCTGTTAAAATTAAAATTAAAATTAATATAACACATAATTTATTGTTTCTTGAACAATGATATAAAACTCCATATTAAATAATAATATTATATATATATTGCATTTGATAATGCTTTAGAAGGGTAAAACACGTCATTCCCATAAAATATAATAAATATTCTAGAAAACTGACATTTTCATTCGTATTAATTAATAATGCATACACATATACGCAATAAAACTAAGTGGATAAAACTGTTATTGAACTGGCGCTCTTTGTCTTATTTATTTAGGTTTTTCTTCGAAGTTGATTCCAAGAAGTTTAATGGAGTTATTAGGGATGACGTAATCATAATCATAATGTAATCCTACTTCAGTGAATCGTGTGTTTTGAATGATGAGATGGAACTTGATTCTTTTCGTAACATCAAAATGACGATACTATTACGTATTTTTTTAATTCTACGTATAGATAAGGTTAGCAGAACCCTTTTCACGAATTAAAAGCCAAATGTGAAATTTTGTTAGTTGGAACCCTCTTACTCTCAGGTGACGATATGCTAATTTGATAAATGTTTCAAATATCTTCGCAAATTTTGGGTTTAAATTATATAATAAAATATGCGAATGAAAACAATGATCAAAAACTAAAAATTTGTATATAGGAATGTAAATGGGTCAAGGCCAGGAAGAAGAAGATTGTACATAACATGCAAATGTTTATTACTCATAAACCAATTAATTATATGTGTGAAATTAAGTACAATTAACATTTTTTGTTTCATTGATTCTTCATTATCGTGTTAGATGTTTATTACCTTGACACCCACCAAGTGTACCCTTGATATTAGTTGAATATAGTTGATACCGATGTTTTTTGCCAATCACGTTTTAATTTATGCACTATGGATTGAACAATGAACTGAACAAAACGCGTAGTATTTTTATTGATTTCAGAATAAATGAATATTTAAGTTACATTTTTTTGTGTTTATGTGTATACTAGTGCCAACCCTCATGTATGGAAGTGAAGCTTGGAGCTGGCAAAAGATGGATGAAAGCAGGACAAACGCCGTAGAAATGAGATCACTAAGAATAATGTGTGGGAAAACGTTGTATGATAGAATACCGAACGATGAAATAAGAAAGAAATGTAAGGCAGATGATTGCATCATAGTTAAAATTAAAAAAGGATCCCTGAGATGGTTTGGACATATGGAACTAATGGATGAGTGTAGAATGGTAAAAAAATTGTACACAAGCAGCGTGAGTGGGAAAAGAAGCCAAGGACGACCGAGGGAAACATGGCATGACCAAATTAATCAATTACTAAAAGGCGGCCACATTTGAAGTCGGAATAATCGACGTGCGTGCATGGTACTACTCTATGCCTACCCCTCCGGAGAAATGGCGTGATGGTTAGTTCGTTTGCTAGTTAGTTACACCACTGTTTCCGAATATGCAAGCAGTTGCAATAATTGTCAGCAGAACGGTTATCAGACTGAAGGGTTAATCTAATTTTGTGTGTGTATGTAGGGTAGGGATTCTTCGCCAGCTTGCTTAGAAATAACGTCGCGTCAGCATTTACGGCATCTTAGGGAAGGAATGGCCCAAAAAGCGGGCTACACTAGATATTCGCCCGTTTTATCTCTGCAAGAATAAAATTTAAGCGAAAATTAAATAGAGTTGCCGATTTGCGAAATGAGGACTAAATCTGCGAAACAAGAAAAGAGGCATACACCAAAAGTGTTTTTAATATTATTACGAATCATTTAATACAACAAGATTTTACTGCAAGTTTTTAACTCTAAGATCACGTATTTATCGTTTCTTGAACAATGATAAAAACGTCATATAAAATAATTAATACAAATGAAAACATTTGTTTTTTAGAAGTTTTATTTTGTTGAATTAGAATGACATGTTTTATTTACTGTATTTCAACATGTCATTCCCATAAAATATGGTTTAAAATTGTAATGATGAACGTGTACCAAAAGATTTTTTATAATTTTAGAAACAATATTCAAGATACATAATATTTAATTGTTATTTGAACAAAGACGTAAAACATCACTCCTATAAAATATAATAATACTTCTAGAAAACTGACGTTATATTCATGTAAGTAATCTATAATAAGATAACATATTATACATTGCATCTTAAACGCGTTAGTTCACATGTTTTGTTAATTTAAACAAAATATTAGGGAATTATGAATGTTGAGAATTTACCTATATTATGATAGTTAACACAATCTTTCAGATGAATCTCGCGTGTTGCAATTTACATTGATCTTGACATCATAATAAATCAGAAATATCTTTGTTGGAATGTACACATTTTTGCATTTATAATTTGTATGTGTAAACAACAATTATCGTGCAAGATAATAGACACACGAACGATTGTGTTCAAATAGGTGTAAATAATTAATTTAAAGAAATGGAATGTAACAAAGTGAATGGTGCACTTAAAGTTGTCATCGAAAACAAAATTCTATCCAAAAATGCTAAAGTGGCAGTGCCCAATGGTGTTCTTGTACCGACCCTTATGTATGGAAGCGAAGCATGAAACTGGCAAAAGAAGGATGAAAGTAGAATAAATATAGTAGAAATGAGATCTTTTAGACGAATGTGTGGATACTTTGTGTATAATAGAGTGTCAAATGAAAATATAAGAAGTGAATGCGGTGCGAATGATGGTGTTATGAACAAAATAATGAAAGGATCATTAAGATGATTTGGACATATGGAAAGAATGAATGAATAAAGAATGGTAAAAAATTATATGTTAACGATGTAAATAGAACTAGAAATAGAGGAAGACCGAGGAAAACGTGGCACGATCAAATAAATCAAATATTGAATATCGGCCACGTGAGGAGTCAAAGAAATCGACGCGAGTGCATGACACGATGTATGAATGTTGAGGAAACGAGAGAAATGTGTCAGGAAAGAAAATTGTGGCAGTCCATTCTTTCTGGCTATCCCTTCGGAGAGACGGCGTGATAATTAGTTAGTTAGTTAGATTTTTAATCTTAAAGTATAATAAATATAATAAATTTAATGATAATACACTTCTTTTCACTCCTATATAAGAACTTAGATGAGCAATGTTTTCCTGTTCTTATATCAGATAAACTATCTTAAAAGGAGTTTATGTGTCCAACTTGAGTATTATCAAAATATGACTATACTTGAGTATTATATAAGACTTTCGATTGCATTCTTCTTCCTATTCCTGTCGATAACAAAATCTGATCTCTTCTCTATTACCATTATGGTTAAACGTTTTCCCGACGTTGTACCATTTCAAGGGATTCAGGGTGTTTTATTTTGATAATAGTAACACCACACGTGGAGGTATCTTCCTTGTTGAATCGATTGATGCTAAGGGATTTTAAGTTGATTTATGTGCAAATTTTTCAACGCTTGCACAAATATTGTGTTATACAAACTGTAATTGTAAAAACATTTTTAACATGTACATATCTCGTCTATTAGTAAACAATTTGATAGATTCGTTTCTATCAGAATATTTTCATTGTACCATTAAACAAATCCAATGGTAAATTGAACATTAAAATATTAAATTGATTTTAGGGACGGAGTTTTACTGTAAGAAACTTTTCAAAAAACATGTCATGAAAACGTGATTGCTTAGTCGGTTTAAAAAAGCAATCGCGTTTTCATTACACGTTTTATAATGGATTTCACAAAACAAAAACCACAACCTTTAAAAAATCAAAAAAATCAGTTTAAAATATTCCATATTGGGAGTGCTGTACCATTTTATGTTGAAATTTGTTCAAATAATAAAAATAAATATAATTCTGCAAAGGAACATTTCAATCAAGTCCAGCCTCATAAATTCATATCTTCTTCTTCTTCTTCCTTAGCCTATTCCCGTCTACTCCTGGACAAAGGCCTCCACCATTCGCTTCCATGTCACTCTGTCCTGTGCAGACTGCATCCAGGTTATTCCGACGTGTCTGTTCAGATCATCCTTACACCGTAGTTACGGTCGCCCTGCACTTCTCTTCGCCGTCCATGGTCTCCAAGTCAGCAGTCTTCTTGTCCACTTTTCGTCTGAACTTCTGACTACGTGACCTGCCCATTACCATTTTAGAATCGCCACCCGGTGGATGATGTTTTCTCTCACCGTATCGTTTCTGACTCTGTCTCTTAGGCTTATTACTAATATGGCTCTTTCCATGTCACTTTTGGTCACTAGTTAAGTCACTCTCGTAGTTTTTTGGCACTTTGTTTGGACAGTGTAACAGTTTCAAGACCATAAGTGCCAACTGGCAGAACGCAGGCTTCATAGACTTTTCGTTTCATGTTGATCGGTATTTTCCGGTTTTTAAGGATGTAACCCATGTTAACTCTTGTTTCAGAAAGCTGCCCAGCTGAGTCCAATTCTTATTTTTAGGTCTGCGGTTTGGTTATATCGGCCCAATGGAATTTGTTTAAATAAAAAACAATTATTTTTTGTTCCCTCCAAACAGATACATATTAGCAGGCTCAATATTATTTAGATGCATTTAAAATAAAATAAATTAAAGGCGATGAAAAGGGGAATTTAAACTTATGATGTAATAATTTAGTGGTTCTAGAATCGGTACCTAGAATTTTTATTATATTATATTGGAGTTACAAGTTTCACCCATTGTCGAGTCTCGTTAGATATAGACCAACAAGGCGACATATGTTTCTTCCGTTAACTTTAATAAAACTTCTAGAAAACTGACGCTTTCGTCAACATTGAATATTCAACGTGGGGTTATCATTTTTCAAGACACAATTAATTCTAATCTGAAAACTTCTCTATTGTCTTAACAATTGTGTATAAATTGTAAAAAAATCTTTTACTATTCATAGGTCTGCGTGCTATTTTAGATTTTACGAAAAATAATGTCTCTTCACGTGGAGGGATGAATTATTTGTAGGCGGAGTAAATTTCTGTAATTCCAACAGCGCTCCGCGTTGACTTATCATCACTGTTAATACAGATTCAAAATCAACACTGAGGCCGCAAATTGCGACCAAAACAAACAGGCAGGGGTATAGTGTAGCGGAAAGAATTAAATTATATGAAATAACGGTGAATTTATCAAGTGAGTGATGTTTTCCGACAGACTCGTTATTAACACGGGTATTGTTAATCTCTACTTATCTTTCGGAAGCAGTCGAAACCGGTAAAATGACATTATGGCCTTCAATATTCATCATTTTCTGTTACCGAGGACAATATCTTCTTCATCTTCTTCTTCCTTATTGTAAACCTATGTGGTCTGTTCTCCAGAGAGTTGCTCCTCCTGTGAGGTAGATTCCCAGCTGTCCTTCCATATTTTAGGAGGTCTTCCACGAGGACGAGTCCCATGAGGTTGATTATGCAATGCAATATAAGGGAGTCTGGTGGAGTCCATTCTTTGAACATGACCTTACTAGTCCCTTTTTCGCTGTGTGCTCCATATCATAATATCCTCAACCTCACATATCTCTCTTATTCTGGTGTTCCTCACGCGATCCCTCGGTGTCTTGCCTGCTATCGTCGTCATTAATAATAATAAATTGGATGATTTATAGACCGCCATTTTTGGCCGTACTGAGGGAAATATGAATATCAAAAATTACGAATATCAGAAGAACGAATATCAAAACTTATACACGGTTTAAATTCCAAATTATGAGTAATATGCATAACTAAAAATCACTCGAGAATTGTTGAAGTAACATTTAGTTGCTTCATTAAATGTTTTGATGATTTTATAATTAGACGATTTTCTACTTTCTTCTAGTGTAATGTTGATTTCTCTGTAATGTTAAAACCAATATTTAGTTAAAATACCTCATTTGAAAGTTCAAGCTATGGAGATGTTTTTTAAAATAATCTCCATGAAAAATTTATACGTGATTAATTTTTTTAAATCGCCTTTCTTTTGGAGTTTGTCAATAAAATAATTAAAATATATGATATTTTCATCTGGTATTTCCTAATGGGGAGAGATATTTTTGGTTTTTGTATTGATAATACTTACTTTACTTTGCGTATGGCGGCAATTTTTTTTTTTTTTTCTGGGCCATTGGGCCGCGTCACAGGCGAAGATCCAGACCCTCCATCCACTTCACTGCTCCTGGCGTGGCTCTGTGAAGGTCATCAAGGCCAGGAGGGTATCTTCTGGTGGGGCAATCCTCCATAATGTGCCGGATAGTCTGGCTCTCCGCCCCGCAGTCACATCCAGGAGATGGAGCAAGTCCCCATCTATGCATGCGGAAGCCGCACCGTCCCTGCTCTGTTCGGATCCTATTTAGGGTCGTCCACAGCCCCCTTGGGAGACTGAAACCTGGCGCCTCCTGGTGTGGTACAGCAACTAGTTGGTGATTTTTCACGGCGTGCTCCTCCCATATAGACTTCCAATTTGCCTCAACATCCCTACAGCGATCATCAACCGTCCAGATGGGGTTTCTAGACTTGAGACGCTTATCAGGGTGTTGGAATATGTCCTTGTAAGCAGGAAGAAGCGGGTTGCTACGCACTCTATCAACCATCTTGATTGATGCCAGGGATCTACGCAGAGGTGGAGGAGTGATATTAGACAGGACTGGGAGCCACTGGACTGGTGTAGACCTAACGGTTCCTGTGATGGTGCGCATTGATTTGATAATGAATGCCTGTTATGTTCACTAATTAAGAAAAAAAAAGTTTCGTTTTGACCAACAGTTATTTTTCAATTAATTTTTAAACTACCTGACCTCGATAAATTAAAAAAAAACACTTTAATTCGTTTTTTCGCAAAAATGGTTCACTTTTGCATAATGACTTACATGACATAATTGATCAGAAATAACCTCCACTAGAACCTCCTAGAAGGAATTTATTCAATAACTAATAACCCTGTATATTATAGATATTATGAAAAATACATTTTAGTAACAGATTAAAAACTATTTATTAATAATACCAAATAATTATGTAAGATATTATTTGAATAATACGTCCTTGTATATAATACGAAATAATACGAAAGAATCGTGTGGTGTGTGTGTACAAGGAAGAAGGAAAGGGGATGCATGGTGGAATGATGACGTAAAGATTGCTGTTAAAGAGAAGAAAGATGCTTGGTTGAATATGTTGTCGATAAATAAGAATGACAGAGTTAAGTATGAAAGAGCAAAAGATTTGTATAAGGTATGCAAGAAGAGAGTGAAGCCGGTAGTAAAAGCGCGGAAAGAAAAGCTGAAGGAGGAAGAAGGGCTCAAAATGACAAACAACTTCCAAGCAAATTTAAAAATGTTTTGAAAGAAGTTAAAAAAGCCCGAAATCCTCCTGATAGTGGATGTGTGAAAGCAATTTTAGACAACGAGGGAAGAATGTTAACGGAGAGTAAGATCATACAAGAAAGATGGATGGAATATTTTAAGGAGATGTATGGTGGTGATACAAGCGTGATCGAAAATATGACAGCTAGTGCGAGTGCGGGACCTATGAATGATAATATTGAAAAAAATAAGTACGAATGAGATGAAAAGATCCGTGAGTGCAATGAAAAGTGGAAAAGCTGTTGGGTTTGATTGTATTGCCATAGACTTTATTAAAAGCGGTGGCGAAGTGGTTTCTACATGGTTATGTAAATTATTTAACCAGTGCTTGAAGGAGGGATATACGCCGCTAGACTGGAGGAGAGCAGTAATTATGCCCCTGTACAAAGGAAAAGGATCGCGTATGGAATGTGGAAACCACAGAGCTATTAGTCTTTTGAGTGTCGTTGGTAAAGTCTATGGCAGAATTTTAATAGAAAGAGTAAGAAAACTGACGAGTGACAAAGTTTGGGATGTGCAAGGTGCCTTTATGAATGGCAGAGGATGTATGGATCAAATTTTTGGACTTCGTACATTGACAGAGAAGTTTCTGGCCAAAAATCGCAAACTTTTCTGTGCATTTGTCGACTTACAAAAAGCATATGATTACGTTAAGAGAGAAAAGTTGTGGAAAATATTGTCTGAATATGGAATAAGTACAAAACTGATCACGGCCATTAAGTCACTATACACGGAAAGCACTGCTAGTGTCAGAGTAATGGAGATCTTACAGCCTGGTTTGATATCAATAAAGGTGTCAAACAAGGTTGCGTAATGTCCCCGTGGTTATGTAATCTGTATATGGACAATTGTATGAGAGAGCTGAAAGGGTTGGATGTAGGTGCCAAAATGAGCGGAGTGTCAGTAAGCTGTCTCTTGTATGCGGATGACGCTGTCCTTCTTGCAGACAACGAGCATGAACTACAAATCCTGGTGAATTGTATGTATGAGGTATGCATGCGAAATGATCTGATGATGAATGTTAATAAGTCCAAGGTAATGATTTTTGAAAAGGAAGAAACCACGACAGTCTGCAACATTAGCGTGAATGGTGAAAATTTGGAGCAGGTAGTTGAGTTCGTGTATTTAGGTAGTATGTTTACAAGAGTTGGGCGAGTGGAGAGGGGATATTGAAAGAAGGGTTGGGGCAGGCAACAAAGTGAATGGTGCACTTAAAGTTGTCATCGCAAACAAAAACCTATCCAAAAAGCTAGAATGGCAGTGCACAATGGTGTTCTTCTACCGACCCTTATGTATGGAAGCGAAGCATGGAACTGGCAAAGAAGGATGAAAGTAGAATAAATGCAGTAGAAATGAGATCTCTTAGACGAATGTGTGGATACTCTGTGTCTGATAGAGTGTCGAATGAAAATATAAGAAGTGAATGCGGTGCGAATGATGGTGTTATGAACAAAATAATGAAAGGATCATTATGATGGTTTGGACATATGGAAAGAATGAATGAAGAAAGAATGGTAAAAAATATATATGTTAACGATGTAAATGGAACCAGAAATAGAGGAAGACCGAGGAAAACGTGGCACGATCAAATAAATCAAATATTGAATGTCGGCCATGTGAGGAGTCAGAGAAATCGACGTGCATGACACGATGTATGAATGTTGAGGAAGCGAGAGAAATATGTCAGGAAAGAAAGGTGTGGCAGTCCATTCTTTCTGCCTACCCCTTCGGGGAGACGGCGTGATGGTTAGTTAGTTAGTTATATTATTTGAACTACGAAATAAAATGACTTAAAACTTGAACGAAATTAAATGACTTAAATAGTAAATAATAGTTGATAACCCTCGGAAAATGAATGACGTGTGGTAATTGGGATGAATATTAAATTCTGGGTTAATAAGAAATGTATATGGTGTATAACTTTGCTTCCGCCGTTTTTTTCCGAAATTCGAGGCTTTAACGTAAAAAACTGGTTACACATTTATGATTCAAAGTATTGTCCATCGCTGGCCACTACTTTCTCCCATCTTTCGGGCAGCATACGAATCCCGCGTTGAAAAAACTGGTCATCTTTTGAAGCGATCCACGAATCGATCCAATTTTTTACTTCTTCATAAGATCGGAAGTGCTGGTCAGCTAGGCCGTGTGCCATTGATCGAAACAAGTGATAGTCCGAGGGAGCAACGTCTGAGAATACGGCGGGTGGGGTAGGACTTCCCATTTCAAAGTTTCCAAGTATGTCTTGACCACTTTCGCAACATGGGGTCAAGCATTGTCATGCTGTAAAATCACTTTATCATGTCTCTCGTTGTATTGCGGCCGTTTGTCTTTCAATGCTCGGCTCAAACGCATTAATTGCGTTCGATAACGATCGCCTGTGATTGTTTCAGTCGGTTTTAACAACTCATAATATACTACGCCGAGCTGGTCCCACCAAATACTGAGCATAACCTTGGAACCGTGAATATTCGGTTTGGCCGTCGACGTGGAAGCATGGCCGGGATATCCCCATGATTTTATGCGCTTGGGATTATCGTAATGAACCCATTTCTCGTCCCCAGTCACAATGCGATGCAGAAATCCCTTCCGTCGTTGCCTTGCAAGCAGCTGTTCACAAACACACAAACGCCGTTCAACATCTCTCGGCTTCAACTCGTACGGCATCCAATTTCCTTGTTTCTGAATCATTCCCATGACTTTCAGGCGTTTTGAAATGGCTGGTTGCGTCACTCCCAATGATCCTGCCAATTCTTGTTACGTTTGAGACGAGTCTTGATCAAGTAATGCCTCTAATTCTGCATCTTCGAAAACCTTCTCTCTTCCACCGCCATGTTGGTCTTCGACGTTAAAATCACCGTTATTGAAGCGTTGAAACCACTCTCGGCATGTTCTTTCACTAATAGCGGCCTCACCATAGGTATTTGAGAGCATTCGACGAGCCTCAGCCGCAGATTTCTTCATATTAAAGCATAAAATTAAAACCTCCCGCAAATGACGAGAATTTGGCTCGTAAGCTGACATGTTTAATCGGGAATAACTTTATGATGCAGACACAAATCGACTAATATTTCGATGGCGTTATGTTTACGAATACTTAAGCTTATTGTATGACATCTATGATCTATTTATTCCAACTACCACTTACCGCTACTGCCATCTATTGCAAAACGGCGGAAGCAAAGTTATACACCTAATATATAAAAAATATAATATGTATTATCAACATTGATGAATAGCAAAAAGCGAGCATATTTTTTTACTCGTGTTATATTAAGTTTCGAGTGGATTTAATTTAAAACCTTTTTATTATTATTTACAAAGGACTTCTGCCTTGTAATTGCAAATCACATCACGATTTTTTATAGAGAGTTGTATCAGGATAAAGTTGTGTGGTGGTTCATTCTCTCTTTCTACACTTTCGGGGAAATAGTCTGATGGCGTTTGCTTGCTGTTGTTTTATATTTAAATATACGTATAAATTCTGGTGAAAATACAGGGTGTTTTTAAGAGGTATACAATACATATTTAAAATGAAGAAAAAACACATTAAAATAATGTTATGTCTATGATATTGGCGTTATTTAATAGATAATTTTATGCCATTATTGTTTAAATATGATTTCAGGCAAATGAGTGCCACGGCTAGCTCGAATGAAGCGCAATCGTGAAATCCAATTTTCGACTATTATCGTCTTTGTGGATGCGTATTATCCACTTGAGTGTACGTGGGGCGAAAGAGATCCATGGTTTTCCGAATAACTTGCTCGGATGGACGATTATGTCGACCGTAAAATGGACGTAGTGCACGATAAATTTGGCGAACCGAACCATGATTTTCAAAATAAATTTGCACAATTTCTGACATCAGTCTATTCGTAGTAAAATGGTATGGTAGTATGGAAGTTATCCGTGGCTCTATCCCACGGCATTTTTTTTAGGAATGCTCGGAACCAATTCTTTACAGCTTCGAAGAGATGGGCATCTCATAACCCATTTCTTTAAATTAATCAGGGGATATTTCGAGAACTCGGCCGTGCTAGAGGTTGTTGGTCTTTTTGTCCCTGATAGATTTCTCCGACAGCGACAGCACATATTGTTTTACCAACCGGCCACCAGAACCAATCTGCCTCTGGTGACACCGATGGGAAGAGCAATTAGTCTGCTGAATGCGGTCTCCTCGGAGATCGACGTC
This sequence comes from Lepidostoma basale, assembly GCA_022606425.2. NCBI lineage: Eukaryota > Metazoa > Arthropoda > Insecta > Trichoptera > Lepidostomatidae > Lepidostoma > Lepidostoma basale. The sequence continues at coordinate 866,376 of JAHDVF020000178.1, forward strand.
TTTTATATTAGTGAAGGTACGTTCAGGGGACAAATACTCTTGACATTAGAAAGTATCTTGTCTTCCTAATATCGAACCATCTCTAATGCGTTCCTGGTACTTTGTTGTATTTTTATAATATTTTACCTGTACTTAATAGATGCCTTAAACATTTTCCTGTTTGTAATGTCTTTTGAGTTAATAAACTGATTTAATTTGATTTGATTTGAAAATGGCAAAACGTATTGACTACAAATAAACTAACAACTGTCAAATTGACAGTCTGTAGAAACAATGTTGCTCGTTTAAAAATCAAACCTTTAAAAAACACACCCTATATTTGTAGGAAAACTGTAATAATACAAAATAAAGAAAAATATTAGCAAATACCATGCAGTGTAGTTGCTAAAGCGAGAATAAGAATTTCAGCGGGAGTGAAGAGAAGAACAATTCATTAAAAGCTTCAAACACCCGCGTATTTGCGTCAACCCCCATTGTGGTGTGGTGCCCCGTGCTGTAAGCATTTAGGCGTGCATTATGTAGGACTCCGGAGTTCTGAAGATTTTGTTTTGTTCTCAACGAAAACTCGACTTTTCACTTATTTAACTTCGCCCTCACCATTCTAAAGTATTATTATTTGGTGTCGAATCGTCTCTTGAGATGAATTCTTGACTAAGTAAATCAAAATGTCGGCACCAGCGGCGTAGAATATAATACAAATATCACAATAAATATTACAAATATTACATGTATTACGAACTAGATTAGAAGAACGTTACCCTGGTCAAAAGTTACATAAAGGTAATTTGACTTTTAGATGATAAATGACAGTAATTTATGTGTCTTTCAGGAAAAAAATTCAATATATTATATTATTATTATTTTGCTGAAAAACTCTTAATATCATTACGGCGTGAGCCAAATCGATGATATATGATAAAATTCACGTGATTTTTTATGACATTTATTGCAGAGTAGCGATAGTTATGAGTGCCATACCGAAGGTCTCGGATTCGATTCCCGGCGATGTGTGATTATCACACTGTCATTGGTCTGGTGTAGAATTCACGCAACAGAAAAATGGCGATAGATTAGCTGCCTATCCCTTCTCATGAGAATCAATATAACAGCTATAACAAATTGTGTACAGTATTTGGGTTCAAATGACCTGTTGCGTACAAAAAAAAACACCCTACTATGAGCCACAATGTATTTCAATATAGTTATCTAAAATTAACTAATCAACTAACTACCGCGCCATTTGCCCAAAGGGGTAGCCAAAAAGAATAGAGTCCCATACTGTTCTTTCCCGACATACTTCTTTCGATTCCTTAATATTCATGATTCGCTGATTTCTCCGACTCACGTAGCCGACATTTAACAGTTGATTGATTTGATTGTCCCACGTTTTCCTCTAAATCTTATTCTTTTTATATCAAATGTCCAATTTTCCATTTTTTTGTATACAACAGTTCGTTTGAACCCAAATACTGTATACATAGATTGCCTTTTAAGTTTTTACAATCGAACAATATATGGCGTTAGTGAGTTATGGTATCACTGTATTTGTGAACATTGACGTTTGTTATTGCGAAGTCAGTGGCAACAAAGTAATTGACCGATTAGGTTGTTGATAGTGAACGTTTAAAAGAAGCATGTTTGTGCGAAAAAGGAGATCACTCGTGAAGTTTTTCGTTGGATAACTTTTTATGATTTAAAAAAAAGGCCTTACTCGACAACAATGCGTAGAATCGCTTCGTGCAAGTTTTGGTAATGAAGCACCATCAGAGAAGACTGTTTACAATTGGTTTTCGGAATTTTGTCATAGTCGTGCGTCCGTTGGTGATGAATGACGAGAAGGTCGGCCAAAATCGGTTGTCATTCCGAGAAACATCGATGCTGTGCGCATTATGATTAAAGAAGATCGGCATGTGACTTACAGACAGATAGAGGCGTCTCTTGGCATATTGCAGACTGCAATACAATCGATTTTGCGTGAGCATTTAGGTGTGAGAAAGATTTGTTCCAGATGGATTCCGCAAAATTTGACCGAAACGAAAAAAGGCTCGTATTGATTGATGTCACGAAATGTTTAAAAAATTCGACCAAAGAAGGTTCAAAATTCATATACAACATTGTTACAGGACACGAAACTCGGATATATTCGTATGAACCTGAAAACAAACAACAGTATACTGTTAGGGTGTTTGACGATGAACTCAATCCCACTAAAGTTGTTCGTTCACGGAGCATTTCCAAGAAAATGATCCCTTGTTTCTTCGGTTGTACTGGACACTTTGCAACCCTTCCTTTAGAGGATCGAAGAACTGTTAATGCCGAATGGTATACAACAATTTGTTTGCCAACGGTCTTCGATGAACTAAGGAAAAACAACAAAAAACGTCGCATCATTCTTCATCACGACAATGCCAGCTCCCATAAAGCACGTCAAACAACTGAAAATTTGAAGGAGAAAAACATCGAATTAATGTCTAATTTCCCGTATTCACCTGATTTATTGCCTAATGACTTTTTCTTGTTCCCTAATGTCAAACAAAAGATGCGTGGATAGCGATTTCCATCACCTCGAGAAGCTGTTGAAGACTTTCAAAACCATGTTTCTACAATATCAGCTTCAGAGTGGAGAAAAGGTTTCCAGAATTGGTTTGAACGTACGCAAAACTGTATAGACCTAAAAAAAATATTTCGAATAGCAATAAAACACTTTGTTTCAAATATGTTTGTTTCTGTTTCACTTTTTGTAAAAACATAAAAGGCAACCCTCGTACAATTTATTTTAGCTATTATATTGATTCTTATGACATGTGATAGGTAGCCAATCTATCGCCATTTAATTGTCACGTGAATTCTACACCAGACCAAAGAAAGTGAGACAATCACACTGCCATCGCCGGGAATCGAACGCGGGACCTTTGGTATGGAAGTCAGAGCTCTTACCACTCTGCCACGTAGCTCGTTGATGTATCTTTAATCTATTATTATTTTTCGTTCATTTTATCCGTGTGTTCAAACCATCTTCCTCTCATTATTCGTTCATAACTCTTTCATTCGCATCGTATTCATTTCTTGTTGTTGCATTTGACACTCTATTGTTCACTTGACTATATTTTTTTACAGCATTCCCTATACATTTTCCACATTTATGCTACTTTCATAGTTTTTTCCAGTTCCATGCTGCACTTACATACATACAGAAGAGTCGGTACAATAATACCATTGTGCAATTTCACATGAGCCTTTTTAGATAGACTTTAATTTGCAATGATTTGCAGCAACCACACTGTATAGTTCTTGTTAATCTTTACAGATATTTAATTTTTATGTGATATTTTTACTCTTATCATGTATAGATTTAACACACAGATTAATTAATTTATTTAATCTGTCTTTTGTTTCATACAAGAAGTTAGTTTGGTACGCTAGTAAGGGCCCGTACAAGGAACACCACTGTGTACTACCATCAAGTTTAAAAAATGTTCTAACAAATTAATATCGTAATCAAATACAAATATAATTTGCATGCAGTATAAAGTATGTGAAGGTAGCAGGTGGCTCCGTGCAATAGGAGGTGTTGTCACACCTCACACAAAAGAATAATTATTCAATAATATTTGTGTTCGGAAGTAAAGCGTTTGAATTTCAAATAAATCAACAATGATACCGTTGAATTATTATAGAGGGTTGTTTAAAATAAATTAAAAAATGAAATAGAAGGTTGAATTATTAATAAAACCTGAAAAATAAAATAAAAAATTCATTTATTGTATTTTTCGATATTGATTTTCTATTTTCTTCTTCTTTCGGTGCCGTGTCAGGTCCCTCCAACGTTAGCGATCACTGCAGCAAAGGCATCTCTATCCTGCGCCACTTAGAACAGGTTCTGAACTCTTGTTATTCCTGTCCACTCTTTGATGTTCCGCAGCCAGAACAGCTGCCTTCTAACAACTCCCCGACGTCCCTCCACTTTAGCCATTAATATCAGTCGAAGGAGGTGGTATTTTTCTCCCCTTAGCAAGTGACCCAAATAGGAGAGCTTTTTAATTTTCACACTCGACAACAGCTCTCTATTGGCTCTGGCTCTCTGTAGTACGTCTGCATTACTGACCCAGACCATATATAACATTTAATCAATTTTTGTCGGAGTTTCAAGTTAAGATTGTCCTTGCAAAAGAGTGTTCTCATTTCAATAAATGCAGCTCATGCAACTTCAATTCTGCATTTTATTTCAATATCCGGGTCAAGCGTTTTTGTGTTGATGATTATCTAAAATAAAAATTAAATAAAACGGTGTTTTTTTGAGATCGGATCCGATCAGATGCCACCCAAGACGGAAAATCCTAGAGACGCATACAAAAAGAGTTCACCCTGAGTTAATGGGACAAGGCTAGGAAGAAGAAGAAGGTATTTTTTAAACAATGCTTCCACATTATGTCTTTGTTTCGACAACGACTAGTTTTCCAGGCTACCTGGCATCGACAGACTGGTGCCAGCTAGCCTGGCGAAACCGGTCGCTGTCGAAATAAACACAAAATGTGAAAGTAGTTATTAAAAGAATATCATTTGTTTTGGTCAAAACACTATGATACGTTAACTACTATTAAACACTATTTAACACTATTGAAAATAAATACAATTGTGATATTATAACAAAGTTTTTCCATTCCAGAATATCGTTTAATTTAATTATTATTATAAAAAATAAACTTCCATCAAGATATTTCCGTAAAATCACTAGATTTTAATTCTAGCTTATCACGATTCATTATCATTTTGTGGTATGGAGATGACAGTTTGTAATATAAGTGTGAATGAAGAGAACTTGAAACAGGTGAGGGAATATTTGTATTTAGGTAGCATGTTCACAGCGGAAGGCCAAACGGACAGTGATGTTGAAAGAAGGGTTAGTGCGGGTAATAAAGTGAATGGAGCCTTAAAAATAGTTATTGGAAACAAGAATTTATCAATGAAAGCGAAAATGGCCGTTCACAATGGAGTTCTGGTCCCAACCCTTATGTATCGAAGTGAAGCATGAAACTGGCAGAAGAAAGATGAGAGGAGAATAAATGCGGTAAAGATGAGGTTCCTAAGACGTATGTGTGGTAGAATGATTTACGACAGAATCTCAAATGGTGATATTAGAAAGGAATGTAGAGTAACAGAAGGTATGAACAAAATTATGAAAGGATTGCTGCGTTGGTTCGGACATATGAATCGCACGGGGGAAAAGAGAATGGTTTAAAAAGTATACGTTAGCGATGTAAATGGAGTACGGAATCGAAGTAGACCGAGGAAAACATGGCAGGACCAAATTAATAAATTTTTAAATGTTGGTCATGTCAGAAGCCGCAAGAATCGACGTGCGTGTATGACTTGCTGTATGAATTTGGAGGAACCTAGAGAGGTATGTCAGGATAGTGAAGTGTGGCGGTCCATTCTCTCTGCCTACCCCTGCGGGGAAGCGGCGTAATGGTTTGTTTTGTCAAATATTCGGAAAACATTTGTATGCTGATATACAAAAATCTAAAAATACATGTTAACGTTTTGGTGAATGTGATGTTTCTGATGATGAATATAAATTATTTATATTTCGTGTTAATAATGCTTTCACTACACCAAGTTCTCTTTTCGCGAAAGAGCAGTCGGTGTTACCCTCGAGTAAAATAAAATTATAACGCCCGAAGACTTAATAAAGGAAATCCACCGTACCTATTCTTCTATTGAATTAACATAATGGAATACCTCCAGGAATCTTAAGAGATCTCGTGAGATGAGAGGAGAATGCTCTGGCTAGTGGCAGTCCAATGAATGCGGAATGAAGAAAGGCTTGAGTGATGATGATAAATTATTCGGGATTTTAATTATTATTATTAAGCGCGCACGAATGATTTTGTGTACTTCTTATATATTCTTTGCTATAACTTTAAATGTTTAAACCAGTTATGCAATTGTCTATTATTATTATTGATTTGTATCAGAGTTGAAGTTGAAGCTATAAAAACAATTTGAAAAATCATCACGTGTAAGTGAAACAAATACGATTTTTGTAATAATTTGTGACAATACTAATACTTAAAACATTAAAAATTATTCTTGTTGTTTTATTCAATTTAACTTAATTTAATTTATTTAATTTATTAAAAAATTATAAACAATACATAATAATAACAGATCCAAATCGTTAATAATCATCATCTACAATATAATATGAACAATATAAAAAAAAAAATTACAAATAATATAATAAGAAAACAAATGAGAGCAAGTAAGAAAAAAAGAAAAACGGAAGACAATTTAAAAAATATTCGAGAACAGTTGGGTAAAGAAAAACATTTTTGTACAATAAGAAGAGAAGCAAATAGCAATTTAATACATAAGACATAGATGCTTTCTGAGGGTAGCCTCATTATCGTGAAAAATGTCCACATTCGAAGAGATGCGGTTTAATAGGATTATAGGATAATAGGATATTCCTCACGTGGTCGACATTTAACATTTGATTAATTTGATTGGCATCAAATGATCACGTCACGTTTTCCTTGATCTTCATCTTTTTCTAGTTCCCTTTACGTCGTTACATATATTTTCCTTACAATTATTTCCTTTTATTTATTCTTTCCGAAACCATTTTACTGGACCTGTTTTATTTAAATTATAAATTGTGCTATTTTTTTGAGTAACAGAATTTCATAACTTTTATTGGTTGAATCTCCTTATTGAATTATATCACTTTTTTAATTATTCCACCAGACATATACATTAAATTTCTTATGTAGTAAGTGATAGGTGTAACACATATTTTCATACAATTCTGGATATCTAAAAGAGAAAAGGTCAATGAATTAGTTAAGTAAGTCATTTCTACTGACTAAAATACTTCATGAATTATTTTTTGTTATATCGTTTTCTTAAAACTGGTGGTATTTTAACTTGAAAACACGCCTAGACAAATAATCTCTTAATTAATTTTATAAAAATTCCAAATTTATCATAGTCCCTGATAGAACTTAAACGAAATTATTTTATATTCAACATATAACTACTTTCGTTTTCAGTATATACTTGAATGTTTAAGGGATGTTTATTATTTAAATAGTTTTCAGGAAAAGTGGATCGGCGAAAGTCAGATTGTTTTAACAGTTCAAGTCAAGTGGGTGAAGAGCGCGAGAGCTCTTTGCGTCTGCGAACCGCAATCCATCCGAGTGGAACTCTAAAATAATAGAGTGCCGATGAAAGTTCCGAGCCAAATGGCAGCTGATGCATACTAATTTTAGGTCGCCTGTGATTATTATAGTTCAGTGAAATTTATTAAATAACTGATCGTTGTGGAAAACTATGGATTTCTAAATAATTCGTTTTCAAAAACTTATCCCAGAGATTAAAACTTAAATTACATAAAACAAGAATTTTGACAGTTAGTTGTCATAAAGCATATTTTGAGTTCATTCAATATCGTATTAATTTAAATATCAAAATATAATTAATTTATGCAGCTGTTATTATAAAAATGAAATACGTTTGCGGCAAAATATTTTTCGTATTTGTTTTCCGTAAAAGTAGAGAGCAGCAAAATATGATAACTGTTGAACCTTCTTGATAAATGCCGTTCTTTTTCAGAAAAATGGGTTCTTTATTACTAATAGATGGGAAAGCCTGTTTTGATGGATGATTCCTAAGAGAATGTAAAATGTTTTAAGCACGTAATTTCGAAAAAAATAAAAATAACAAAAATATTAATCACACGAGGTCATAGGATATTTTTTATAGGCCACACATTTTACTCTTTGATGTTCTTGGCAATATATAACACATTTATTTTGCCCAGTTAATGTGGTTAGAAAGTGTAATGATGAAAGTGTGCGTAAAGTTTTTTTAAAATTATTTTTAGAAACAATCTTCAGGATATATATTTTGAAAATTTATGTAAAACTCCACTTCCAATATAAAATATTACTTCTAGAATACGTTATCATTCATGTTAATTTTTTTTACGAAGATGTTTTAAATTTACTAAATAAATTAAATATTGAAAGTAAAAAATAAATCACAATCATAGTTAATACGAATGTATCTGTTTTCTGATGTTTTATTATATTCAATGGGAATGACATGTTTTGCCTTGCCGAGCCTTTACATTTGAATATGGCTCAGCAGAGCAAAATATAAAATGTTATGAAACTTCAAGAAAAAAATACTTTTTCATTCCTATTAATTCCATCATATGGAGTTTTTCAAGAAACAATAAATACAACTTTTCATATTTTGGAATCATTTATATCTGTACATGAACTACATAATCTTCTGTGTGAATTGTTGATCGAATTGAGTTATGATGATCATGTGAGATTTTCATAATTTTGAGTGCATCTAGGGTAATTCATTATCATACCAGTTACTTTTAACTACACTCAATAGTTTAAGCTTGTTATACTACATCATATACCGATACCGTGCCGAAGATAGCATTAGTAATTTTGCACAAAACATCAATTAAGACTTTGTGACTCTCGGATATCATGTTTTACACAAAACACTCTCATATAACTTTTAATAATAATCCACGCCTGCTTACGTTGGCAAATGTGTTATTAGCATTGCCTAACAATAGGAGAACAAACATTAAACTTTTATTAACTTAATTTATTTTTTAAGATGCCTTCGTTTTATCAACACTTTACAGCAATGTATTCTCTTGAAAAAAAAATACAGAAATATTTAATTCCATTATAATGATTACATTTTATATGAATTATTACAATATATACGTGTAACCTCCTTGTTGTAATGTATTTAAATTAAAAACGTTTTCAAAGTTTTACGTGTTATCCGGGAACTCAAAAGCTGTTATTTTAGTTCCTTAAAATCGACAGAACGTGAAAAAATCGAACCTGAAATAGTTTTTTTTTATTGAAAGCTTTGAATTTAAAAGCAATTAAAAAAAGTTTTTTGTTAAATGTAGCAAGAAATTTAAAATAAAATTTAAAAATTGATGTACATAAAAATAAGCAGGAGAAATGTTTTTTTATCACTTAAAAAAACTGCGGGAAAAAATGATTATTACGTATTGAAAAATATTTTATAATAATACTCGTAAGAAGTCGTAAGTTTTTCTGATATATGCTTTTTCATTTTTCTCACATTTATGAGATGAAAACACGTTGGATTTATCTTAATATATTATTCTACATAAATAAAATGACAACAATAATTTGGGGAATGCTGGACGTTACGTTATAGACCTTTCCTATAAAGTTGTTAACAGAGTTTGTGCTTGTTATTCTACTTAAGTTGTTAAGTATTTTTTCCTTTTTATTTCAAACAAATTTTTCAAAATCATTATTTACGTTAAAAAAAAATCACAGATGCTGTCGAAAACAATAATTATTTAAATACACATTATAGGAAAAACCTTATTAGTCTATATTAAACCTATTTACTGTTTCTTGAAAAACGATGTAAAACTCTGTATTACATAATTTATAAGAATGAAAACCTCTGTCTTCTTGACATGTTTCATTATCAAACGATATATGATAATGCCTTAGAAGGGCGAAAAATGTCATCCCAACTTAAATGTTGTATAATTAAACTCCATGAATACAGACGTTTTCGTTCATATTAATTATAATTAATCTCTTTTTTATACGCTATCACTTGTTATTGATTCACATTTGAATAAATTTGGAAAAATGAAGTATTTCACAAACAACACCTTTGTACAACGAAACAATGATGTCCTTCCTCGGCTATTTTCTTTTTCATTTAAAAAGAGTGCAAAAAAATGTATTATAATAAAAAATATAATGAAATTGTACACAAAATATGAAAAAATTGACTGGTAATATTATGAAATTATTTTAAAAAAATACACGCATTTTATGATATCTGGAGAAAAATGAGAGCGTGGTCACAGATTTAATTGGCTGACTGTAGATGTTAGTTATGTTTTACTATGAATATTCCTTCCAACAGAAATTTTGAAGTACGTACATTCGTTCGAATCAGAATTCCATCAGTGGTGTAGTTCTAGAGAGAAACTTTATAAATTTACCATAAAAAGGTAGTCAATTTATGTATGGAAGTGAAACATGAAACTGGTAAAAGAAGGATAAAATTAAAACAAATTTATTAGAAATGAGATCTCTTAGACGAATGTATGTAAAAAATCTGTGTATGATCTTTATCATACACTTTATCGACACTTTTGTCGAATAAAAATATATGAAGTGAATGTAGTGCGAATAAAAGTGTTATGAAAAATATGATGAAAGGAAATTTAAGATGGTTTAGACACTTGGAAAGAATAAATGAAGAAATAATGGTCAAAAAAGTAACGATGTGAATGGAACTGGAAACAGAAAAAGACTGAGGAAAAGTAGTGCGATCAAATAAATTAAATATTTAATGTCGGCCACGTGGGGAGTCGAAGAAATCGACGTACATGCGTGACATGATGTATGAATGTTAAGGAATCGAGAGAAGTATGTTAGGAAAGAAAAGTGTGGCATATTATTAGGTAGGCACCCCTTCGTGAAGACCAGGAGCACACATGATATGGTCCACATTAAATTGTCGACTTCAGAAATTGTTTTCATAAACATTGCTTCACTGATTGAAAAGGTTCCTTGTTTCTTGTTGATTTTTCGCTGACATCATTTTCAATAAGTTGTTTTCTTTCTTCTTTTTCCTAGCTATAGACCTATGTGGTCCGTTCTCCAAAGGGTTGGTCTTTATGTAAGAAGGATTTCCAGCTGTTCTTACATCTTTTTGTAGGTCTTCCACAAGGACGAGTCCCGTAAGGCTGATTATGTATTATATTTTGAAAGGGCGATTCAACGAATTATGAGATAAAATAATCTGTCCTGATAAAGATGGATTCTAAATACTTGAAATTTACGAATAATCGTGGGTAAATAATAGGGGATATCGTTCAGTGGAGTAGATCCAGTAGAAGATACTGGAGGGACCATGTAGCCCGAATGGATGGTGACAGACTTGCATATACAGCCGCTTATGAAATCCCCTCCGGACACCGCCCACCTGGAAGACCGCCTAAGAGATGGAGGGACAGCTGGATCTCATCATCCGACGAGACATGATTTCTGTGTCACAGATCGTCAGATCTATTAAAAGAAGAAGAAGAAGAAGAAGAAAAAGAATAATAATCACTTCGTCAGAAGATACAAATACTTCCAGTAGAAAATATATTTTCTACATAAATATAATATTCATAGTTGCATTGGATTATTTCAATAATTTTCTGCTTGCATCTGTGAGATTTACAACACATAAAATTCGTATTTGAAATTACAATATAACATTTTCTTCTTCTTCTTCTGTGTTATTTATGCCTGTTCCTGGGACGATATTCAGCTGTCTTACCATTTTTTGGGTGGTCTTCTTGGAGGTCGATTGCCTGTTGGTAATTAATTTCCAGATTGACTTATTATTATTTTAGGACATGCCCTCTCAACATGTTCTCTCGTCTTCTCTTTCTTTCCTGTCGCACAACATCTTGGACATCGAAGATCTTGATTATTATTGAATAATTTCTCACGCTGTTTCGGAGTATCATTCCTGCGATGGATAGGAGAGTGCTCATTTCTGTGGTGTTAAGGAAACTTTTTGTTCTGATGATGTCTTGATTGGTGATTATAGGTCGAACGCAGGTTTTGTAAATAGATTCGTATTTTGATCTCCTTCAGTAATATAATAACGGAAATAGAAGATATAATATTGATAACGTCGAAGTATAATATAATACACTTAGTAAATTTTAAGTTATACTTACGAGAGCCGTTTATAGATCAGTTTGCTAAGAAAATTTCGATCAACCACCACTGAGGAGCTTACACCGTCTATTTGTCTATGTATGTGTCGACGTAAACGTGGGTGCACATTTTTATCCGGAAAATTTGAGCTTCGTGAGAAAATTCACATTCTCTCTCACTCTCACCTGCCGAGGACTTTATATAAGAAGGTACTCTGAAAGTTTCCAAAGCTCGCATCAGAATTTAAATACAGAAGTCTTCAAAAGAATTGTAATACTCTCAATTTTTTTACGCCGCGAGAGTGAAATAAAAAATATTCTTACTGTATCACATTAAAGCGCTTTCGCTACTCTACGTTTGCTTGGACTTAAAAAGTAAGAAGAGGTTTTAGTAAAAAGTACACAGTTTCATACTCACATGTTTAATTTATTTACATTTTTTGCCATTTTAAAAACTAACCCATTTTCATTTAAAAACTATATTTGTGTACCAATTTCATAATTAAATTGTTAAAAATAAACAGTTTGAGGATATTGCAATTTCAAAGCACACACATTTATCTTTTCTCCGTCCTTTTTTAACCACCCTACGTATTTGAATATACGTGATACGTTCACTTTGACTGTACCATTCTGCGCTATCCCGTATCACGTACGCCCTTGAGAAAAATAATTAACCTAAAATGTTCAAACTGTTAGGGATACGTGCGTGTGCCAACAACACTTGAGTACAAGTCTTCATTAATATGATAGTTTTAGAAGGGGCAGGCGAAGTGTGCGGCCGAAAAAAAACAATTGAGGAAAAAACAAATGAATTATAATTTTCGAAACACAAATACTTGAGTATATAGCTGTATAAATTTGAATTTGGAATTCCTAACCAAAGAAAAGATATTTGAGATGAAAGTTGCCATTACGGCAAAACGCCAATTTCATATGTAGGGACCTAATATTATACTTATATATAAGGATACAATTATGTGAAATATGGATACAATTATGTGAAAGTGTAACTATGTGTGTGGTAGGTTGTTTATGTGTTTATGGAGCGATCACCAGTGTGTTAGTTATTAGCAAAATCTTTAAGTAGCGGTGAAAAGTACATATTAGTTTGTTCATTAATTAAATTGACATTAGGGTTTTTGGAATACCTATTTATTTCTAATTGTTCCAGTAAATTGAGTTTAATTCCTTTATTTTCAATGTGAAGTAAGGTGGGTGAGCAATCTGATTGTAAATTATGCGAATTTTGAATTAAGTGTTTGGCAAATTGGGAGTCTGTCTTGTTTAAATTAAAGGATCTAACGTGCTCAGTGAATTTTGTGCTGATAGCTCGACCACTTTGACCTATATATACCGACTTGGGTATACAGTCGTTGCATTCTAATTCATAAATTACGCTATTATCTAACTTATTGATTTTATGTTCCGAGTTTTTTAAGACAGAACCGATATTAAATTTAGTTCTAAAAGCTACATCAAGGCCATTTCGTTTCAGAATTTTTCCTACTTTAATTGAAACATCACCTGAGAACTCGATACATGAGTATTTGTTATTTTCTGTATCAGAACCTACTACGGGGTAGATTGAGATTAAATTATTTTTATGAGTTTTATTATGAATAATCTTATCGATAGTTAAATAACGAAAAAATATATTTTTTAAGAACTTTTCTATGTTTATTTTTAGTGTAAAATCTATTCATTAATTTTCGTCTTCGACTGGTTTCGGCAGCTCGCTGCCATCTTCTGGTCTGATGGCAGCGAGATGGCAGCGAGATGCCGAAACCGGTCGAAGACGAAAATTAATAAGTAGATTTTACACTAAAAATAAACATAGAAAAGTTCTTAATTTTTTTTATTTATTTTCATTATTTAGAATGAACTTCTACCAAGAAATTTCAATCAACAACATCAATAATTTATGGATAGTTGCTTCAATGAAGCCATTATTTAAAGTAATGTGAAAAAGCCTGTAAAAAATAATTAAAAGTTATTGCATGTACAATATATTCATAAAATTCGCAACAGAAATAAAGTTTCTCGGCAGTTCTAAATACATATTTCAATTTAGCGTCTAAGACACCGGAATCTAACAGCGATGGCTTTGGGATCCATAAATAAAGAAAGCCATTCGGTACCACCTGTCGCCGTTTGGTTTATAATTTATGTTAATGCTTCTCCTTGGCTCCCAGCATGGAATAATATCCTTTTAATGAACCAGGATACATTCCCTTCTCCGATGTCCTGATGACTGACGCGAAATTAATTCAGAAGTTGAGATCACAAATTTTATTAAAAAATGTAGGAAAGGTAGTCTTCAAGGATCATACCGTAGAAGTATTAAGACGATAAGATGATAACGAGAATATTTTAAAATTGTTATTTACGGTGGAAACTGCTGCGTATAAAGTTTCATCCGTACGAATTACCACTATACAGTAACCAAATTATTCTGAATAAAATGTGAATAGAAGATGAAAAACTTCAGGTCACTTACTCAACAAGAATTTGGCGCCTTTTTCTGTCATTCCATATCATAATTACGTTGCTATTCAAAATGATACGAATAATTTTATTTGTGAACTTATTCAGTGGAAAAAAATTAACCAAAAAATAGTCTGATCAACATTTTTCTTCTTATGACGATACCAAAAAATGAGTCGATGACTGGATTAGATCAAAAGACGCATCGTTCTATAATGCGGATTTCGAAAATTGCCTGAAAGATTTGAGAAAGTAATAGATAGTGATTGACAATACTTTGATTAAGATATTCTCTATCGTTTTTAAAAAAAATATCATTTCAAATAAAAATAAAAAAAACTTATTGGTACCCCTAATATATTCATATTTGAGCTGCAAATGTAGTTTGTCGCAGTTCGAAACCATTTTTGGACTGTTAATGTAGCCAGTCGTACAATATGAGTTGAAAGGTAAAAGTATCGAAAAAATTCGTCTTTAGAAATATTTTTTATTAACAATTTTTTCGAAGGCCCAAATTATAAATAATATTGCTTAAGGATTGATTTTATCTTAATAGAAACGAAGATATAAATTGTTTTTTGGAAACAGAATATGGTGGTCGAGGCATTTGCAGGACTTATGACCTGTCATTGGTTGGGTTAAGCGATCGCTTTATGTTAACAATATTCCCCATTCCGCCCTTCTTACGACCACCACGTCTGACAAATTTTTGGATGATTACTAGTTAATTCAGATTACTACGATTAGAAGCTACAATGTTAGGGAACACTTCACATTTTTTAATTCAATCTACACTAGCGCCATTCATTAAGATTAGGTGTAAGCATTAAGCAGAAAATCTTTATTAATGCAATGTGAAAGGTATCATACATTGCTAGACAACGCCTGAAGAAAACTTCTCCAATTTTTTTATGCCTTTTTAAAAACTTGGTCCTGTTTTTATACAACATCAGACGGTTTATTTTTTTAAATACATTTTTGTGATAAATAATTGTTATTCTGTACAAACAAAGTTTTATATGTATTTGATTTGAGTAATTAGTGTGAATGACTCTTGGATGAAGCATATCATATAAGCATATCCTTTAACAGAAAATGATTATATATTGGAAGGGGGACGAACGGTATTTGTATTCATCGTATTTATGTAAAGTAAATACTAATAATACCAAATCTCGAAATACGAATTCGGTAAGGCCGCGGGCGGAGAGCGCTTGTATGTGGAATAATACCGCGAGATATAATGTTATACAAACACTTATCAAATAAATGTCAATTATACCCAAATACGTCCTCTCTAATATGTCCCAAACTTTGTTTCGTTCCCGTTATCTATGACAGAAAACAAGCTCCCGGGTTATGTAATATTGTAGAGAAATTTTACCGTTGGTACAATCTGATATAATAAACGCTTGAAAGTCCGCGAACAAAGCAGGTTGGGAATTAACCGTGCCAATACTTTATTAATTGCATAGAAATTATGCTTGAACGGATAAAAATTGTAGAAATGAGCTGATTAATAAGAATGTACGAAAACAACGAAGGAAGATAGGATTTGGTAGCTATCCGTGGCTTTATCCCACTGCGTTCCTCTTCGGCATGCTGGGAACTAATAGTCTACAGATAAAGAGGGATAGGTTCACACTTACCCATTTCTTCAGACTTATTAAGGGATTCTTTGAGAATTCTGTCATCTTGGAGGGTATCCATCTTTATATTCCGGATAGTTATCTTCGACAGCGACAGCACAGACGTATTTTTTGTCCTTACATACAGAATGTTTTATGTCCCAACATACAGAACCCACCTGCCTCTGGTGATGCCGGTGGGGAGAGCAATCAAACTGCTGAACATGATCGTTTTGGAAATGACGTCTTTCATATTGAACGTTTAGAAGACAAATACTTTAGAGAGTATCTTGAATTGCTAAAGTCGAACCATCTCTCATGCGTTCCTGATATTATACGAGTATACGATTATATTTTACCTGTTCTCAATAGTTGCCTTAATTTATAATTGTTGTTTGTAATATCTTTTGAGAAAATAAACTGATTTGATTTGATTTCATTTGATATAAAACGAAGAAATAAGGAAGAAATGTATGTCAGGTGAATACCTTCTTATTTGAATTAAGAGAGAGTTATTGCGATTGTTTTCATATGGAAACATTATATTATATTATTTTGGTTGGTGAGTTGTCTTAATGCCTTGATTTGCTGGTTCGAAAATGATTGACATATGCAATATATGTATCCATCTTTTAACAATTTATTGATTTGGTTATGCCATGCTTTCCTCGATCGTCCTCGGCTTCTTTTTCCATTTATTATTATATCACCCATTCTTTCCATATGGCCAAACAATCTTAGGGATCCTCTATTAATTTTACTAACAATGCAATCATCTGCCTTATATTTCTTGAATATATTGATTTTAATAACATTTAAACAATACAATACGACATCTGAGAACGAATCGCCATTGATTAGTTTCAAACATATAGACACTGCTTCGGTAAGTATCGACTTCTGAGACATCTTCAGTGAGTGCTGTGGTAAAGAAATTGGTTTTCGGTAATAATACGCTAATGAAATGAAGTTATTAAATTTAGAAAAATAATGAATATCCATCATGCTATCTCCCCCCGAAGAGCTAGGCAGAAATAATGGACAGTAACAATGTTCTTTCCTGACATTCTTCTCTTGCTTTTTCAACATTCATATATCCTTAAATATCTTCTTCTTCTTTAAGTGCCCTGTCGGGTACCCCCAACGATGGCGATCACCTCGGCGAACCTGGTCCTGTCCTGCGCCGCACGGAACAGCTCCTCCACACTTCGCATGCCGGTTCACTCCCTCACGTTTCGCAGCCAGGATATTTGACTCCTACCGGGCCCCTCCAATATCAGTTGGAGAATGTGGTACTTTTCCCCACGCAGTATATGACCCAGATGTGAGATCTTTCGAACCTTGATAGTTGATAACAGTTCCCTGTCAACTCTAGCACACCTCAGGTCTTCGGTATTGGTAACCATGTCTGTCCAGGGAACTTTGAGCATTCGGCGATGGAGCCACATTTCAAATGCTTCCAGTCTGTTCATTGAGTTAACATGAGTTAATCCTTAAATATAAATGGGGAAAATAATTATGAGGGTTTCTAAATGTTTATTGAGCATAGCTGGCTATTAAAGAATTTAATAAGTTGTAAATTTACATATAAACCACTCACTTTTTGGTTAGACGTTTTAAATTTTTAAATATTAAATAATAAAATTCTGTGTACTAAATCCCGGTTTGGTTATTATATTTGATGCCTATTAGTTTTGCTTGTACCTAAGCTTAATCAGGGCGATATAAGTTCTTACTATCAATCTAACTAATTAATCATCACGTCGTTTTTCCCGGAGGTGTAGGCAGAGAAGATGGACCGCCACACTGTTCTATCCTGACATAACTCTCGCGCCTCTTCTACATTGACACATGTTGACATGCACGCATTGTTATTACTTTGAACGAGGCCGCCTTTCTGTAATTTATTAATTTGGTCATGCCATGTCTTCTTTGGTCTTCCTCGACTTATTTTACCAATCACACTACTTGTATATATCTTTTTAAATATTCTTCCCTCATCCATTCGTTCGATATATCTAACCCATCTTAGTTACCCTCTCTTAATTTTATTAAGGAGACATTCATCCGCCTTACATTCCTTTCTTACTTCATCATTAGATATACTATCCTACATTGTTTTTTCGCATATTCTTCTTAGTGACCTCATTTCTACGCCATATTATTAGGTTGGGGAAAAAGTGATTTCGTATTTTTCCCTTAATTTCAATGGCTTATAAAAAGTGTTCCAATCATCCGATTTAAGTCAAATATACGCCGTTCTGTTCGATAACTTGTTGTTAACGAGAATATAATTTTATAATGCCCGTTTCGTAGAAACCCTTGTCACAATTGGCAAAAAACTCGGGACAACCAATTTTCACAGGCCTCAATTGAGGCCAAATTTGTACCCCCAAGCGCGTTGGCTGTAGACAGGAAAAGGTGGTAGTCACTTGGTTCCGGTCCGGACTATAGGGTGGATGCATAAGAACTTCTTCTTCTTCTGGATAGTAAGAGCTCTCGGAGCTTCTGGTGCGTCATCAAAAATGTGTGCGGTCTGGCGTTGTCCTGATGATATATTATACATTTTACAATATATTATACATTTTAGTTAGAAATTTTGATTGATTATTTTCATAAAAAATGACAAGAGAAATGTTTAAGACGGAAGTTTCAACGATCGTCTCGTAGTTTTCTGGTTTAGTTTGGATTTCTCATTGAAGTCTGACAGTTGTACAAAATATTAACCCAGAGGCACTGACATTAAAGAATCCCTGTAAAGTAAGATCATATCGAGTTGAAAATATATTAAAGTTTAAAGTTTGTCAACTGGAAATTGACAAAATTAAGATATCTACTTCAATAGAAGTAAGATATATTGAGGAATACTATTTCTGGATGAGGTAACTTCAATTTATTAAAAATTGAGGCATTTACACTGGGGAATTCCATAGTAATACACTTTAGAAATTGAAAATAACGTTGTTTGTAATCCACATAATATTAAAAATCACGAAATACTTCGGAGGGTACATTCAGGTGTAAATATAGCAAATAAAAACGAAACAAAGAAAAACATATAAAAAACGCATTTAAAAATCGATAGAATACAAAGCAACAATACATTTAAATTTAAAAATTAACCTGGACTAATTTCTTTAAGTAATAATAATATTTTTTTTACATTAAGAACTAATTATTTACTTACTTACTTAAACAGCCGTTATCGTCTTGTCCGCTGGACGTAGGCCTCCCCCATACTTCTCTACGTATTCCTGTCTTGTGCCTTTCGCATCCAATCGTCAGCAATTCTTCGAATGTCATCGGCCCATCGTGTGGGGGGTCTCCCTCTGTTTCTTTTATCTTCTAGGGGACTCCACTCCATAACTCTCCAGGTGCATTTATCTATCGTCTACCAATCGGTCAACATGTCCCGCAAATGACCATTTAAGCTTAGCTACCCTTTCAACGATATCTGTTACTCCCAACACGTATTTTAGTATTTTTTTCCGGTCTGAGAGTCTTACAAGTAGCATGGCTCTTTCATGTTTCCTCTGTGTTACACTGAGTCTCCTTATGTTCGACTTGGAGAGGGTTAGCGTTTCTGATCCATATGTCAGTATTGGAAGTACGTATTGATCATACATTTTGCGTTTCAGAAATTGGGTAATGTTACTATCAAACAACTTCTTCAGATTGCCATATGCCGCCCACCCAAGACCAATTTTCCTCTGATGCTCAGCAGTCTGATTATCTCTGGAAAGTAAGACGTTGTGGCCGAGATAGTTGTATTCGTTGACTTCTGCTATTACCTGATTGTCAATCTCTACAGCACCACCGAGGATCAAATTCGTCATTATATTGGTCTTAGTTGTGTTTATACAGAGCCCTACTTTTTTTGTTACTTCAATGAGCTATTTAAGCATGGCACGTGCTTCATCCAGATCTTCAGATATTAATACGGGTCATCTGCGAATCTTAAGTTGACTAATATGAAACAATAATAAAGATGCATAACAATTAAATGATAATATAAAATTGTAATTTGGAAAAAAACACTTTATTTTTATTTAGTTTATCTAAAAAAAAAAACAATTGGGTTATATGGGATACATTTTTAGATCTTACATGTAATTATACAATGTTTCAGTTATATTTTTAATTGATTTGTATTGAGACTCCATGTGTCTTTTGGTAGTTCATTGTAAAGTCTCAGTCCATTGTTCAATATCCTTGATTGTCCTGTCTTAGTTCGTGTATTCGGTAAGTGATATCTGTCACAGTGCCTGGTCCAGTGTATGTGTACGTCTGAATTTTTAGTTAATTTGTAGCTGCTGTCTGCTGTCTCTTCCATGGTAAATGTGATACTTCAATATTATTAACTGTTATATTAAAAAAATAGTTATGTGTCACAACTTTTATTTTTTAGTTTAGTTTGACGAAACAGCTGTCGCGAAAAAAAAATGTGACACATAAACAAAATTTTATAATTGAACAGTTAATAAATACAAGGATTTATTGTTTCTGGAACAAACGTGTAAAATTCCATATTAATTATTATATATTAGGGAAAAGGTGTATTTTCTAGAAATTTTATAAAATGGTATTTTATAAGTGTGACACCAGTGGCGGTACTCCCATAGAAGCCCAGAAACCCGGCTTGCGTACGAAATTTAGAATCCCCAAATCTTAGTAATCATGCCCCCGCATAAACCAATAACCCACCAAATCACCTTCCAACAATGTTCCCATCAGACGTAAGAGGAATAGTCACAAGAGCTGAACCTCTGTAAGCCAGAAGAGGTCTTAATTCAAAATTTCTTACGCAAGCCGGAGGAACAGATGTGGAGATTCATTATTTGTTTACCCCCTCGGGAGACGGCGTGATGGTTAGTTAATTTTAGAATTAATAAAATAAACCGTTTGATTGATGACAATTTAGAATTTTATGTGGCTTCATTATTACTGTAATTGTTCCCCATATAATACAGTTTACTTACGTAAATTTTTTAACGTTAACCTTCCAATGACTGATATCCGACAGATCGACAAGGGGATTGACACTTTTTATGTCGTTCGGAAATTATTGTCATTTGATTTGTCTCGGAAAATCTTACCCCAAAGAAAGTCCCACTTTTCCTTCTGTTGCCAACAACTGGGAAAGTTGATTTAAGTTACGAGAAGGTATAAAGGTTTATTACTACCTTTCCGTTTCAGAAAAGTAAATTCTGTTTTCAAATATAATATTCGTTCACGAAGTTTTTGGTATGGAGTACATAAGTATTATATATGTATTTATTTATTATTTCTTTGATCCTCGAAATGTGTAGGTGTTAGTAATGTCCGGGTGAAAACTATCTGGATTATTATCTGGAGTTTTTACAATTCTATCTTTAAACTTTCATTATGAACATGTAAGTCAGAGAAAATGCTTCAAAGACTTCCAAAAAGCGATGATGGTGAACAATTGGAATAGGCTACAGAAGACATACCTACTATAGATGGAAAATATCAATACAAAATGGCGCGCAAGACTTCAAAAGACAGCGCATGACGTGACGCCGCGCCGCAGAGAGAAGGATGAGCCGGTGGCGGTTCTACGGTGTGGGTCCAGGATTAAACCCTGTTACCATATTAGGACCCACATTCGTGAGGGCCAGTCTTCCTTAAATACAGGGGACAGCTAATGATGGTATATTTTAAACACTTTTAGTTAATAGATTCGAAATATCTTTCGCTGAATTCAGATATCTTAGCTAGTTTCTATCCAAGTTTGCAGCAAAGTGTAACATTTGTGCTGGTTCTAGGGATGCCACTTTGGCCTATAATGTGGTAGTTTCCCTTCATTTCCACATCATATGGTTAAATGAACAAAATAATTCATATAAATAATCAAAGGATCATGTATTTTATTAAAAGAAATAGGTCCTTATGTGCTGTGTATAAAGTGGAGAAAATTCATTTACTGTTTGTTCTATGCAAAAAAGCTCCAAGCATTACACAATGGTGTTGAATGAATGTAAATAATGTACGATTGATGACAAATTCGTATTATACCATTCGTCGGACATATTCGATTTGACAGGTATAAAGCTACCCCTTTATCACCTCTCTCTGCCGTTAGGCGGCGTTGGCACCCGACGCTCCCAGTAGCTCATTTTTTGACATGTTCTCCTCACCTTCACTCCTTGACCTTCACTGCGGGAAATTGTTGTGGTTTTGTTCAGATAAGCGCATTTATTTGTTAATTTTTTTTGATAGATAATGACAGATGATAAATATTACCATAGACGAAGCTTATGCTGTAACAATTAGTCACAAATTAGATATGTTATTGCATTGCACATGAGCCTTTCACATTTTTTATTGTATATTCGATATACCTGTACAAAATAATTTATTCCTCTTCTTCTTCCTCTGCCTATTTCCATCCACTCCTGGAAAAAGGCCTCCTCCATTCGCTTCCATGTCACTCTGTCCTGTGCAGACTGCATCCAGGTTATTCCGACGTGTCTGTTCAGATCATCCTTTCACCTTAGTCGCGATCGCCCTGCACTTCTCTTCGCCATCCACAGTCTCCAAGTCAGCAGTCTTCTTGTCCGCTTTTCATCTGAGCTTCTGGCTACGTAACCTGCCCATTGCCATTTTAGAGTCGCCACCCGGTGGATGATGTCAGTGACCTTTGTTTTTTCTCTCACCGTATCGTTTCTGACTCTGTATCTTAGGCTTATTCCTAACATGGCTCTTTCTATGGCTCTTTGGGTCACTCGTACTTACTCGGCACAGTAACGTCTGATCCACAGTGGGTGGCTACAAACAGCGTCGGTTCCCCATGTAAGGGGCGGTTGGAAATATTACACACCAACCCGCATGGCAAGCATGGTGTGGAAATGCCAAAATTCCCTCCAAACAAATATGAAATTTATTACCTTTGCTTTAATGAGAAATAATAGTATGGTTATAATACATTTGTGTAAATATTTTGATTCATTATTTTGATCTATCTCTCACACTGGACCCGAATATGTTATTTTCGACTTTTAATTATGTTTATTGCTTGACAGTTGTATTGATGATCATAATCCATTTTTAAATATGTGTCCGTCAAGCACATCGCGCTGGAACTCGGCGAATATGGCACCGACAAATAATATATAATTCGGTAATGGTAAAATTCTTAAAAAAAAGTGTTATCTTGAATAGATAGTATAATACATAGTGACAATTTACGTTCGAAGCTCATTGTTTCTTATAAATATATAAAATAAATTATGTAATTAATACTTATAATTCAACGTGACACAATTGTGTTCTAGTGCCAACCCTAATGTTTTTTTTAGAAGTGAAGCATGTTACTAGTAAAAGAAGAATGAAAATATGATAAAAGCAGCAGAAATCCATTTTTTAGACAAATGTGCGTAAATTTGTATTTGATAGTGGGTCAAATGCAAATATAAAAAGTGAAAGGGTTATGAATGAAATAATGAAAGGGTCGTTAGGTTGGTTTAGACACATGGAATGAATGGTAAAGAAAGTATATGTGAACGATGTAAACGGAACTAGAAATAGAGGAAAACATGGCACGATCAAATAAATCAAATATTGATTGCAGCCACACACGGAGTCGGAGAAATCGACGTGCCTGCATGGCACGATGTACGAATGTAAAGGAACCGAGAGAAGTATGTCAGGACAGAACAATATGACCGTCCATTCATTCTGTCAACCCCTTGGCGAGACGGCGTGATGGTTATTTTTACTCAGTATAATTGAAGGTACCAATAATTACAAGTGAACTTCATTATTGTAGTACCAGTAATTACAATTGCAGGTCATTATTTTAGGTACCGATAATTGCAAGTGCAATTCATTCTTGTAGGTACCAATAATTACAAGTGCACTATATTATTGTAGATACCAATAATTACAATTACAGTTCATTATTGTAGGTACCAATAATTATAATTCCACTTCATTGTTGTTCCACCAATAATTACGATTGCACTTCATTATTGTAGGTACGAATTATTACAATTGCACTTCATTGTTGTAGGTACCTTACACTTCATTATTTTAGGTACCGATAATTACAAGTGCACTTCATTATTGTAGGTACCAATAATTACAATTGCACCTCATTATTGTAGGTACGAATAATTACAATTGAACTTTATTGTTGTAGGTACCATACACTTCATTATTTTAGGTACCGATAATTACAAGTGCACTTCATTATTGTAGGTCAGATAATTACAATTACTAAATGTGCAAAAGTAATTTAGTTTTTGGATGATACTCGTAATTAAACTTTGACACAATTATTTTATAATAATTTAACGATACACGCGACTCTGTACTCATACAATACTGGTTTCCGGCAGAGAGCGAATGTTGCACATTATAATGTTTGAGATGATTAAAAGCGGTTAACTCGACATGCTTTGTCTGTTGTGATTCGTAATCCCGTTCTATTGTTTGAATTTTGTGGCTCGCAGAAAATAAAGGACAAGTTAATAATTACACCCGTAGCAAAATACTTGACATTTCAAAATAAGTTTTTAATATTCATGCAAATTATTGTATTTTATTCAATAAACAAATAAATGCTTTATCACGCCGTTTTCCCTGAAGGGTGGACACATACTCGTAAAATGGACCGCCACACTACTCTATCCTGGCATACCTGTCTTGCTTTCTCCACATTCATATAGCGAGTCAAATATGCACGTCGATTCTCCAACAGGGTTGACTTTTAAAATTTGATTAATTTGGTCATGCCATTCAAATCGCCAACGTATTATCTTTTAACCATTCATTCTTCATCCATGCATTCCATATGTCTAAACCAGCGCAGTAGTTATCCTATCATAATTTTGTTCATAATATTTTCTTCCGTTCTACATTTCCTTATTATATAAGCATTTTAAATTCTATCATACATCGTTTTACCACACAGACGTCAAAGGGATCTCATCTCTACCACGTTTATTCTGTTCTCATCCTTCTTCTGTCAGTTCCATGCTTCGCTTCCATTCACAAGGGTTGAAACGAGGACTCCATTGGGAATTAATTTAACAATGACACCGTAAAAACAAAAAATAATCGACCCAATGGAATTTTATGTTGTGGCTTAAAGAATCAAACCCGGGACCTTCGGTGTGGCATTCAAAACTCTTGCCACTCTGCCACGAAGGACGTCGAACATTACTAGGAGAACCTGTAAAAAGTACATTGTATGAATAAATAAATATAATTGGTGGCCTTTAAAACCTTTTTAATTATTAACAAAAATATGTAATATGTGAAATCATCACCTAACTAACCATTACGTCGTCTTGCCGAAAGGAAAAATTGACTACCATACTGTTCTCTTCTGACATATTTCACTTGATTCGTCAACATTGACGACCTTCGACTACCGAAGGTTCCGGATTCGATTCCCGATAATGGCAGTGTGATTGTCACACTGTCCCTGGTTTGGTGTGGAATTCTCGTGACAATAAAATGGCGATAGATTAACTACCTATCACATGTCACGAGAATCAATATATCAGCTTAAAAACAAATTGTATACATTAATTGGGATCAAGCGACCTGTTGTACAAAAAAACCCAACGTAAAAAAAACCATTCTTACATACTGTCATGTACGCACGTTAATTTCGTAGACTTCTTACCTGGCCGACATTTAATATTTTATTAATTTGAGCTTACTACTTTTTCCTCAATTTTTTTCCTCTGTAAAATTGTTCAAGTGGATATTTTGACTGCTGTCAAAAGTGTATTTTAGAAATTTGTAAAAACTGTTAAGAATTAATTACAAATCAAAATTGAATTATTTTGTTATAAAGTACTTGACGACATTGGAATTGTTATCGAGCAAAGATTTATTAATGTGCTACAAACATTTAAACAGCCTGACAATACAAAAACATCATTCAGTGACAATTTGTGAATAAAGGAGGGTTCATCGCAGGGCTAATCACCCTGCACGGTAAAAAAAGAACAAGATTACGAACACAAACACAATGGCCTTTACTGAAGGAAGGAGATGGCCAGGGACAGAAGTCAGTGGAGGACCATTGTGGAGGAGGTCAAGTCCCACTCTGGGATGTAACGCCAAGAAGATGATATGACTTTTTCCTCTGTTTTACTCTCTTCTATTTCTAGTTCCGTTATTTATAGGTGAAATCATTAAAATATTATTATACTCAAGAATCAATTGTATCTCAATAGAGACGAAGATGCAAATTGGAAACAGAATATGGTTGATCAAGGTGTTTACAGGACTTATGACCTGTCATTGGTTGGGTTAAGCGCACGCTTTATGTAATACAACATTCCCCATTCCACATTATTTTTTCTTATGACCACCATGTCTGACAAATTTTTCGGAAGTTGTATATATGTTAATCTCCAACACCACCCTTTACATGGGTTAATCTCTAACACCACAATCTACACACTAACGCCATCTATGAAGATTGTATTATGTTTTAAGCACTAAGCAGAAGATCTTTTTAACGCAATGTGAAAGGCTACCGCCATTTACCGCATTGCTAGAAACCGCCTGGAGATGTCACTCCAATCTATATGCTATAATTTTGACCAGTTTTTGTTTATCTGAAACGACAAAATTCAAAAACATTATGGCATTTTTACCATTTCCGGCGTGTTTAGCAACTTGACCGCTTGACTGAAAGGAATGAACGGCACTGTGCAAGAGCGCTGGGTGCAAGCACGCTCGTGATAATTGTTTTCCGCTGGATTCGTTCCTTATTCAAGTCCGGGGTAATGAGGCACCGCTAGAGAAATGATAATTTTCTGGACGGCTTTAATTGCTTCATTATTTCAGACACACCTAGCCTCGGGATTCACTGGACTTGTAATGAATAAAGAGACGAAAAAGCTTTTGAAATACGGAAGCAGCTTTCAACGTTTTATTGCAGGATTAATTTGCATATTTTTCTACGCTTACAATTAGGGTTTTGCACATAAATTTCATCAGTTTAATAAGCTAAATACTATGTTTTAGTATAGAACAAAATTATAACAAAGAAATCAACAAATTGTAAAAAAAACATCCGCTCTTTTATTTGTATTATATTTGTCATCCTCCCTCCCAAACAGAACAGGCAGAGAAAATAAAAGCGCGGGAAAAAGAGAGTCAACGATCACCGAAGATCGGGGGAAAAGGCGATCCAAGGTGTCCTATCGACGCTCCGGCCTATTTCATCGCCGTGTACCTGACCTACCTTCCGGATCCTCGCCGAGTCCTCTCGCGCATCAGCGGCTCCAGGGTCCTCGGGAGAATAGCTCACCAGAAGGGAGGTCCAGCGATGCCGTCAGTCGGGGAAGGTAGACAAGCCGGAATGCGCAAATAAAAGCGTGGTTTGTCAATTTTAAACATATAAAAATTTATTAAACATAAAAGACTTACCCTAAATATAATTATCCTTATGGTGGCCACCTAATTATAAACTAATTAACCTAAACAACGCTTAAAACTAACTATATCTAAAACAGCGACACGGTGTTTCGCCGAGCGCGGCTCCAGCCGAGAGGGCGAGCGAAGGGCGGGAAGAAACATGGAGGTGAACCAGCCACGGCTCTCTCGTTCTCTGACGGGGCGGCGGCTGGGTCACGACGAGAAGGATGACCACGGCTCACTCTCGTTCTCTGACGGGGGCGGCGGTCTATCCTCTCTCCGCGGAATGGAAGGCGGCTGAGGGCGGCGACATCATAAGCGGACCGGCCCGGCTCTTGGCTTCTCGTGGCGGAGACGCGTGTGACGCACAATATTTCGTGCGCGCCCATTTTGGCGCGCTTTCGGCTTGGCGCGAAAGAAAGTTCTCTAATGTTCACAATTTTAACAGTTTACACTTTATTGTTCACCCAATTGTTTCTTAAGCCCTCCCCGCGGAATATACATCGCGAGGAGGCAATTCACTTAACTTTTCACAGTTTCAATACATTGTTTATTTATTTATTAATTAAGTCGCGACGTGTTCGTCCGACTGTCACTTTCATACTCTCCTGTCCGACTGTCACTTTCATATTATCCGTGGCGATTCCGTTCATTCAGGAACTTGCATTGCGGGGCTGTAGAGGGGTAGGTCTCCGAGGGGTAGGAAGGCTTTTGTTCCTTCGAAGCAAGGAGCCTGTAGCCTTCTAGGAATTCCTACCTAGATAAGCCGGCGTGAAGCATTTTAGGTCTTTTGAAATACTTTTACGAAGATTATATGCAACGCAAGCTCGTTTGAAAAATTATTTTGAAATGGTATAATTTTTGTCACAGAATTATTTCATAAACAATCGACCCTGCCTTCTTTGACAAAAATTACACCTGGGATCGCTCTTTGGGGTGGAATAGGTTTGAATACTCTCTTGGAGTTAAAAACCGGAGGGCTGTAATCATATGGTTTGATAAGGACCGGTGGTCTCCTTATCTGGATCTCATCGGCTCGTACATCTTTTGTGTAGCTTCTGTGAGCTGATTGGTACGAGTTGTCCGCTTGAGGTAGGCCAATCATTATTTGTAATCTCACATGGAGGTCCTAACTGGTAGGTACGAAGGCCATGTGAGGGAGGTTCAGTTACACGGTGCGCTAATATTCTTCGTTACGTGGCCAGGTGGGATGTCACCTGTATCTCACGTACGGCGGGAGCTAGCGCGATCAAGACGTGAGGTAGAAGTCTCTCTGCCGAAATTTGCAGAGAACACCTATCCGTTTCGCAACGGATCCCGTATCAAGTAAGTTATTATTCTGTATGTATAGTTCAACTCCAAAGCCAGAGGATAACTTCAAGCCTTACCCGCTGAGAGTCGAACACCATTAGGATGTCCTTTAGACCGCCTACAGTTCGACTTTGTTCACCAGCGGGTCGGGGGCACGTTTTTCAATTTCGGCTACTCGTTACTCCGGATCTTTGCCGGGATATTAGAAGTTCCGTCCACTGTAGCCGGTTTGGAGTGAAAGATGCTGCCATAGCAAATCCCCAGCGGTGGACGGTGTCTAATTTATATTATTGGGGCTGTGCCTCTCAATTTGTATTTTTATATGGCGGCTGGCAGATCGTTCCTGCCTAGCGGCGATTCAATTTTTTTTCGTCGATAATATTGCGTCACCGGTACTGCCTCAGTTAATTTAAAAACGTATTAATTTTGCGTAACCTACTTGAAGTTACGTCGTCTTCTCGCCGCAGTTAGCCTACATAACCACGACGAGGTGTTCTTAAGATTTTTTTTTTTTTTTTTTTAATGTTGGGCGCCACTGGGTTTTGATGAACCTCTCCCAGAAGAGGTAATTGTTTGGCATTACGGTACCTGTCGACTTAATGGAAAAGAAAACAGGCACACAATAACAAACAAAATTTCAAAAACAATACATGAAAAATTTAAATCTATACGAGCGACACTTCTAAAACTACGATTGACAAACCAGCCCTATTCATTTACGCATTTCGGGATAATTTACAACTAGCTCAGGGTCGTGGATCGGGGAATCGGACACAATCCGATACCCTACTGAAAAAAATATTTTAACAATAAGCCCCATATGTTGGGCAGCCAATTGTCATCCTCCCTCCCAAACAGAACAGGCAGAGAAAATAAAAGCGCGGGAAAAAGAGAGTCAACGATCACCGAAGATCGGGGGAAAAGGCGATCCAAGGTGTCCTATCGACGCTCCGGCCTATTTCATCGCCGTGTACCTGACCTACCTTCCGGATCCTCGCCGAGTCCTCTCGTGCATCAGCGGCTCCAGGGTCCTCGGGAGAATAGCTCACCAGAAGGGAGGTCCAGCGATGCCGTCAGTCGGGGAAGGTAGACAAGCCGGAATGCGCAAATAAAAGCGTGGTTTGTCAATTTTAAACATATAAAAATTTATTAAAAATAAAAGACTTACCCTAAATATAATTATCCTTATGGTGGCCACCTAATTATAAACTAATTAACCTAAACAACGCTTAAAACTAACTATATCTAAAACAGCGACACGGTGTTTCGCCGAGCGCGGCTCCAGCCGAGAGGGCGAGCGAAGGGCGGGAAGAAACATGGAGGTGAACCAGCCACGGCTCTCTCGTTCTCTGACGGGGCGGCGGCTGGGTCACGACGAGAAGGATGACCACGGCTCACTCTCGTTCTCTGACGGGGGCGGCGGTCTATCCTCTCTCCGCGGAATGGAAGGCGGCTGAGGGCGGCGACATCATAAGCGGACCGGCCCGGCTCTTGGCTTCTCGTGGCGGAGACGCGTGTGACGCACAATATTTCGTGCGCGCCCATTTTGGCGCGCTTTCGGCTTGGCGCGAAAGAAAGTTCTCTAATGTTCACAATTTTAACAGTTTACACTTTATTGTTCACCCAATTGTTTCTTAAGCCCTCCCCGCGGAATATACATCGCGAGGAGGCAATTCACTTAACTTTTTCACAGTTTCAATACATTGTTTATTTATTTATTAATTAAGTCGCGACGTGTTCGTCCGACTGTCACTTTCATACTCTCCTGTCCGACTGTCACTTTCATATTATCCGTGGCGATTCCGTTCATTCAGGAACTTGCATTGCGGGGCTGTAGAGGGGTAGGTCTCCGAGGGGTAGGAAGGCTTTTGTTCCTTCGAAGCAAGGAGCCTGTAGCCTTCTAGGAATTCCTACCTAGATAAGCCGGCGTGAAGCATTTTAGGTCTTTTGAAATACTTTTACGAAGATTATATGCAACGCAAGCTCGTTTGAAAAATTATTTTGAAATGGTATAATTTTTGTCACAGAATTATTTCATAACATATTTTTATGCGAAAGAACCCGAAATCTCTATTATATAATATATTCTTCTTCTTCTTCACTTTTGATAGACTCAGGAGCCTGTTATTTCAGGCGGGTCCTCTTGAGACGCTGAACTGCAGCTTTCTCTCCACCGTTTCGGGGGTCTTCCTGGTCGGCGTTGTCCGTTTGGCGTTCCATGGAGAGCTCTGTATGGTATCCGATTTGAGCTCATTCTTTCTACATGTTGATGCCAGTATCGCCGTCTTTGACGTACCCATCTGACCATATCTTCGACCTCGCAGATTTCTCGGATCGCTGTATTCCTAACTCGATTACGTAGGGTTTTGCCAGTTATAGCGTGGAGAGTTTTCATCTCGGTTTTCCTGAGCATGCTCTTTATCTTGACAGTGTCTGCCCTCGATTCAATGCCATTTGTGAGGATTGGTCGCACGCAGGTCTTATAAATGCGTGTCAGTCCTCATGTCCTTTTTTTATCCATATGACATCTTTTCAGGCAGCTTGCAACCGCTGCAGCCTTATTTACCTGTGACCTTACTTCACTGGGGCTACTTAGCTACTTTACTATCTATTATATCATTTATGATAAAACACTGATTTTAGTAGGTTTATCTTACAACTTAATTCACAGTTTTTAATTCTGCCGACGATGAAAGGTCTAATATCTTCGAAACGTGTCGGAAAAAATGTACTCTAAACAGGTTTACCGTGGTCTTTCCTGACTCCGTGCTGCATTCACATCGTTAATTTTTATTAATTTATCCATTTTTCCTTCATCCCCGTGTTCCAATTGTCCAAATCGACGCAGTAATCAGCGATTTCTGTCTCTGTCTCTGAGGCTTATTTCCTAACATAGTCCTTCCCACGTGCCTTTAGGTTAACCGTAGTTACTTTGCACTTAAACAATATAACAGTTTTGAGGCCATAAATGGCAACCGATCACAACTGTACATATATTTTTTAAATATAATTGCAACATTAGCGTGAATGGTGAAAAATTTGGAGCAAGTAGATGAGTTCGTGTATTTACGTAGTATGTTTACAAGAGATGGGCGAGTGTAGAGGGATATTAACAGAAGGGTTGGGGCAGGCAACAAAGTGAATGGTGCACTTAAAGTTATCATCGCAAACAAAAACTTATCCAAAAAAACTAGAATGGCAGTGCACAATGGTGTTTTTCTACCGACCCTTATGTATGGAAGCGAAGCATGGAACTGGCACAAGAAGGATGAAAGTAGAATAAATGCAGTAGAAATGAGATCTCTTAGACGAATTTGTGGATACTCTGTGTATGATAGAGTTTCGAATTAAAATATAAGAAGTGTATGCGGTGCGAACAAAATAATGAAAGGATCATTAATATGGTTCGGACATATGGAAAGAATGAATAAAGAAAGAATTGTAAAAAAATATATGTTAACTATGTAAATGGAATCAGAAATAGAGGAAGACCGAGGAAAACGTGACATGATCAAATAAATCAAATATTGAATGTCGGCCATGTGAGGAGTCAGAGAAATCGACGCTCGTGCATGACACGATGTATGAATGTTGAGGAAGCGAGAGAAATATGTCAGGATAGAAAAGTGTGGCAGTCCATTCTTTCTGCCTACCCCTTGTGTGTGTGGTTGATAGCTAGTTAGTTAGTTTTTTTTAGAAAATATGAAGTCATACTCTTAATATTAGGTCCTTACATATGAAATTGGCGTTTTAATATGGGAGGAACATAAAGTTGATTTTTTTTAAATATAATATATTTATTTAATCAAAGTATGTACCATTGCTATCTATGCACTTTTGCCATCTCATAGGTAGTTCATCGATCCCTTTACTAAAAAAAAAACATTCGGACGGGAATCAATAAAATCTTTGAAGTCGGTTTGGACTGCCCCATCGGAGTTGAATTTTTTTCCTTGCAAGAAGTTATCCAAATTTCGAAAAAAATAGTAAAATGTTGGGGCAAGGACCGGAGAGTACGGTGGATGTCTTAGACATTCCAATTGAAGCTCTTCTAATTTAGTAGCCGTCTGTTGTGCAGTGTGTGGTCTAGCGTTATCATGAAGCAGCAGTGGCCTAGAGCGATTAACCAGCCTCGGTTGTTTAGCAGCTACATTTTCCATCATGGTTTGCAGTTGCTGACAATAGACATCTGCAGTAATCGTCTGACCAGATTTAAGAAAGCTGTAGTGAACGACACCAGCACTAGTCCACCAAGCACTCACAAGTAACTTTTTTGGAGTCAATTTTCGCTTGGGGCATGGTTTGGCTGGTTCGGCAGGGTTCAGCCATTGCGATGAGTGCTTCCGATTATCATACAGGATCCACTTTTCATCACAGGTAATGATTCGATTCAAAATCTCTCTTCATTATTGTGCCGGTTGAGTAATGCAACGCAGCAGTCAACGCGCGTTTGTTAATTTGCTTCACTCAATTCGTGAGGTACCCACCTTTCAAGCTTTTTCATCTTCCCAATTTGCTTCAAGTGGATTAAAACAGTTTTATCACTAACACCGCAGCCTGCAGCTAACTCGGACGTGGTTTGCGATGGATCCGCTTCCACAATAGCCTTCAATTCTTCAATATCAACTTTGGTCTCCGGCCGTCCACAGGGCTTGTTCTGCAGGTCGAAATTTCCAGAACGAAAACGTTGGAACCAAAAACGCACTGTGTTTTCTTTTGTGGCACCGTCGCCATACACATCATTAATCCTTCGAGCCGTTTCTGGAGCACTGGTGCCACGGTGGAACTCGTACTCGTAAATAACGCGATATTTCAAGTTTTCCATTTTGTAAACTGAGTGACGCAAAGAAAAAAAAACAATTGAGGAAAAAACAAATGAATTATAATTTTCAAAACACAAATACTTGAGTAAATAGTTGTATAAATTTGAATTTGGAATTCCTAACCAAAGAGAAGATATTTGAGATCAAAGTTGCCGGTACGGCAAAACGCCAATTTCATATGTAAGGACCTAATATTTTGATTTGTAAAATTCTTAAAATATCAAAAAACCATTATGCCGTGTCTCCGAAAAGGTAGGGGAAAATAATAGACCCCCACATAACTCTATCATGACACACCTCTCTAGTTTCTTCCACATTCATACAGCGACTCATACACGTTTCTTCTTCTTCCTCTTAGTTTAGGTCGTATGACCTGTTAGTGATGGTGGGCTGTCCTGGGATGATGATGTCCAGCCATTTCTCCATCTCTTCGGCGGCCTTCCTGGTAATCTCTTGCTGCTTGGGATTTCATCTTTAACATTTTTTGTAAATCTTGTTTTCTCCATGCGGTCTACGTGGTCTCTCCAAAAGCGACTTCTGCTTCTTCCCCAACTCGCTATGTCCTCCTACCACAGCCAGACCTTATCGTTTCATTTCTGCTCCGATCACTGAGGGTTTTACCTGCGATAGAGCGTAGGGTTCGCATTTCTGCTACTCAAAGAAGGTTCTAAGTTCTATTGGTATCGGCTCTGATCTCTATTCCATATGTCATGATGGGATGAATGCATGCCTTGTATACCTTGACTTTACCTTCGGTTAGCATGTATTTGTTCCTCCTTATGGTGTCGCGCAAGCAGCCAGCCACGGCTGTCGCTTTGTTGGTTTGTGCTCGCACCTCGTCATAAAGGTCACTGTAGCTACCAATCTTAATGCTTAGGTAAGTGTAAACCGCAAGACTTGCTCAATAGGTATGTTATCGATGATCAGTTTACATCTGAGAGGCTCTTTTGATATCATACACGCGCGTCCTTTAAATGTACTCGTACTCCATGTAAATGAAACGAGATCTCTTAATATTTGTTTTATAAGTATGTAATAATTAATTTATATATAACAAGAATAAAATGATTGTTTAATTTAACTTGATAGTTAATAACTGGTGTTCTTGGTGCAACGTTTATAATTATTAAATTGTAGCATGTGCTCCCAATTAATCCCTCACTAAATTAAGGGTAACTTGTGACCTAAAATCGTGCCATAAAGGTAATAAAATTTAAGTTATGGTTTCATTCAGTATAAATTTCAGGCTATTTCGTAACATAATATTCCTAAATATTCTCACACAATGTGCTGAAATCCTTAATTAGGGACAATAATTCAATTAAGCAATTACTTAGGCAACCACCGTTCTTATGGAAAATTCAAAAGTAATACACTCGGAAAGATAAGTGCACATTGAGTCAAAGAAAATCAGTACAAATTGTTTCCGTTAATAATAATATCGCATAAGATAAATGTTGGTTCTCATTTAATGTATCATAATAAATAAGTAAAACATTAATTTTCCGCACTTTGCTTACAATTATGATTTGAATAATGGAGATGTTTAGAATTATGTTGAATAATATTATATATAATATTAATATAAAAATAATAAGAAAAAAATGTGTTTTATATAATCCGGAACTACAACAAATTGAACATAATTTGAATAAACATGAGAGAAAACACCTAGTATTATCACAACACAAATTTTAACTTAAAAATAAAATAAAATTTCGGTAAAATTTGTGCATCTAAGAAGCGCTGAATAAGGAAGGAAACATGTCTACAAATAAAAAAAATAAATGTTGTGAAAATACAATTCTATATATTCAAGTGTGAATCCACAACACAAAGTCTTTTTCTTCTTCTTCTTTTTCTTTTAATAGATCTGACGATCTGTGACACAGAAATCATATCTCGTCGGATGATGAGATCCAGCTGTCCCTCCATCTCTTAGGCGGTCTTCCAGGTGGGCGGTGTCCGGAGGGGATTTCATAAGCGGCTGTATATGCGAGTCTGTCACCATCCATTCGGTCTACTTGGTCCCTCCAGTATCTTCTTCTGGATCTACTTCACTGAACGATATCCTCTATTTTCAAAATACAAAGTGTTTTTCTATAATATATATTCAAATGTGAATCCACAACACAAAGTAAAGGCGAATATATAGATGAATTCGATTTAACGAAATCACTGTTTTATTTTTATTAAATTAATAATGGTTATTATTCTCCACTTTGTTTATAGAAAAAGCAATGGGATAATCCTCACACGAATGTCTGGTTGTAAAAGGATTGCTGGTGACTGAATGCAGAAGG
This sequence comes from Lepidostoma basale, assembly GCA_022606425.2. Taxonomy (NCBI): domain Eukaryota; kingdom Metazoa; phylum Arthropoda; class Insecta; order Trichoptera; family Lepidostomatidae; genus Lepidostoma; species Lepidostoma basale. Next base: position 902,101 of record JAHDVF020000178.1, read on the forward strand.
CGGAAGATGGAAGAGTATGCAGAAGTATGGGGACGACTTTGTCCAGCGGTGGACGGCATCGGCCGCATAAGTAGGTAAGTAAGTATTTTAATATTAATATTATAATTCATAATTAATTGAGACAAAAATAGGCGTGGGACGTAGAATAATATTGTTGCCAGGGAAACCATAGACAATGAAGTAGATTGCTGACTATGGGAAACCTCATACCCGCTTCGAGGAACAGGAGATAAATGGACCAAGTAGAGAAAAAGATGACGAATTTATGTTGTCAAGTCAAAACAAATCTTTAAATTGGGAAAAACTGTGTATCGATTAATAATTGTTTTTTTTCTTAATTGGCATGCAGACAGTGTTTGACTCTTTCAAACAGTTAATAATTGAAGTTGGAACACTATTTTAAATATCACAATTTATTTATATACTTTCTATGAAACTGTTGCGACAGCTGTTTTGTCAACCAACATTGGCATCATTAGGTGTTACAAATAACTGTAACACTTATGATGCCAACTACTGTTTCAAAATTAAAATATTAAATAATTTCCATAAAATTGTCAGACGTGGTGGTCATAAGAAAAAGGGCGGAATGGGGAGTGTTGTTAAACATAAAGCGATCGCTTAACCCAACCATAGACAGGTCATAATACTTGTAAGCGCCTCGGCCACCATATTCTGTTCCCAGAAAAACAATTTACACCTTCGTCTCTATTGAGATACAATTAATCCTTATAAAATAAAAATAATTTATCCGCAATGGGTGAAATCCAGTATTTGTCTACAAGAATTTGTATATTATACATTCAAATGTTGTATAAAATAACTGGTCCTAGTAGGCATAAAATTGGAGAGACATCTCCAGGCGTAGTCTAGTATTGTATGATTTGCAGAGACTTTCACAGTACATTAATAAAGATTTTCTGCTTAATGCTTTCCAATCATAAAAGATCCTACCACATATATAAGTTCCAAAAATTTGTCAGACGTGGTGGTCATAAGAAAAAAGGCGGAATGCGGAATGTTGTTAAACATAAAGCGATCGCTCAACCCAACCAATCATAAGTCCTGTAAGCGCCTCGGCCACCACATTCTGTTCCCAGAAAAACAATTAACATCTTCGTCTCTATTGAGATACAATTAATCCTTATAAAATATTGAATAATTAACTGTTAAATTATAAAACCCTGTTTACGTATCACAATTTTATTTAATATATTTTTTATTTTTCGCGACATCCGTTTCTTCAACCTATGTTGATATCATCATCATTGTAACACCTGATGATGTCAACATATGTTGAAGAAACAGAATCGCGAAAAAAAATTGTGATACATAAAACAGTTTTGAAATTAACAATTTAATAATGTTGAAGTATCATAGTGTTTCGGCCAAAACAATAGACATTTAATAATGTTGAAGTATCATAATGTTTCGCCTAAAACAATGGATTATCTATCTAATCAATAAATGTTTTTTTTTAATATATTTTTTTAAATATTTTATTTTTATTTTTGCTGCTTACAAATTATCTTAATAGATGGCGCTAGTGTACAACAATGTGAAGTTATTAAAAATAGTAGCATATACACAAGTTCTAAAAATTTGTCAAATGTGGTGTCGTAAAAAGGGTGAAATGGGAAATGTTGCTAACATAAAGTGATCGCTTAACCCAACCATAAGTCATAAGTCATAAGTCCTGTAAACGCCTCGACCACCATATTCTGTTTCCAAATAATTTACATCTTCGTCTCTATTGAGATACAATTAATCCTTAAAAAATGGTTATATTAAAACTGTGTTTTAGATTATAAAAGTAATAGTGTTGATGTAAAAGTTATTATAATGTATTGGTCAAAACAAAACAATTATAACGGTGTTCCAAATTATAAAGGTTATTATGTCCTTATAAAGGTAATCATAAGAATGTATTCATTTTTGAAAATGTGTTAATTTATTTTATTTTATATTACAACATAAACCTTTATATACTCCATGTAGAGCAACAGTCGCCTGATATTGGTAATTTTTTTGTTGAATATATATAAATATATTTTATTGCCTGTATATATGGGCCATGCGGTTACAGGACGATACTATAAAAACCTTTATTGGCAGATTTTTCGGATCTCCGGAGCAAATAATGTTTTATTTATCATTTTTAAGGTTCTATTTCGACGTTTAAAAATATTATCCGACGTTAGTACTGAAGGAACAAGAAGTTTATTAAATTAGAAAATATATAAAGTATCGCCGAGTTTCGAGGGGATATTTTCAGCAAAACGTAACTGTCTTTACAAATAATTTTACGAACGGGGAACAAATTTCATCGCATTTCCCTCACGTAATATGAAAATTCCCTTTGCGACCTGCTCTGCTATGTGAAGTTATCCGATAATAATGAAAAACTATCGAAGTCTTTGAAAGGTGGTTCTTTTGTTCGGAGATAAATGGATGCTGGATAACATTGGCTCTTGTATGGCGAGGGAATAATTTGAAAAAATAAGTGACATCCTTTGTGAGATTCTTGCTCCGGCGCCCTTGAACAGGCTGGGTCTGGACACGCCAATTCTGCGAGATAACACCCTTTAATCCGATTATATTTCAACTTTGCTGAAATATGGTTCGATTCTGTGATTTCCACCTAACTGGATTTTGCTTCAGTAATAATCAGATTGGGAGTAAAATGCCGAAACCTTTTATTTACTTAGGTTTCAAATAGCTGGTTATTACGAGAGTTAGTTGAGGAAGTTATAAGATGTACTATGATTTAACCATTATGGCTGTATCCGAAATTCATCTGAGAAAAACGGTAAATCTGTTCCCGTCATCTCGTCAAAATAGGAATATTCTACTATTTGAGACAAGAATAATCTGACAGACAATTATTTATTGATCTGAAAAAGAAGCTTTTCTGATTATCATTCAAATATACGGAATATAACATAATTTTTCATTTATAGTGATTTACAAAAATAATTTATTTTTTCCTATTCTTTGATATACACCAATGTGGTATGTTCTTTAAAGGGTTGCTCCACGTGTGAGGTGGATTCCTAGCTAGACTTCATCTTTTAGAAGGTCTTCCACGAAGACAAGTCCAATAAGGCTGCTTATATAGTGCCATATATTAGGTCCTTACATATGAAATTGGCGTTTTGTATGGGAGGAACATAAAGTTGATTTTTTTTTAAATATAATATACTTATTTAATCAAAGTATGTACCATTGCTATCTATGCACTTTTGCCATCTCATAGGTAGTTCATCGATCCCTTTACTAAAAAAAACATTCGGACGGGAATCAATAAAATCTTTGAAGTCGGTTTGGACTGCCCCATCGGAGCTGAATTTTTTCCCTTGCAAGAAGTTATCCAAATTTCGAAAAAATAGTAATCTGTTGGGGCAAGGTCCGGAGAGTACGGTGGATGTCTTAGACATTCCAATTGAAGCTCTTCTAATTTGGTAGCCGTCTGTTGTGCAGTGTGTGGTCTAGCGTTATCATAAAGCAGCAGTGGCCTAGAGCGATTAACCAGCCTCGGTTGTTTAGCAGCTAGCTTTTCCATCATGGTTTGCAGTTGCTGACAATAGACATCTGCCGTAATCGTCTGGCCAGATTTAAGAAAGCTGTAGTGAACGACACCAGCACTAGTCCACCAAACGCTCACAAGTAACTTTTTTGGAGTCAATTTTCGCTTGGGGCATGGTTTGGCTGGTTCGGCAGGGTTCAGCCATTGCGATGAGCACTTCCGATTATCATACAGGATCCACTTTTCATCACAGGTTTTTCATCACTTTTCATTCGATTTAAAATCCCTTCATTATTGTGCCGGTTGAGTAATGCAACGCAGCAGTCAACGCGCGTTTGTTGATTTGCTTCACTCGATTCGTGAGGTACCCACCTTTCAAGCTTTTTCACCTTCCCGATTTGCTTCAAGTGGATTAAAACAGTTTTATCACTAACACCGCAACCTGCAGCTAACTCGGACGTGGTTTGCGATGGATCCGCTTCCACAATAGCCTTCAATTCTTCATTATCAACTTTGGTCTCCGGCCGTCCACGGGGCTTGTTCTGCAGGTCGAAATTTCCAGAACGAAAACGTTGAAACCAAAAACGCACTGTGTTTTCTTTTGCGGCCAAAACGTTTTTGTAATTTTCATATTTTCCAATTTCATATGTAAGAACCTAATATAAGAGTCTGGTGGTGTCTATTCTTTGGACATGACCGTACTAGTCCCTTTTGTTTCTACTCATCTTACGATATCCTCAGCCTCGCATATCTTTCATATGATCTATATCTGGTGTTCCAAATCAACTTATATTTGTGTCTACGATCGGTTTCGGCAGCTTGCTGCCATCTTCTTGATTTATTTAATGTAAATAATTATATTAAATAAAAACATAAAAACTTATCCTCCATCAAAATAAGAATTTATTTTAAATTAGAAAATTTCAGTGTTATGTATCAGTAAAATAAATTAAAGAAAAATAATAAATATCGGTTGGTTCGGACATATGGAGCGCATGGATAGAGAAATAATGGTTAAAAATATGATAACGTTAATGATGTAAATGGAGTACGGAGTCGAGGCAGACCGAAGAAAATATGGCATGACCAAATTAATCAAATTTTAAAGGTTGGTCATGTTAGAAGTCGGAACAATCAACGTGCGTGTAAGACTCGATGTATGAATTTGGAAGAAGCTAGAGAGGTGTGTCAGGATAGAGTAATGTGGCGGTCCATTCTCTTTGCCTACCCCTACGAGGAAACGGCGTGATGGTTTGTTGTTGTTGTATAATAAATATTGCGCCATTTTTATTTACTGTATATTATTCCCAATAAATTCTATATGTATACATAATAGTATACACGAGTTATCACAAGATTAAACCTTTAATATAACAATACAAGTGTGCTTAAATTAACTTAAATACCTCTGAATGTCGTTGTAAGATGAAAATGAATGTTTTTGTAAACGCATTTTAATCAAGCCATAATATTATCGAAAAAATATACAAGATGTAAAAAAAAACACCAATAATTCTCCTGCCTTGAGTACAATGGAGAGAAATGCTACTCTTTTAAAAAATAACTTACTGTTATGTTTTTTGTTCACGACTCTATTGATCGCGATGTTCTGCCGAATGGCGAGTTTCCAGAATAGGCAGATTTGTGTCTGTGGTACCCCTGATTCATTCATCTTCTTGGGACCTTGGTAACTATCATTAAAGTGAAAAAGTGACTTATTGCTAAGGTACATGTCAATCGAAGAATATCCGAACTGGCTCAGTTGTTATAATGCAGTCACCCTGAAAGCGAGAGATTACCAACTCGACGTACACACGCGTGGAAACATTTCAGTATTAAGAATGAAGAAAATGGGCTTTGGTGGTTTGGAAAATATGATTGAAAACTTTACTTATTTTTAAAATAAGTTTTTCTTAGTTGCATCAACTATAGTTTCACGTCTTCTTAGCTGATAAAAATATCAATATCACAATAAAGAATTAAATTGTTTCGGCCAAAACAATGAACTATTCAATAAATAATTTTTAATTCGTTTTATTTTTTTATTTCATAAGCACTAGCTATGAAGTCACACATTATAACAACACCGTTTAAACATTTTGTTAGTTCCTGATCATTTTCCATATCTCATATCCATATCTTTGTGAGTGCAAATACTGTAGAAATGGTCTGTCTGCTCGTAAAAAGGTAAAAGTAATGGAAATAAGGATTTGTTTAAGAATAATATTATATAAAAAAAACAAAACCTTAGTAATGGAGAAAGGATATTACGTGTTTGATCGGCTGTTTTATGGTAGAATATTTATTAAAAATTGTATTAATGTTTTCTCGAATAATTATGTAAAACTCCATATTTAATATTACGTGTTGACGAAAATATCCGTTTTCTAAATGTTTTAATATATTTAAAGTGAATGGCAATGTCGTACCTTGGACATTATCAAATCTTCGATAATTGTATTATATTCATTTGATGATATGCGAGCAAGAGAAAACATTTCAATTCCAATACGAATTCGTACATATAATAAAACTTAGAGAACGAATGTATTCGTCAAAATTAAGTTGATATTTGAAATCCTTTTAAACTATATTAGATTAAGTTATTAATTAATATCTGCATCTGTGGCAGAGTGGTACCAGCTCGGACTTCCATACCGAAGGCCCCAGGTTCGATTCCCGGCGATGGCAGTGTGATTGTCACGCTGTCTTTGGTCTGGTGTAGAATTCACGTGACAATAAAATGGCGATAGATTGGCTACCTGTCATGTGAATCATGAATATAATAGCTAAAAATAATGTGTATACAGTAATTGGGTTCAAACAACCTGTTGTATACAAGAAAAAAAAAATAATAACAATATTTCTAATTAAATATACGGAAGGTAAAAATAAATACGTACTCTGAATCAATTACCATGCATTAGGTGAATAAAGCAACAACCTTTTACACCCAAAAGAAAACTCTTCAAGATAACAGAAAATGGAGACATGCAGATTTTCTCGTTGTAATTCAATATGGTACATAGAAAAACAAAACAAAGTGATTCTATTTTGGTGCTCCTTTGACGTTGATTGAATTACACGTATGAGTTTACAAAGGATTTACTTTCTTTACTTGTAAAGTTGATTAGCTTAAGAGAGCAAAAACGTAGTGTGCACGGTGCACTAGCGGGGTGGAGAATGTATTTAAAAAAACTCTTGGCTGCAAGAACGAAAATAAAGCCATCTCACGTAGAGTCAACATGTTCCTTCTGTTTACTGGTAGCATATTCTACATCCCTATTATTGGCAAACGTTTTACTTTGGTTACAAAATCTCAAGAAATTCGGAAAGTTTTAAAAAAACTCGCATATTGTATATGAATTTATTAGAAACATATCGATTCTTTGTACATAGTGGCTAAGTTTACCGTCTCCTGTTGAGTCTTTCGGGATCACAATTTAGACGGCACGTATAGACTGGTGTGGTCAGTTGAGGTATTGTTTATGTCTTATTTCTTTCGTGGTGCAATCAGTGCGGATGTGGCTCCAATTCTAGTACCAAAGGTTTGCTAGATTTATATAGAGATTACCTTACAAAATAAAAGTTTTCCGCTGACTACAACTAAATGGTTTTCTCTAAAACAAAAATAATCTATTTACGTAGAATCGGTCTTAATTTTCCTATAATATAACTAACTAACTAACTAACCATCACGCCGTCTTCCCGAAGGGGTAGGCAGAAATAATGGACTGCCAGACTTTTCTATGCTGACATATTTCTCTCGATTCCTTAACATTCATACATCGTGTCATGCACGCGCGTCGATTTCTGACTCCTAACATGGCCGACATTAAATACTTGATTTATTTTATCGTCACACGTTTTCCTCGGTTTTCCTCTATTTCTGGTTCCATTTACATCATTAACATATATTTTTTTTACCATTCTTTCTTCATTCATTCTTTCCATATGTCCAAACCATATTAATGATCTTTTCATTATTTTGCTCATGACACCATCATTCGCACCGCATTCACTTCTTATATTTTCATTCCTATAATATTCAAAATAAAATATCAAATATTAAAATCCCAAGGTTTAGTTTAACGAGATAAAACGTTGGTAGAAGAACACCATTGTGCACTGCCATTCTAGCGTTTTTGGATAGGTTTTTGTTTGCGATGCCAACTTTAAGTGCATCAATCACTTTGTTGCCGGCCCCAACCCTTCTTTCAATATCCCTCTCCACTCGCCCATCTCTGATGTATGGAAACGAAGCATGGAAGTGGCAAAAGAAGGATGCAAGTAGAATAAATGCAGTAGAAATAAGATCTCTTAGACAAATGTGTAGATACTCTGTGTATGATAGAGTGTCGAATGAAAATATAAGAAGTGAATGCGGTGCGAATGATGGTGTTATGAACAAAATAATGAAAGGATCATTAAGATGGTTTGGACATATGGAAAGAATGAATGAAGAAGAATGGTAAAAAAATTGTATGTTAACGATGTAAATGGAACCAGAAATAGAGAAAGACCGAGGAAAACGTGGCACGATCAAATAATCAGATTTAGTAGTTATCTGTATATATGAGAGAGTTAAATTTTGTTGCCACTTCATTAAGAATACGAAATTTTATGCAATAACAATAAATTTTACTCTATTTTGTTTTATTTTTGATAGTATGCAAGCAATAATGTTATTGTTTGATATTTAATTTTTCTTTGATGAAAACGCCTGTTTTCTAGAAGTTACATCAGTGAGGCGAAACATGGCACTCTTATTTAATAAAATAAAACCTGTTCATCAAAATTCAATAAACGTAAAAGGAATTTATTATTAAAACGGCACGTGGAAGTGTAGAAAACCTTTGGTATTTTAATTAATTGGGCTAATGGGTCCTTTAATATTCGCATGGAAAATGGATGCCGAGATGTGAGCCCAGCAGGTAAATTACGTTTAAGCGTTCGAAACTAAAAGCCTATCTAATCACAAGCCTTTGGAAGTTAGTCATTAAACTGATGCATAATTTAATAGTATTCTGTGCGATCCTTGTGAATAAATTTGGCTTCACCTCCCCCGCACGCCTACCCCTCCAACAAGGCACAAAATGTTGAAAATAATTCAGAAGATGTATTCTCTTTTGCTACCGCCTACCTAAATACACGTAGGTAGACTCGAGTTATTTTTATACATAAGAAAATCACCAATGAATTTGAGAACCAACCCGAGATACACAGCATAAAATGGAAGAAGGAAAAATGGTATCTAGAGTTAGGGGTGGAAATAAAAAAAAATGAGGGTAAGCCTTGAGCGTTGTAAAGGATTATATTTTGACTCATAAAAACATACTAAATGTTCTGCCACAAAATCGTTTTTTTTTCTCTTTTAAAAAAAGTTTGATGTGATGATGCGCAAAAGCATCCGACGCAGCTTCGTAAATATATCGTGTTATATTGTTTGTTTTAACTAAAAAACTAACCATCACGCCATCTCCCCGTAGGCAGAAAGAATGGACTGCCACACTTTTCTTCCCTGACATATTTCTCTCGCTTTCTCAACATTCACACACCGTGTCATGCTCGCGCGCCGATTTCTCTGACATGGCCGACATTCAATATTTGATTTATTTGATCGTGCCACGTTTTCCTCGGTCTTCGTCTATTTCTGGTTCTATTTACATCGTTAATATATATTGTTTTTACCATTCTGTTTCATTCATTCTTTTCATATGTCCAAACCATCTTAATGATTCTTTCATTATTTTGTTCATAACACCATCATTCGCACCGCATTCACCTCTTATATTTTCATTCGACACCCTATCATACACAGAGTATCCATACATTCGTCTGAGAGATCTAATTTCTACTGCATTTATTCTACTTTCATCCTTCTTTTGTCAGTTACATGCTTCGCTTCCATAAATAAGGGTCGGTAGAAGAACACCATTGTGCACTGTTTGTTTTACGATGAAATAAAACGAAATATTCAATATCTAACATACACATTTGATTATGCCATAGAAAGGAGAAATATGCCAAACCTATTAAATAAAATAGAACTCCTTGAAAATAGATTCTGCCATCAATAATAACTATGTATGCTTATTAATACTATTAAATTATTTTAATGAAAGTTCGTAATAATTAATGGACATATTGCTCTAAGTAAATTCATTCTATTCTTTAAGATTTGCTAATAAAAAGCAAGACTTTTTTGCAAATATATTTTTGAAAGTTTTATTATAATTTATGGGAATGAAAAATTTCGTCCTGCTAGCAGATTATCAAATGCCATTTGATAAAACTTGTAGAAAACAGTCGTATTCATCAATAATGTTGTGAGTTTTAATGGAAAATAATGATTCTATTCAAGTTAATGAAATTAATTAGAAGAATAGGCTTGGAGTTGGCAGAAGAAGGATGAAAGTAGGATAAATACCGTAGAAATTAGGTCACTAAGAAGGATGTGCGGAAAAATAATGTATTATTGAATATCTAATGATGAAGAAGAAAGGAATGTAAGGCGGATGAAGGCGTGATAAATAAAATCAAGAAAGGATCACTAAGGTGGTTTAGACATATGGAACGAATGGATGAGGGAAGGATGGTTTAAAAGATATATACAAGTAGTGTGAATGGAAAAATAAGTCGAGGAAGGCCAAGGAAGACATGGCATGACCAAATTAATCAATTACTGAAAGGCGGTCATGTTCGAAGCAGGAACACTTGACGATCGTGCATGTCACGATGTGTGAATCGTGATTCATCCTCTCTGCCTACCCCTCCGGAGAAATGGCGTGATGGTTAGTTAGTATAATAATTATTCTTCTTCTTCCGCCGGTGTCATGTCAGGTCTCTCCGAATGTGACTATCCCTTGAGAGTAGGCATATTTTTCCTGGTTAATCGAAAACAGCTCCTCAATATTTTTAAAGCCACCTCAGTCCAATCTGTTTCGGAGATTCACCTTCTGCCAACATCGTCGATCCTCTATTTTATCCTCAATGATCAGATGTAGCCATTCTTTCTTATTAAAATTCCAATTGTATCAAAAATACCATTGTATTGTTCATCTTCAGTTATTAAACACTTTTCTAAAAAGTTTAGAATCCAAGATTTTTTGAACAACAGTTTCGTTTGAACCCAATTACTGTATTAATTTTTTTTACATATTTCATTTATTTATTTTAAACATATTTAAATCAATACAGAATTTTTTCCAATACAATAAAGATACAAGTTAGAGATACACAATAATAAGTAATTAATAATAGATTAATAAAAAGAGCGAGAAACATAAGATGCATGACAAATTTATAAAATAAATATACCAAACAATTATAATAAAGATAGTACTTCCCTCAGATGAGCCAAACTATCACAAAATATGTCAAACTCCGAGGTGATACGATTAAGCAAAGATATTTCTCTACCAACCGGCAAAACTATTGGCAGGTTGGTTCTGCATCGTGGGAGATAAAACAATCTATGGCCCCTTGGTCGAAGATAATTATCAAGGACAAACAGACCTACATCACTCAGGATTTCTGAGTTGTGTATACAAGCATCAGTCGAAAGAAATGAACACCCAAGTGAATGTCTCGTCTCCTCTCGAGTGACTGGTAGCCTAGCATCCCTAGCAAGAAATTAGTTGGAAAGAACCACGAGTAATATCCATACTCCCTAAGATAGAGGTATCGCAGAAATTTTTTCTGCACCCTCTCCACCATCAGGGAATATCGAAACTCATGCGTCGCCCAGATAATGGAACTAAATTCCAACCGACTTCTCACCAGAGAGTTATACAGCAGCTTCAGCACCTGAAATTTAAGAAAGATCTTGGCGTTTCTAATGACAATAGGGGGGGGGGGAGGGTATTAGTTACGATGAATCTTTAATAAGAAGTTTCATGAGATTTTTAATTTTCTGTTTCATGATAACTTTTAATTAATTTCATTGAAATGGTTTTGAATTGTTAGACAAGTCGAGAAGATATATAACTTGAAATACGGTTTCAAATCAAATAAAAACTCGTCATAATATCAAGAAATTAAGACAAGTTTCTGATTTCCTTAAAGTTATGATTGAAAAGCAAGGAAAATTACAAACAGTCTTCAAATATTGAATGTTGAATTCAAACTTATAAATTATTGATGGAAATACTTAGCTTTTAAAGGAGTTATATATTGAATGTAAAGTTTGTGGCTTTAATCTTGTTAAGCTACTGTGGAGTTGGTAAATATTCTGCGGAGTCTTCTCAAATATTATTTTAATCAAAAAGTGTTGAAGAGGAGCGTCCGTCCATCTTAATACTCGATGGCAGAGTTTGTGCTTCATGTTTCTTATCCCAACAAGTAAACAAAAAAGCAATTAGAATGTTTTTCGAAACGTTTTTTTAATTAAAACATTTTTGAAAGCTGTTCTACAATAAATTTTAATTAAAGCAACAGCTCGAACCCGATTAAGATTTCGTATAAAGTCAAGGATCATAAAGCAAATTTGAATGATAAAATTACATAATACTAGCCCTTAACAATGATCGTCGTTTCTTCGAGTTCGTTAAATAAATATCGTATTATTAATTTTCTTGTAATAAGGGTGAAAACAAACATCTTAACTGTTTTTTGTACTCAAGAAAATACGAAATTTAATTAGAGATTGGAGCCTTCGGGGATGTATGTCCTATACAAATATTTTTATTTAAGCCTGACCTTTTAATGAATATTCTAGTCTTAACTTTGGAATGTTTTTGAATTGGAAGTCAATATAAATATTTTAAACAATAGAATATTTAAGAAAATATAAATATTTACATTAAATGATGAATCAAATAATTTTACTCCTAGAAAGAGAATACTTCTTAGTCGAATGACGTAAAAAGTACGCTGAGATATCTTCTTTGTAAGAATTCATTAGTTTAAGGAGCATGCGCTCCCAATAGCAAGGGTTGTGAGTTTGAGTCTAGGGCGTTGAGTTTATTACGAATTGTTTTTCTAAATAAATTTTGCCAAAACACTATGATAGTTCAACATTATTAAGTTTAAAAATTTAAAACACTGTTATGATGTCACAATTTTTATTATCTCTCGCGACAGCTGTTTTAAAATTGTGATCTAATTAACTAACTATCACGCGGTCTCCCCGAAAGGATAGACAGAAATAATGGACTGCCACACTTTAACCGGTGCAGCTCTCCATCCTTCTCTTTTCGCCCCCGCGAGAGACGCGGTGTGATGGGTTGCGAACCTCATGCGAACCTCTTCGACCGTCCAACATTCACAAAATAAATCTAAAATAAATAATATAAAATACAATGATAAAAAAAATAACAAAATAAAAATAATTTAACCCATTATGTTCTCTTAGATAGTGCACATGTTGTCAGCTGGACGATCCGGACTTTTGTGTTTTCATTTTATGAAGAAATAATACATATAAAACATTCTATAGAAGAAAGATAGATTATTTTTAGAAATTTGATAAGAAAATAATTTTCAAGATGTAAAAATAAATAATTTATGAAGATTTATTTGCATATTTGACTGGAGGCATTAGACGATTTAAAAGGGGGATTTGCATTTTACCTTGAACATCAAAAATGCTCTCACAAAAAATAGCTGCTTAAAATACTGTAAGGGCCTAATGACCCCCAGTATATTTACCGTCTTCCCGTATACTCAAGCATAGATTTAAAAGTGACGCATTGTGGCTCATTACAAATTAAAAAGGCATAAGCCGCCGAAAAAGGGGAAGTCCCACGCTCTTTGGGTATTGGCGTAGCGATAAGCGCGCCCGACATTAACCGAACAATGGTCATTGTTATAAATAGGGGTGATCTTTCATCGTCATCCCTTAATGTGCCCCGAGGACCCGAGGCCGGACTTTCGGTGTTCAGGAATGATTATGAAGTACCGCTAATCCGAAATAGGCGTTTTATTTAACTAATTGCCTCCAGGGCTCGGATCTTGAGAAATCTCAATCATTCTAGGATGGACCAAGGAAGAACCAGTGGTAATCATTCCTTGAATCTAAGAAAAATAATTATTATTCTTATTTTAAAAAAGCTTGCCCCATAGTTTTCTAAACTAAATTGACTTCATTCTAAAATAAAAAAAGGCTAAAACCTTCCCTAGTTTAAGGTTTATGGGGGTTCGTGGATAATTCAATACACGGTCCATTTTTCGGAAGGGAGCGTTTTTCTCGGCCTTCCTCTATTTCTAGCTCCGTTCACGCCGTTTACATATACCTTCTTCACCACTCTGTCTTCACTCATTCTTTCCATGTGTCCAAACTATCTTAATGACCCTTTCATAACACTTTTAATCGCAACGCATTATCTTCTTATACTTGCATTTGACAATCTATCATATACAGATTTACAACACATTCGTCTTAGAGATCTCATTTCTACTGCATTTATTCTACTTTCATCCTTCTTTTGCCAGTTCCATGCTTCACTTCCATACATAAGGGTCGGCACAAGAACACCATTATGCACTGTCATCTAAGCTTAAATTAAATTTATAACGTATTGAATAACATCATTTGATTTGTAATAACATCATTTGATTTGAATTATAAAACTAAACAAACATAAGTACGAACTTTATTTTTACAAAACATAAAAAAACGTCAATTTAGTATTAATATGTACAAAATCCTTTTGATATTCAATAAGTATCCACAGAGAATCCTTTTACTAAGAATTCTATCTTTAGTAACATATATTAATATAACGATAATATTATTTTAACCATAGGATTGGATTGGTTTTTGTTATTCTGATTTTGAAAATTTGGTTTGGTTCATCTGGTGTCCTGTAAATTTGGAGATATTTCGTGTATAAGTGAATTGTTTTGGTCAATTTAACTGTTGCCGCACTTTATAATAGTTAATTGTGATACGTAATACGTTTGTATTGTTTTGTTGTTAAAATTATATTTTATCGTTTTTATAAAAAATTTTGACAGGTGTAAAAATAAATTTTTCATTTGTTCCAATGATAATTTGAATAATTTCTTCAATATTATTTTCAAGTTCTTGCTGGTTAAGTGCCTAATTACAGTTTATTTAAAAAACAACAAAATAAACACAAAAGTCCGGATCGTCCATGTCAACATGTGCAACATCGAAAAAAAAAACATTATGTGTTAATACATTATGTGCTAAATTAAACAGGTGGATTCGTGGAACATAAATTAAATAGACAATATGTGCACCATCTAAAAATAACATTTTGTGTTAAATTATTTTCATTTTGTTATTTTATTTTATTTTATATCATTGTATTTTATATTATTTGTTTTAGATTTATTTTGTGGGTGTTGGACGATCGAAGTATGCGCGGGAGATGCCTATTGGTGGCGATGAGGTTCGCAACCCATCACGCCGCGTCTCCCGCGGAGCGAAAAGAGAAGGATGGAGTGCCGCATCAGTAAAAGTGTGACAGTCCATTTTTTCTGCCTACCCTTTCAGGGAGACGGCGTGATGGTTAGTTAGTTAGTTAGTTTAGGATTGGATGAAATCCTTTGATGTTATCTCCAAATATAAAAATGGTTAAATAATATTTATAAAGTATATATTAATATCGTTTGGTTTTTAATTTCTCTAGAGAATATCCATCTGCTGGCTGGTTATTGATAATATTTTCTGGTTCATTAATTATACTTTTATCACATTATTATTTATATATTTAACCCTTACAGCTCCTATGCCCACACGTTGTGGCCATTGGGTTTTTCCCACCAACTCCTATGTCCACTACGTTTGGCCATTTTTTTCTCAGACATTTTTTATGAACTTCAATTAGGGATTTGTCATTTTTTTAAATGTAAGAATCAAATGAATACTCTAGAAATCCTGTCTTATTATCTGACCATTCCTTTGTCATCAGGAATGTGGGAAATTTTTTGAAAAAAACTTGGAGCCCAAATGGTTAAGGCCTATTTGATAAAAGCAAAATTATTATAAACATGAGTTTTTTAATGTATTAACTAACTAACCATCACGCCGTCTTCCTGAAGTAGTAGGTAGAAATAATAGACTTTCACACTTTTCTTTCCTGACATATTTCTCTCGCTTCCTCAACATTCATTCATTTGTCGATTTCTTTGACTCCTCGCGTGATCGACATTCAATATTTGATTAATTTGATTGTGCCACGTTTTTCTCGGTCTTCATCTATTTCTAGTTCCATTTACATCGTTAACATATACTTCTTTTATCATTCTTTCTTCATTCATTATTTCCACGCGTCCAAACCATCTTAATGATCCTTTAATTATTTTGTTCATAACACCATCATTCGCATCGCATTCACTTCTTATATTTTCATTTGACACTATCATACACAGAGTAACCACACATTCCTCTAAGAGATCAAAATTTTAAATTAACTGTATTTGTTAGACGGTACAATCGAAAAAGTAATACAGATTAAGGGATGAAGGGTTGATCCTCAATTACACAAGCATGTTCACATCGCGAAAACGGTTTTTTTGTATGCAAACTTCTTTCCCCGGGAGACATTTTATAAAATTATTATTGATCCCATATTTTTAGAATTGTGTCACCGGCCTGGAAATTCGTGTCGGAAGGTTTCATATATTACAAGTGTAATGTATTTTGTGACGTAACATCATAATAACACGAATTTATCATGCTATTAGGGAATGTAGCCTGCCAGTGAGGTATTCGACGACCCGCGTGGTACGCACGGTTCGGAGGCACAATTTAAAAATAAAATTTCATCCAACTTTACGTTTTAACCATCTGTAAATCCAATTCTTACAAAAATAAAATGAAATGAAAATGTTAATGGCGTGATTACATGGAGTGCTCCAACATTTAAATACCATTTAAACAACATGTATGGAAGTGAAGCATGGAACTGGCAAAAGAAGGATGAAAGTAGAATAAATGCAGTAGAAAAGAGATCTCTAAGACGAATGTGTGGCAAATCTGTATATGATAGAGTGACAAATGCAAGTATAAGAAGTGAATGTGGTGCGAATGAAAGTGTTATGAACAAAATAAGAAAAGAGCCATTAAGATGGTTTGGACACATGGAAAGAATGAGTGAAGACGGAATGGTAAAGAAGGTATATGTAAACGGCGTGAACGGAGCTAGAAATAGAGGAAGGCCGAGGAAAACGTGGCACGTCAAATCAATCAAATATTGAATGTCGGTCACGTGAGGAGTCGGAGAAATCGACGTGCGTGCATGACAAGATGTATGAATGTAGAGGAATCGAGAGAAGTATGTCAGGACAGAACAGTGTGGCGTTCCATTCTTTCTGCCTACCCCTCCGGGGAGACGGCGTGATGGTTAGTTAGTTAGTAAGTTTGTTTTTAAACAACTGTAATATTTCTAATGTATTTGATTCTGAGGTGTCACATTAAACATATTTATTATAAGCGCAATTAGTACAACCATAGTTGATACATATTATAAAGCCATCTTCTTCTTTCGGTGCCATGTCAGGTCCCCCCAATGTTGGCGATCACTGCAGCAAAGGCATCGCTATCCTGCGCCACTTGGAACAGGTTCTGAACTCTTGTAATTCTTGTCCACTCTTTGATGTTCCGCAGCCAGGACAGCTGAACAAAATAATGAAATGATCATTAAGATGGTTTGGACACATGGAAAGAATGAATGAAGAAAGAATGATAAATTAAGTATATGTTGACGATGTAAATTTTAACACAGACAAGTTAGCATCGCTATACTCCCTCTTCTACAAAATACAGAATTACATACCAAGAAGGGAAAAAGTTATGATGTACGAAACGTATGTAAAAAGCCGACTGACATACGAGTATATGATTCTCTTCTGGGGGACAGGAAACTAAAAGGACATCTCCAGACTCCAAAGACAACAAAATAAAATAATAAAATTAGCATTAATATACTCCAAATAGACTCCAAAGATAACAAAATAAAATAAAAAAATTAGCATGGATTCCAAGAACAGAAGAGAACAGCAACAGCTATCACCAACATATGTAACTACATTCAGTCAGCACTAGATGCGGGCGAATGCATAACAGGACTAATACTGGACTTCAAAAAAGCTTTTGATACCGTACATCTGGACACACTACTTCACAAACTGACATCCGCAGGGGTGAGGGGCAAGGCGTACAACACGTTCAAATGCTACCTCACCCAAAGAAAACAATACACAGTTGTGTCAGGAATGACCAGCAACGAAACACTGACAGAATTTGGTGTGCCACAAGGGTCCATCCTGGGACCACTACTTTACATACTCTACATTAACGACATAACAAGATACAAAATGACAGGGAAAATAATTATGTACGCAGACGACCTTGCTATATTTTACAAAAACGACAACGACAATGAGACCTGTAAACAAATGAACATAGATATAGAGACACTAACCAACTGGACAACCAACAACTACCTGACCTTAAATGTAAAAAAGTGTAACATTATACACTTTGAAACAAGCAAGAAAAACCATAACATGTGTATAAAAATAAAAAATGACGCAATAACCGAACTCGACTATGTAAAGTACCTAGGACTAACAATGGACAGACAACTAAAATGGACAAAACACATAGACAACCTAACAGACAAGTTAGCATCGCTATACTCCCTCTTCTACAAAATACAGAATTACATACCAAGAAGGGAAAAAGTTATGATGTACGAAGCGTATGTAAAAAGCCGACTGACATATATGATTCCCTTCTGGGGGACAGGAAACCAAAAGGACATCTCCAGACTCCAAAGACAACAAAATAAAATAATAAAACTAGCATATAACATTGACTACCATACCCCAACCATACAAGTTTACAGACAAACTAAACAAATGGACATATCAGACCTGACCAAATATGAGACCTTAAAAATTGTACACAGAGTGACCATGGAAAAGCCAACGGACAACACCTACAAATTAACTAAAAATTCAGACATACACAGACACTGGACCAGGAATTGTGACAGATATCACTTACCGATTGCACGAACTAAGACAGGACAATCAAGGATATTGAACAATGGACTGAAACTTTACAATGAACTACCTAAAGACACAAGGAATCTCACTACAACTCAATATAAGAAGTGTCTGAAGCAGTACATAATAAGTGGTAGGATCTAGAAATGTAACCATATAACCCAATTGGGTTTTTAAAAAAAAAAATTAAAAAAAAAAAAAAAATATATAACATTGACTACCTTACACCAACCATACAAGTTTACAAACAAAATATGAGACCAAATATGAGACCTTAAAAATTGTACACAGAGTGACCATGGAAAAGCCAACAGACAGCAGCTACAAATTAACTAAAAATTCAGACATACACTGGACCAGGAACTGTGACAGATATCACTTACCGATTGCATGAACTAAGACAGGACAATCAAGGATGTTGAACAATGGACTGAAACTTTACAATGAACTACCAAAAGACACAAGGAATCTCACTACAACTCAATATAAAATATATCTGAAACAATACATAATTAATAGTAAGATCTAAAAATGTAACCATATAACCCAATTGGGTTTTAAAAAAAAAATAAATAAATAAATGGAACCGAGGAAAACGTGGCACGATCAAATAAATCAATTATTGAATGTCGGCTACGTGAAGAGTCAGAGAAATTGACGCGTGTGCATGACACGATGAATGATTGTTGAGAAAACTAACTAACTAACCATCACGCCGTCTCCCCGAAAGGGTAGGCAGAAAGAATGGACTGTCACACTTTAACCGATGCGGCACTCCATCCTTCTCTTTTCGCCCCACGGGAGACGCGGTGTGATGGGTTGCGAACCTCATCGCCACCAATAGGCATCTCCCGCGCACACTTCGATCTTCCAACATCCACAAAATAAATCTAAAACAAATTGTATAAAATACAATGATATAAAATAAAATAACAAAATAAAAATAATTTATCACAAAATGTTATTTTTAGATGGTGCACATTTGTCTATTTAATTTATGTTCCACGAATCCACCGTTTTTTTAATTTAGCACATAATGTAATAACACATAATTTTTTCCGATGTTGCACATGTTGACATGGACGATCCGGACTTTTGTGTTTATTTAATTTATGTGACACGTATCCACCGTTTTTTAAATTAGCTGTTATATGATTTAATGTTGAGAAAGTGAGAGGAATATGTCAGGAAAGAAAAGTGTGGTGGTTCATTCTTTATGCCTACCCCTTCGAGGAGACGGCGTGATAGTTAGTTTATGGGTTTATACTGAAGCAAACTGACGTATTCATTGAAATTTAATAATCGTTTGAAATTATTTATTTTCCAATATATTTTCTGTTGTTTGGGATCGGCTCTCCTAATACGGCTCCGGCAGGTCTTTCGATCCAGGGTCATCTAACTATCCAATCTCAGCGCATTCAGGCCATTCCTAACCGTGGAAATCGACGTTGCAGGGCTCTTTCTATATTTCAGTTGCAGGGCCTTGTGTATTTTTGTGAGTCTCACCCCCTTAATCGTTTTCTTTAGGGCCAGTAACTAACTGTTATATTATTTAAATTTAGATTTATTTTTATACGTGTCCCAAAGGGAGTGAACATTTAACAAAATTAGTTTAATTCTTAAATTTTCGCAAAAAACTATTCAATTTATTAACAATGCCTAGAACTCCTCAACCATAACATGAAGTTTTTATAACATCAAATTTTAATTTTAGAGGTTCAATAGTTTACTGATAATAAAGCGATATGGAAAATGGCTCCGAGAGTATTTACGACTTGCAATAGGTATTGCTTTTGCTCTTCAACTTGTGTTACAATATTACTGTGCGGGAGAAAAATGGACAAGAAGACTGCTGACTTCGAGACAGTGGACGGCAAAAAGAAGTGTAGGGCGACCGCAACTGCGGTGGATGGATGAACAGACATATCGGAATAACCTGGATGCAATCTGCATAACAGTGGCGTGGAAGCGAATGGAGGAGTAGATGTCCAAAAGTGGACGGGAATAAGCTGAGGAAGACAAATAATAATAATAATAATAAGAAGAATGTTCATTAAAATGTTGAAATGTTAACCTTTGACTTATGAATTTGGATAATTGAAATGTGATATTTGTTATTGATATTTGACCTTTGACCTCTGACCCTTGACCCCTTGCACTGGACCTCCGGTCCAGATCCCTGATTCGATTTATGTTCCTCGACCACTGACCATCGTCCCCCGACCTTTGACCTCCGACCCTTGACCTTTGACCCTTGAACTTTGACATCTGACCCTTGACCTTTAACCTTTGACTCTTGACCTTTAACCTTTGACTCTTGACCATTGAGACGTTCGCACCGGACGTTGTCTTTGACCTTTGAGTTTTGAACTTTGACCTTTGACCTTTGAACTTTGACCTTTGAAGATTTCCATTATTCATTTGATTTATACATTCGACATTTCCATCTTTGTTTGGAGGGAATTTTGGCATTTTCACATCACGCTTTACATGCGGGTTGGTGGGTATTATTTTCAGCCGCCCCTAGCATGGGGAACTGACGCTGTTTGTAGCCGCCCAGCAAAAGCAATACCTATTGCAAGTCGTAAATACTAAAAGAATTATTTTCCAAATCGCTCAAAGTATTCATCATCAGTAAATTAATGAGTCAAAACTTAATCTCATAAAAACTTATTATTATGGCTGAAGAGTTCAAGGCATTGTTTTTAGTTATTAACTAACTAACTAACCATCACGCCGTCTCCCCGAAAGGGTAGGCAGAAAGAATGGACTGTCACACTTTTACTGATGCGGCACTCAATCCTTCTCTTTTCGCCCCGCGGGAGACGCGGTGTGATGGGTTGCGAACCTCATCGCCACCAATAGGCATCTCCCGCGCACACTTCGATCTTCCAACATCCACAAAATAAATCTAAAACAAATAAAATAAAATACAATGATATAAAATTAAATAACAAAATAAAAATAATTTAATACAAAATGTTATTTTTAGATGGTGCACATTTGTCTATTTAATTTATGTTCCACGAATCCACCGTTTTTTAAATTTAGCACATAATGTAATAACACATTCCGATGTTGCACATGTTGACATGGACGATCCGGACTTTTGTGTTTATTTAATTTATGTTACACGTATCCACCGTTTTTTAAATTAGCTGTTATATGATTTAATTAATGTTCCACGTATCCACTTTTTTTTATTTGACAGTAATTAGGCACTTAAAACCAACCAACACCAGCAAGAACTTGAAAATAATATTGAAGAAATTATTCAAATTGTCATTGGAACAAATGAAAAATTTATTTTTACACCTGTCAAAATTCTTTATATAAACGAAAAAACTTGTATAATTTTGACATCAAAACAGTAAAAACGTATTACGTGTCACAATTAACTATTATAAAGTGCGGCAACAATCAAATTGACCAAAACAATTCACTTATACACGTAATTTCTCCAAATTCACGGGAGCACCAAATGAACCAAACCAAATTTTCAAAATCAATCCACAATTTCTTCTAATAATATAGATTTGTGAAAATTTAAGAATATAACTATTTTTTTATCTAATCATCTCCTTTGGGACACGTGTTATTGTTAAAAAAAATACAAACAAAACAGTTACTTACATCTCCAAAGGAAAATAATTGGGGGTGAGACTTATAAAAATAAATATAAGAGAACAACCCCAATATGTATGTAATCCGGTTATAATTCAAACTTCCTATCGGCGACCCTGGTGCGTCTTCTATTCTCCACGTTGGGTAAATGGTCTCTGAGCGAGTCACCCAAAGCGGATCATTCCATGGCCCGTTGTGCAACTTTGATTTGGTGCATTGCTTCTTTAGTTAACGTCCATGTCTCATTACAGGCAACAAACACTGGTCCAGCACTTTTATGCTTAAATTTTGTGGCATGTCGCCCAGCCTTCCGAATGCACACCAACCGAGCTGTATTCTCCTATCAATCTCCTTGACTTGACCCTCTCTTCCAAAAGCGAACAGATTACCAAGGTACATATTTATCCATCACTTCTACATTTTTACTATGGATTTTAATGTCTTGAATTTGCGTGTTAGTCAATATTATTGTTTTTGTCATATTCATTTTAAGGCCAATTTTTTGAGGTGATTCATTTAAAGTTTCCAGCATTTTTTGGAGTTGTTCAGGAGACTCCGATAACAGAATTATGCCATCAGCGAATCTCAAGTGAGACAAATATTCTCCGTTTATGTTCAATCCGTCCAGTCCAATGACGTCCAGTCCAATGTCGTCCAGTCCAATGTCTTAAACATGCCTTCCTAGACATTGGTTAACAGTTTTGCACGGTGATTTGTAAATTTGCATTTAAATAAATTTATTTTATTATGTTAATATGTCTATTGTCAATTTGACATCTCGGTAATGCACGTATCACCGCCTAATTATCCACACTGTCAAATGCATTCTCATAATCTATAAAGGCCTTGCAAAATGGCAAATTGTATTCTTGGTATATTTGCATTATTTGTTTGGCGGTTTGTATATGGTCTATGGTGCTAAATCCTTTTCGGAAACCGGTTTGTTCCACGGGCTGTACATTGTGAATTCGATTGGAAAAGTTTAATTTTACCGAAATTCCAGTGTGCAATAGTAAAACTATCCTGCTTTTGCAAATATTTGAATGACGATTAAAAGAACGCGAAGTTGGACAAATTTGATATTTACTAAAAGGACCTTCCCGGGGATTGCAGGGCGTTAAATATAAAGATGAAATAATTTTCCCTTTGCAGCCCCCGGTTTACGGCGAGAAAAGTTTTAAGTCTCAAGCTGTGTAGCATTCAGCCGTAACTCAAGTGTCGGAAGCATAAATATAGCTTATTCCGCAGAACTAGACTAGGCAAAGTGGAAGTAACGAGACTCTTTATGACGATCATTGAAATTTATTTGATGTGGAAGCTCCGTTCGGCACGTTCGCTGGTGGGAATTTTTGTAAGAACGCAGACGAGATGCACCGTAAACGGAGAGGATTTGGCCAATTGTTCGGGAGCCTAATTCGTATTCATAGAAAAGGTTTCGCAAGGCCGGCTTCACACGACGGATCATTTTGTTACGCGACGAAACTTTTTGTTGCAACGCGTTGAAGACGAATCGCTAAAAAATACACGAATTTAATACATATTAAATTAAAAATACTTTATATAACTCGACTATAATATATGTATTTAATCACAAAATGCTTGACTTGACCTAGATGTAGAGATAAAATGCAGTATTGAGGCAGCAAGAGCTACGTTTAATAAAATGAAATCACTCTTCTGCAATGATAACGTAAACTTGAGACTCCGCCAGAGAATGATCAAATGCTACGTGTGGTCTGTTTTATTGTACGGGTGTGAAACTTAGACCCTGAAAGATGAACAGACTGGAAGCATTTGAGGTGTGGCTCCATCGCCGAGTGCTCAGAGTTTTCTGGACAGACATGGTTACCAATGCCGAAGTCCTGAGGCGAGCTAGAGTTGACAGGGAATTGTTATCAACTATCAAGGTTCGAAAGATCTCACATCTGGGTCATATACTGCGTGAGGAAAAGTACCACCTTCTCCAACTGATATTGGAGGGAAAAATCGAGGGACGCCGAGGGCCCGGAAGGAGACAAATGTCCTGGCTGCGAAACGTGAGGGGGTGGACCGGCATTCGAAGTATTGAG
This sequence comes from Lepidostoma basale, assembly GCA_022606425.2. Classification (NCBI taxonomy): domain Eukaryota; kingdom Metazoa; phylum Arthropoda; class Insecta; order Trichoptera; family Lepidostomatidae; genus Lepidostoma; species Lepidostoma basale. The sequence goes on from JAHDVF020000178.1 coordinate 926,305, forward strand.
GAACTGTTCCGAGCGGCGCAGGACAGAGACAGGTTCGCCGAGGTGATCGCCAACGTTGGGAGGACCCAACAGGCCAGTTGAAGAATAAGAATCACAAAATAACATATACATGTTTTTTTTTAATTTTCACATGACGTTATCTGTCAAAATTTCAATCACATGAAGATACGAGTATGCGCTTTTATATGTGAGAATTTTTCTTATTAATCTCTACATATTAATAGTTATTTTTGCCGTTGAAATGAATACAGTTTCTTAATTTGGCAGAGGCAGATTCATCCATAATGACGAATTATATTTCGTTTTACTTACGAATAAATGGGCTGCGGCCCTTAACAATAAACATTATGTAATTGTTTCTTATATACCCAATTCAGGACTATAACTAGGTTTGTAGACATACTTTGTTAGGGTAATGCTATCTTATTAGGACAATGTTTTAAAAAAATGAAGTCATTTTTGTTTATTGATTTGAGTCAATCAAAATGAATATATCAAATGTAAAATTTTCGACATTTTTCACAAATTGGACATTTTTTTGATATATTATTGTAACACCTGATGATGTCAGCATAGTTTGATGAAACAGCTGTCGCGTAAAATAAAATACAACTGTGATACAAAAAACTAAGTTACTTAATTTAACAGTTTTAAAATGTTAAGGTATCATAGTGTTTCGGCCAAAACAATGGACTATTTAAGCCAAATAAAATCTAATTTGATGGAATTTTCATTTGAATAAATGTATTAATATAGGCTTATGTTCTTTGTATGTACAAACAGCATATGTCATTTTATTGTTATTATTATTATCATTTATTTTGAAATTATACAGCTCTCATTACTTTATTATCAATATTTTAAACATTATTTAATGACGTAAGTATATTTTCTACACAGCATAATTTATAACAGCTAAAATACTTTTAATTTTCAAACTGATTTATTCTGTCGGACTGTTTTTATACCGTGTAATTTGGCCGCACATACAGCGCAACTAACTCTTCGTTTGAATGGAATTTCGGGAGCAGAATATTGCATCTGGTGTGCGGCCAGCCTAATTCGTATTCATAGAAAAGGTTTCATAAGGGACTCGAAATAATTTTATTTAGTGGAAGACATTCGACGGAATGAGATTCGACTGAAAGCCGTTTTTCCCTTTCAGCTGAAAGCCACGTAAAAATAATTTATTTTCAATGTGTGCTCCAGAAAAAAAAGGAATGAAAGTATTCTGTGGTCGGGGTATTTTTTGGCTCGTAAATTTAATCATTTTCGTTGGCGTAATGAATAATTCACGCAATGACTTCGCGCAAATGCATTATCGGATTACGTTGAAAGTCGCTGAAAGCCATTTAAATTACTTTATCAAATTTAATTAGAAGTTTTATCCAAAAGATAAGCTGTCAAAATGCTTTCTGTTTGTATTTTATGTCGATCAAAATGAACGTGTTTTTGTACTGAAAAAACTTTGAATTATAAAAAGGAATATTAAACATGGTGTTGAATCATTTTATAGTTTATTTTTAATAATAAAGAAATATATACGATAATGCAAAGATGTATTTTTTTAAAAGTTTTTTATTTATTTTAAGCGAATGACATGTTTTAAACGCATTATCAAATTTGATAATCCGATCCGTTAACGATGTAAAATGAGTATGGAGTCGAGGTAGACCGAGGAAAACATGGCATGACCAACTTAATTAAATTTTAATGGTTGGTCATGTAAGAAGTCGGAAGAATCGACGTGCGTGTATAACTCGTTGTAATAATGTGGTGGAATCTAGAGAGGTGTGTCAGGATAGAGTAGTTTAGCGGTAGATTTTCCCTGTCTACCCCTGCGGGAAAACGGCGTGATGCTTTGTTGGTGTTGTTGTTAATTAATTTTTTTTTGCATAGAAATGATAAATGAAAAATTCATATTAAATACTAATGAAAACGTCTGTTTCCAAGATGTTTTAAATATTATGTATTGTTTGTCATGTTTTGCCTTGATATGGCAAATCGTGTCTCTTCCATTAAATGTTAAAAAAACTTCTAGAAGACAAACGTTTCTATGAAATAATATTAATTTTCTGTATACGTTTGTTTCTCATGGACAAAACATACATAATATTGTACGCCATTGTATGCAACAAAAACTAAAACCAAGAATCTAGCACAACTTGTGCTTTGTTAGACCATTATTTGTATTCTTCTGCGTTGACTAAAGGTAATGTTGTAAGACCGAATTCTGGTAAGAAATTTTCCGTTTAATTTGAACGTCATTATGGGAGCCTTATTAAACAAGAAACTTAATTTTACATCTTAGATAATTCGGTACCAAATATGATTTCCAATGATAATTACTGCGGATACGCTTTTATTAAGGCGACCAGATCACGTGCCTTCAGTATGCTAATTGGATAATTCATACCCCGAATGTCCCTTTAAATTACAATTGATCACATGATAATCACGTATAAGGTGTAATTTATGACTTTCGGTTACCAATCAATATCAGTCTATATTACCTCATTAGAAAACTAGAACAGAATGATAGTAAGTGAAATTTAAAAGCTAAGGAGGCATTATCAAAACTACGTTACCTAAAACCAATATGTAATTAATATCGATGAAAACATTAGTTTTCTAGAAGTTATATTATATTATGTGGGAGTAACACGTTTAGAAATTGTTTTGCCTTCTACTTAAAGTGCCCTGTCAGGTCCCCCCGACGGACGTTGGCGATCATTCTGGTAAACTCTTCCCTATCGCTCCTCCACAGCTCCGATTCCCGTCCATTCCCTCACATTACGCAGCCAAGAGCTGATTGATGATATCTGCTTTCTCCCTGCCCCCTGCGGCCCTCTATTTTTCCCTTCAAAATTAGATGCAGCAGGTGATATTTTTCTCCTCGTAGAACGTGACCCAGATATGAAATCTTGCGGACTTTGATCAATGTCAGCAGCTCTCTATTTACTCCTGCACGATTCAGGACTTCTGTGTTCGTCACTCTGTCTGTCCATGGGATCCTGAACATTCTTAGGTAAAGTCACATTTCAAATGTTCTCTAACACTTACCTGGTTCATTGTATTTACTTTCAATGTCCATGTCTCACACCCACATAACAGAACAGACCACACATAACACCGTAATATCCTCTGTCTTACTTTTGTTTTACCTAACAAGACGTAATATTATGATATATAATTTCGGTCATAATAACGTATTCAACAAGGAAATTTTGATATATTTAAAGCGTTCCCATTGTGAAATACCACATGGAAAAATTTTCTAAGAAAGTATTGTTGATTTTTATTTAGCTCTGATGACGGTTAAGGTTTAATATTTTTGAACTATGTCGAAAAAAATTTACTCCTCGGTGGATTTTTTTTAAAGTAAATAAAAATTAGAAACTTCATATTTTTATAATACTTTATTTCACTTTTCGCAGATATGTCTTGGTTGTCAGACAGATTTACTTTCATATTAAAAGTATTTAATGTGGTGCTCAAGAAGCAATAATAACCGATATATTTAAATTTATTCAATTTCATTGATTTATTAGATTCTTCTTTTTGTGCCATATCAGATTTTCTCAATCTTGGCACATTACTTCTGAAAAGTCTTCTCTATCTCCTCCACGTTACTTTTTCGAGTCCAGTCTTAAATGCTGCGCAACCAAGACGTTTGACTTCTGCTAGGACGACATTGTCCTTCGATCTTGTCTATTATCTTAAGAATGAGGATATCAAATCCCGTAATTCATTTTTAAATTTCATTGTTGCGATAAGGTCTCCACAGTGCTCCTGAATTGTTCTGATTTTTCTTTTAATTTTATATAATTTATTGTTCATTGAACAACGATGTACAATAAAATTAAAAATCGATGATAATTTACGTTTCTTGGCAGTACTTTCTAGTATAAAATATTTAAATGTATTAACAGTTTAATTATTTAAAACCAGTAATTGAATAAACGTGATTGTTTTCTAATTATTGTAAAAAAAACTACATGAATCACTTTTCAATATTTGTTAAAAAAAAACGTTTTTAATATAATGATACAAATTTTGTAAATGTCATTATAATTAAGAAATCCTTTACTATATTAACATTGTATCTATAAGAAGTCACGTTTTATTTTCTAATAAGTTTTTTTGTATTTTTTTATAGTTTTTCTTAACCCTTAATTATTAACAATGTGTTCGCCCATTAAGTCACGTCGGCCACGTAAGGAGTCGGATACGACGTGCGTGCAAGACACGATGTATTAATGTAGATAATGCGAGAGAAGTATGTCAGGGCAAAACAATGTGGCGCGATTCTTCCCACCTACCTCTCCGGGGAGACATAAGCCACATCAATAACCTTAATAACTTCATTGTGCTCCATTAGTTCCGGTATAATTATAAACAACGCGTTGTTAGATGTTGGGTACAACTAATAATTTTCTAACAAGGCGAAATACGTCACTCCCATTAAGTATAAAAAATTAATCTTAAAAACATTTAATATTTTCACCAACGAGAATGTTTTCCCTGATTTTACCGTCACAAACATCAGATCTGATCTTATTTTTGCATTCGACAACATGTCTGATTCTTTATAGCTCCGGGTGAGATGGCAATCAGTATCCTGGAGGGTCTTTCGCTATATTTGTTCTCCCCTTCACACTTGGCAAAGCTTTATCCCGGGCAGGGACGGTTGTGGTTTTAAAATATCATATTTTGTTATATAAATCAACTCTTTTATGTACGCTATACTTTGCGTTATAGATGTTTTATTTGTCTTTTTCTTTTTTATATACAAGTACTTTGTATATACAACACTAACATGTTTACAACCGGTCTTTCCTCAGTAATTTTATGAAGATTCATATTTGAAATATTATAAAATTGTCTACAAATATGATCAGTTTTGACAGATGTTATAAAGATTTATTTTGGAACGTTTATGCTTTTGTCATAACAAATATTACGAATCATTTAAAATTTAAAGTTCTTATTGGGGTTCAGGTTATTACCTACAACAAATGAAATAAATCAAAGATTGGACGTATTTATTATATTTTCTGTATTTTTAATTGCTGTTTTTATTTCTAAAATTTCGAGAGTGCTCAAAGTTATATTTCTATTATTAACATGCAAAATTTCAACGCCATTATTTTCATTAAATGAATGATCTTTTTCAATGATAATGGAAGAAAAGTGTCGTCTATTTTTTTACACAAATCAATACACTCCTTAATCGCATCATATTTTGTTTCTTGTAAATCGTAAAACCCAATTTAAAATCGTTATTACTAATGAAAATATATGTTTTCTAAAACTTTTATTATATTTTATGTGAATGACATGTTTCGCCTGTCAAAGGCATTATCAAATGTTGTGTTGTTAAACATTTGATGATGTTTTAGACAGGCGTTACATGTCATTCAAGTAAAATACGAGTATTTCAAAACTTCTAGAAAACAGTTTTTTTCATTCGTTTTAATGATTAAATATGGAGTTTTACGCCATTGTTCAAGAAACAATTAATAATTTAAAAATCGTTCGGTAATTAGAATTTCAATTAACAAATTTCCATCAATGTTCTTTATTACTTTTCACAATATATTGTAGTTGTATTGATGTATACAAATATTTAAAATATTAGAAATAAGCATTTATCTTAGTATGTTTTATAAATGGTATAGATAATCCATTGTTTTGGCGGAAACACTTCGATATTTGAATATTATTAACTGTTGAAATAAAGCTTAGTTATAAATATCACAATTTATAATATTGATGATATTATGATGTTAGCATCGTCAGGTCTTACAATCAACTAAAAAATACAACAGAAAGACTTAGTATATCTACATAATTATTGGGAGGGGAAAAAACTACACACAATATTGTAATCAATTTTAATATAGTTGAAAGAAAAATAGTAATTTGGTTCAGTTACAGTTAGCGAAACAGCTGTCGCGACAAAATATAATCAATTGTGATATTTATAACTGAGTTTTATTTAAACAGTTAATAAATGTAATATCCTATTTGCTAGCTAGCCCAATTTTCAAGACAGAATTTGATTTCACGTTCGTTGGGTAAGGGAATCGTTTTACCCTTATATGGGGTAGAGCCAACCCTGTTATGGGGTTAACCAATAATGCCCGCTCTGTCTCGCCAAAGTTGTGTTTTTTTATGATACACAAGTTTATGGGGAATTTATTTATTTATTGTAAATAGTCAATATGCGGTGTTCGAATATACTTTATGTGAGAAACGAAAATGTGTATCGATGAATATATCGAATATATAATATATTAAATCTTATTGATACTCAATTTATATGCATCATAAGAACTAGCCCATAATAAACATGATGATAACTTTGAAATAATTTGTACATCTTGCACTGTTGAGGTGATTACTCAAGAAGACGGCTATTTTTAAATTATTATTAACTTTTTTGTACTCGTATACAACGGGTCGTTTGAACCTATTTCTGTATACAACTGTATTTTTAGCTATAATATTGATTCATGACAGGGTCACTAATCTATCGCAAATTTCTTGACATGTGAATTCTACGCCAGACCAAAGACAGTGTGACAATCACACTGCCATCGCCGGGAATCGAAACTGGGACCTCTGCCCCGAAAGTCACCAGTCTACAAAGTCCCATGAAATTATATTATATAAAGTCTCATGAATTTACATAAAGACTCGTTAAATTACTAAATTTTATCCTCCACTTCAAATAATGAAGAAATCCTTTTAGTAAAGAGTATTTTCCATTAAACAATAAACGATAAAATATGTTTTCCATAACTGTACATAAACATTTTCTTACTATCGTACTTTTTTATTATTTCTTGATTTATGATGTAAACAATACGTTAATTTTTTTTACGATTGAAAACGTTTGTTATCTTGAAATGATATTATATTTTTTAAAGTGAAATATTTCTCCCTACTTAGGCATTACCATAAATATGTTTAAAAAAGTCTAGAAAGGAGACGTTTTCATTCAAATTAAATATTAATGTTCTTATCACTTATTATAATTATGATTTTAGTCAATGTATTATGCATAACCATAGAGCTGGAAAATTAGAATAAATATTAATATTCGCATGTTTTCTTGTTGATTGGAGAGAACACACTATTAAATAAGTAAGTACAATACCTTCATGTTTAGGGTTGTAGCTTCCATTGTTTTTATGAAATTAAATATTATAGCATGTTCATAATAAAACCTCACGAAAAAGGCGCCAGGTAGAAAAATGAAGATTGAAACATTTGCGAAACGATTAAAGCGTTTTAATACAAAACGTCGATTTCAATAACCGCAATTTGACCAAATCTAACCTAAATATTCTGCTTATTGAACGAAGCTTAAAGAGTCAGCTATCGAAGTTGATGGAAATTGTTATCTTTAAATAGAAAATTCCCTTGAAATAAAAGCATTAAATTTATAAAATCCGACAAGTCACACAAAATATAAAGCACTTTGTTCCCCCTTCCGTTCGTCGTCTTCTTCAGTAAGGAGATTAAGATGGATTGGGTGGACAAAGATTTAAAAATATGAATGGTTAGTTTTTTAAATAAACGTTTGTAAATACAATTTATTATATTAATCGAATTATAATATTTACTGTTTCTTATAAATTGTGTAAATCTTCATATTAAAAAAATAATAGGAATGAAAACATCAGTTTTCTAGAAGTTTCATTTTATTTATTGTAATGTCTTAGCAGAGCGAAACATATCAATTCCATAGGATAAGATAAAACTTCTAGAAAACAGAAATATTAATTATTTATAAGTTGTTAGAACAATTTGTTAAACACTTGGTAATCGTTAAAATGGTGATAATAGTCATGTCGGAATATTCAACAATGTTGTCAGAATCAAGGGAAGGCACGATGATGTTGGAATGTCACGAAGAGTCAAACCAGGCACAGGCCTATGCATAGTATGCATACCCTAAGTGATCATGTTCACTCTTAGGTTTCTTGCTTCCCTTTTAAAAAATAATGGAGTATATCTTTTTAATATCGATCGTCATTCAGTGCGCAAAAGAAAATGAGCGAGCTCCTTACCATACAAAATATTTATTATGATTTTCAAAATAAATTTGCACAATTTTTAAGCGCTGTTTTGACGTCAGTCTATTCATGGTAAAATGGCAAAATAAAATAACTACAAATCAACTATCAACTGTCAAACAGTCTGTAAAAACAATGTTGCTAGTTTAAAAACCAAACCTAAAAAAAACACCCTATATATACTGAATCAAATCAGTTTATTTTTTCAAAAGATATTACAAACAACAATCATGGTTAAAGGCATCTATTAAAAACAGGTAAAACATAAAAAATATAAAAAACCAGGAACGCATGAGAGATGTTTCGATATTAGGAATACAAGATACTCTACAAAGTCAAGAGTATTTGTCTTCTGAACGTACTTTCACGAATATGAAAGACATCGATCTCCGAAGCGATCATGTTGAGCAGTTTGATTACTCTCCCCACCGGCATCACCAGAGGCAGGTTGGTTCTGCATGCTGGGAGATAAACAGTCTGTGCTGACGCTGTCGAAGATTACCATCTGGAATATAAACATGAAGGCACCATGTAGCCAGAATGGATAGTGAAAGACTCGTATACGAGTATATTGCAGCCAACGAAATCCTATATTGTCACCATCTGGAAGACCACATAAGAAATTGAATGACAGTTTCATCATTTTGGGAGACATAATAACTGCGTCACAGATCGTAAGATCTTTTTAAATGAAAATAAGAAGCATTGAAAGTGCACTTATTTAATAAACGGGCCTCACTGAGAATGAGTAAAGAAAATCTTGAATATTTCCCGCCATAAAGGTCAGAGGTCAAACAAAAAAAAATTTAAACAACCATAACAACAAGATATTCATAGAGGTCTTTTGACAAAAACACGTTTTTCTATTGAAAAAAAAGAACGGAAATTGATTATTAAGTAAAAACTTGGAAAACAAGAAATCAGGGTTAGCGATTAATTTTTATATTCATTATTCAAATTTTCGGATCTCATACACTGTTATTTCGATTATTATGAATACTATTTTTTTATAGATTCAATCCTATTAACAACTTCATATTATTCTTGGGATGCCACTAGGACCTTTTTTAATGTGGTAGTTTTCCGTTGCTTTCTACAATCTGCGTACAGTAGGTTATTTAAATCCATTTACTGTATGCTCTTTCATAGCTATTGATTTTCATGACATGTGATAGGTTGCTAGTTTATCGCTATTTTTATAGTCACGTGAATTCTACCAAACCAATGATAGTGTGATTTTTTCTCTCCCTGAAACTGGGACCTCCCGAGAGGTATTCATAGCTGTTACCACTCTGTCTCGAAGGCCTTTTAAAATTAGTCTTTTGAAAATCGTCCATCTGTGGCTTATAAAAATATCTTTCTTAAACTCTTCGCGCGCTTCGCCCCAACCGTGGGGCGATGAAATACCGAGTAAGATAGCGTATGACCCCATACGTGGGGCGCATTGATTATTTTTAGATTACGTCAGGATTTACACTAACAACGACATAAATTGATTAGACCAGACAATAAAATAATTATTATGATAGTATATTTTATCAATATATAGTGTATACAATGGCGGTACTCCCATAGAAGCCCAGAAGCCCGGCTTGCGTATTTAAAAAAAAATCAAAACCTCTTCTGGCTTACAAAGGTTCATCTCTTGTGGCTATTCCTCTTACGTCTGAAGGGAACATTTTTGAAATGTGATTTGGTGGTTTATTGGTTTATGCGTGGGCATGATTACTTAGATTTCGGGGTTTTGATTCAAAATTTCTTACGCAAGCCGGGCTTCTGGGCTTCTATGGGAGTACCACCACTGAGTGTATAGTCTGTAGTGCCCTGCATCGGTTCAATTGTGGCAGTCCATTCTTTCTGCCTACCCTTCCGGGGAGACGTCGTGATGGTTTGTTTTTATTTTACCAACTAAACAAACAATATTTCAAACTGTCATATATCTTACAACTCAGGAGATGATTAATTTTTTTTTCGTTTTTATAGAAAATGATAGTTCATTAACCCGCCTTTGGGCTATAATTAAAATATTACATGAATACATTTTGCTAGTTGTACGCGTGATTGATTTTAATTGGGAAATTAGATTAGACACGTAAACGCAGGCATGTTTGTGAGCGGAGAATGACATGATTTATCAGATTTACGGTGAGTACATAATATTTTGTAATAATGTTTACCTACCGAGCTCCAAAACTAATTCGGATTCTGGGATAACATCCCTTAATTTTATTAATGATAATTACTGAACAAAATGGCAAATGGTTATTATTTTCTCTTTAGCTTAGAATTTTCATTGAAATAGTTTAGTAAATCATTGCGTGTTTGGATAAATTATTTACTAAATAAATTGAAGTTTCTAACTTCGCGTTAAGAACTCATAAAAATTTGTTTGTTTATAAGTATTTTGAATAATAACGGAAATTCAATTTATCAATACCATTCTATGATATACTTGAATTTTTGTGAAAAAAACGATTTTTATCCACACTATCGACTTGATAAATTTGTAGATAAGGATTTCACTCCTTTAAAATAAATCGTATTTGGATAATTCAAAGTCAAAATAACATAAAAATAAAAATTAAATCAAACGATGTTTTTTAACACTTTCCACTTTTGTCTTTATTTCGACAGCAACCGGTTTCGCCAGGCTCGCTGGCATCGACAGACTGGTGACACTATTGTAAACTTGGTCCTTTATATACATACAGATCAGGGGTGGTAAACACGATTCTATACAAAAATAATCTTCAAATATTTATGTAAAATTTATTGAATTTTAATATTGGAATTACAGGTATTCAAGGAGTAGTAACAAAGAGTAGTACCTGTAATACCAATATTTAAATTCAGTAAATTTTACATAAATATTTGAAAATTATTTTTGTATAGAATCATGTTTACCACCTCTGATCTGTTAAAGGATCAAGTTTACAATAGTGTCACCAGTCTGTCAATGCCAGTGAGCCTGGCGAAACCGGTCGCTGCCGAAATAAAGAAAAAAGTGGAAGTAGTTAAAAAAACATCGTTTTATTTAATTATTATTTAAAATGAACTTCCACAAGAGATTTCAGTATAATCATTTGATTATCTTAAAAATAACATATATTTGAAATTCTTATGTAAATTTTCGAATACATATCTACATGTTATTATACCATTCGTTTCATTATGTAACATTAAAAAAAACTGAATGTACTCGTACATAACTTTGTTTGAGTTGTCACACAATAATTAACATCGTATAAAAGTATTTTGATACTGCTGAAATATATTTCTTTGCTCACTAAAGTTTTTAGAAACCCTTGTCACATGTCACAAAAGTTTAACCTTATTTTAATTTATACTCAAGTAAACCAAATTAATTTACGCGTATTATTATGAGTGCTTCCACCATACAATACGCTTAAGTGAAGAGATTTAAAAAATGTGTTTCAATTTAATTCAAGGGATGAAGCTAACGAAAACCCTTTTCCATTTATTAAATACTTAATCATATACTTGGCGAGTAAAGTGAAATCTGTCGATGGGTCGAACGGGCAATGTCAAGGTGCATTACCGTGTAAAAGGGTTGTTTGGGGGTGCGAAGGATGTTCCTATTCATAAACCTAGCGACGGGAAAGGCTGTTTCACCGCTGACGAGGGTACGTCTTCCTTTTCTTCACCGCACTTAATCTCGCTCAAACCATCGCGTTAAATGTTTTTACTCTTTAGATCGATGAATTGAAATTCAGCGCGGGTCAAACGCTCCGTATATTGATGGATCACCTTTGCGTCGAACGAGCTGTGCCGTAGTTCTTCACGCTTAATAGAACGCTCAACGTCTTAAATTGCTGAACATACTCTTGTATTCAATTACCGGCACTGCAACCCTTAATGAAATTGTTATTTCTGGAAATGTAGCTTGAAGTGTACCGCCACCAAATGAAAATGAAAATTAATTATGAAGAGCCATTACTAGAGAAGCAGAGTTGAAGTTTGACTTGTGCAGCGTAATAGTAGTGTATACTTTAGCTGAGCACACGTTAGAGCGTAATATCTCGCAGTTTGAAAATCAGTTCAAGCAAAGTCAATTAAACATTCAGACATTTGTTGGAAATTTTCAGTAGGTCTGTAGTCGCGATCCCTGAGGGGAAATCATTTCATAATGCTCAACAAAGGCCGAGGTGAGTTAGTCTGACGTGTTAAATAAATCCTTATAAAAATATACCTAAGATAAGTGTAACAGCGAATTCAAATTGCTTCTCGGAAGAGTTCGAAGCTAACACTAAGCAAACACTCCTGATATATGAAGAGCGATATTTTAGCAGTGTTGCCGGGGGGTTTATTTACGTTGCCTTAAAGTAAAAATGGTGTATTATTGCAAACAGCCATTATTCAAGTACGGCTTAAAGATCCGCACTCGCAGATTACCTACACATCTACTATAGAGGAAGGGAAAAAATGGGAAACACGTACAAAGGCGATAAATTCACCCCAACGCGGTTTGCATTGCGAATTTTCCTCCATTAAACCGAGTTGCCGATACAATCGTGTAAGAAAGAAAATAAAAGGAGAAAATAGCCGATTCCTCTCATTAGGGCCTACCTGGAGACGGAACTGTGGGTAGGCAGCCCTGTTTAAAATCACGGTATGTGCTGGAAGAATTCAGCTGACATATTTTCACACGTGCACAAAGCAGTCACAGAGTAACTTTTCAATGGAGCAGCGAAAATGTCTATTTTTAGCGAGAGTTCCTTTGGAAATATCGCATTCAACGGGTTTCACGTGTACAAAGAAGGCAACATTCGTAATGCTTCATTTACTTTTATAATAATTGTTTTCATACTAAATTTCTCTTGTTCTTTTGTCAAATTGTTCTGAAAATAATAAAAGTATTATAACATATTTAAATAAAATAATAATACACTTTTAGTAATTTGTATCTACACCACTTTATTTGGTAACACCAACCAGTTTCGCTCCCGCCGGAGCTTCGTCAGGGTGAGAGAGTAAACTCTCTCACTCAGTTTCTCAACTCTCAGTTAACTCTCATCCTGACAAAAGGTAAGAGCCGGTTTCGCTCCGACGAGAGCGAAACTGGTTGGTGTGTAGTGGCGTAGATATACATAACTAAACGTGTATTTTTATTTTATTCAATAATGTCACACCACAAATTAAGTACTTCATACGAAAGTTTGATATTATTTTTCTTTAATTTATTTAGTTACACTCCTATGGAAAGGATTTTACTTAAGTATTTATAAATAATCTCGGTTTAAAATTAAATACAAGTATTGTGAATGGAAAGGAAAGCCGAGGACAACTGAGGAAAACATATCTGACTAAATTAAATCTGTTAAAAAGCGGCCACATTCCAAATCGGAAAATCGACGAGCGTGCTTGTTACGAAGTATGAATATTGAGAAGTTCGAGAGTATATCTGGACAGAGCAGTGTGGCGGTCCATCCTCTCTGCTTACCCCTCCAGGGAAACGGCGCGATGGTTAGTTCGTTATTATCGAATATATGAGTAGTATCACATGTGACGATGTACGAATCCATGTTACGTTATCATGCATGCCGTAGCATGTATGAATGTATAGGAGGCTGGATAGGTTTGTCTGGACAGAGTAGTGTGGCGGTCTATCCTCCCTGCCTACCCCTTCTGGGAAACGGTGCATTGGTCACTTACTTGCTTCCTATGGCCGTACAACTCTTGAAGAGTTTTAGCCTCCTTGATGATTTTTCGACAAGCTCCTCGATCCTGCGTCTTATGCTCCTGGTAGTCCGATTCGCCCAACCTAGCCAGATTAGTCAGATCATTGTCCATTAGGCGCTGTCTAAGCCTTCCTAGAGGTCTTACTCTAGTCGGTCTAGACGCGTACAGGGTCTTGATTGCTCTGGTCTCTTCGGCTCGGCATACGTGCCCAATCCATGCAAGGCGACTGGCCATCACGGTGCTCGTTATAAGGGGCTGCTGGGTCATCGTACGGATCTCTTGGTTGGTCCTATGCCTCCAAGTTACCGCTGCCACACCGGGTCTGGGTATTGGTTAGTTAGTTATTATCTAATATAGTATCATATTTTCGATATCCTGGTACTAGAGGACGTCTATTGCCGATATTTTGTCCACGGAATGCGAAATTCAGTTAAAAAATGACACTTATGACTTTGGATTGGTCACATCCTTGGGCGGGGACCGCATAGTCTAGCTTAGGGTTTGGTTGTCTACAGATGGAAATAAAAATCAAGCCTGCTTTAGAGCCACCTATCGAGCGCTTCACTGGATGTGATAAAATTTTGTATATTTGGCGCAGAATAGAGTCGAATGTAGAAAAACACTATATCTTACAGGATCAATGATCTATACATATTACAAGTGTATGTTACAGGATATAATAGAATACTTAGAACAATCCTGGGACCTAGACCCAATTTTGGAGGCATAGGACCAACTAAGAGATCCGTACAATGACCCAGCAGCCCCTTATAACGATCACCTTGAGAGCCGGTGGACTAGCATGGATTGGGCACGTATGCCGAGTCGAAGAGACCAGAGCAATCAAGACCCTGTACGCGTCTATACCGACTGGAGTAAGATCTCTAGGAAGGCCTAGAGAGCGCCTAATGGACAATGTTATGGCTGATCTGGCTAGGTTTGGCGAATCGGACTCCTGGGAGCAAAAGGCGCAGGATCGAGGAGCTTGGCGAAACATCATCAAGGAGGCTAAAACTCTTCAAGAGTTGTATGGCCATAGGAAGTAAGTAAGTAAGTATGTTTCTGGACACAATTCCTAATAATTAGATCTTTTTAGTATTTTTTAAAAATAATTCATAAAAATAATATTTGAGAAAAAAAAAAATTAATTGTAAAGCCTGTTTTAAGTAGATTGATAATTTCTAAAAAAGATAATTTTTTTCATTAATAGGAAAATTATAAATGTTGGTTTGTTGTATATTATACTAGCTGACCCGGCAACGCTTCGCTATTGCTAAATTCGAGTACATAAATAAACCCAATATATATTCAAAAAATACAATGAATTATAAACTTGAATACATATTACTAATGTAATAGAAAAACAATTTTTTGAATATTTTATATGAAATTTAATGATCAAATAAACAATATTATATCACATTTGCAGAAAACATTCATTATATTAAAGAAACAAAACTCTTGATTTTGTTGTCCATGAAATTCACATCAGAGCCAATAAAGTAAGTTTCTACGATCGTGATTTCGGCACTGCGAGTCCGCTGGCGTGGAATAGTAATATAGATGATAATACTACATAAGCCTCCCTTCCCGACTTCCACAACTGTATCCCTCGCCGCTCTGCGCCATTGACCTCCTGCCACTCGTTTAATGTCATCAGACCATCTTGCTTGTGATCTGCCAGAATTTGTGTAGCTGTTTCTCTTTCGCCACTCCAGGCCAGAAGATCTTATAACCCGTTGTCCTTGCTTTATGACCGATCCCATTCCATTTAAACATTAGTCGCTGCATCGGCAACTTTGGTCCGATCTTTCATTCATCAATGTTGAGCCCTGGAATTAAAAAAAAAAAAATTGAATTGCCATAAGGCGGACACTATAAAAGGCAGTTCATGCTATATGCATAATAATAATAATAATAATTAGGCTAATTTGTCAAATTAACTAACTAACTAACTAACCATCACGCCGTCTCCCCGAAAGTGTAAGCAGAGAGAATGGACTGTCACACTTTTACTGATGCGGCACTCCATCCTTCTCTTTTCGCCCCGCGGGAGGCGCGGTGTGATGGGTTGCGAACCTCATCGCCACCAATAGGCATCTCCCGCGCACACTTCGATCGTCCAACACCCACAAAATAAATCTAAAACAAATAATATAAAATACAATGATATAAAATAAAATAACAAAATAAAAATAATTTTACACAAAATGTTCTTTTTAGACGGTGCACATATTGTCTATTTAATTTATAATATGTTCCACGTATCCACTGTTTTTTAATTTAGCACATAATGTAATAATACATAATGTTTTTTTCAATGTTGCACATGTTGACATGGACGATCCGGACTTTTGTGTTTATTTAATTTATGTTACACGTATCCACCATTTTTTAAATTATCTGTAATAAGGCACTTAACCAGCAAGAACTTAAAAATAATATTGAAGAAATTATTCAAATTGTCATTGGAACAAATGAAAAAATTATTTGTACACCTGTCAAAATTCTTTATAAAAACGATAAAACTAATAAAACCTTTTAATCTGATTAATTTGTCAAATTAATTAAATTAATCAGATTTTAAAGGTTGGTCATGTTAGAAGTCGGAGGAATCGACATGCGTGTATGACTCGTATGAATGTGGAGGAAGCTAGACAGGTTTGCCAGGATAGAGTAGTGTTATGTTGAAGAAATTATTCAAATTGTCATTGGAACAAATGAAAAATTTATTTGTACACCTGTCAAAATTCTTTATAAAAATGATAAAACTGATAAAACCTTTTAATCTGATTAATTTGATTAATTTGTCAAATTAATTAAATTAATCAGATTTTAAAGGTTGGTCATGTTAGAAGTCAGAGGAATCGACATGCGTGTATGACTCGTATGAATGTGGAGGAAGCTAGAGAGGTTTGCCAGGATAGAGTAGTGTTATGGTCCATTCTCTCTGCCTACCCCTGTGGGGAAACGGCGTGATGGTTTGTTTGTTTGTTTAATTTGTATAATCGCCGTTTTCGTGAATAGCTCACCTCAAGGGCGCTTTGACATTGTTTTTAGTCATTAAAGGTGCATGTGACAACAGCGAAATCACGATCGTAGAAACTTACTTTATTGGCTCTGATGTGAATTTCATGGACAACAAAATCAAGAGTTTTGTTTCTCTAAACATATGAATGTTTTGTGCAAATGTGATATAATATTGTTTATTGATATACAGATAACCGTTGTTAACATTTTATGCGATATTTTGAAAAGGTGGGTTTTTAGGTGAGATTTAAAGTCTGTCGGATTGTCAATGCATCTGAGGCGTGCAGGAAGCATATTTCAGGCGGACGGACCTGCTACTGTGAAAGCCAGAGCAACACAAAATTCAGATATATTGGTGGCACGTTTGGGAGTGTGCTTAATTATTGTCTATAAACTGTAAATTTAAAAACCTTACCTGAAATTAATAATGGAACTTTCATATATGAATGAAAACTACTAAAAATAGCTTATGTGTAATGTGAAAATGAGCCGGTTTTCATTCGCCACTCCAGGGTACATCTAATTCACTGATCATCCGTTGTTAATTGATCTAATTCCATTTTAACGAAGTTATTTTGCACGCTGCATTGGTAATTTTCGTCCCATCTCTGATCTGTTACTTTATTTTCCTAGAAATAAACGGAAAAAGTCATAAGAATTGTGTCATTCATTCATATTGTAATTCATATTGTATATCATTAGAACTTTCTTACCGTTGCTGTGGTAATGTAACAATTTCCCTGACCAAAGTATGCGTATAAAGAAAACAGCAAAATAGAATAAACTGAAAATATATTTATGAATTAGAAATATAAATATTATATTATACTTACGGAAGCAAGTTTCTTCATATTCTTGTAGAGCTTCGACGTCCAATATTTTATATTTTCGCTATCATCCTTTGAAATAACCTGAAAGCAATTTAATTATCATTGAATATTTTTAATCCCAGAAACTTCATAACCTAAAAGTACCGAAACTTCATACCTACAAAATATTACGACGTACAAAGAGATTGACAGTTCAGAGACCACGTGACCAATCGAACGGCTAGAATTCTAGAAAACGAATATCATTAAGTAATCACCGTCGAAGTAAGAGAAACGAATAAGTTTCAGCCACACGAAAAAATAAAGTTTCGTTCATAACCTCAAAATGACACTCGCGTAAAAATTATACTCGCCAAAATTTGGAACCATAATTACCTGTCTGCATTAATGTACATTAAAATATGGCCAATAAAATAGACTGTACCAATTAAACAACCAATTATTTTAGTACGTAATAAGTAAAACGTATTAAGTATTATACATCCCAAAGTAAAACGCAATATATTGTACTGTCAGAAAGCAAAACACATTGTTGCCACTATACAAAATTACATGGAGACTGAATTCTCTCCAGACCGTGTCAAACGAATATAGACTCAAAAGATTGATACTCAGGTGATACGAACATTAAGGTCTATATTCGTTTGCACTACGAAAATTTTCAATTAATTGATTAATTTATAAAGTTAATTAGAGCTCGATTAATAACGAAAATATGCCTATGACGACCGCTAAATTCCACTTAGTCCATTCCCCAAGATACAGAAGGATCTGATGAGGAATCATCGAGAAAGAAGGAGACACACACAACCCAGATTGTGTTTTATTTATATGTAGATTAATTAAAAAATATATATTAAGTAAATTCTACTTCTTTCTGTGTCTTGTCAGGTTTCCCTAACATTGACTATCACCCTTGAGTAAAGTGAAGACCTGGGGAAAAATATCCAGAGTGGTATCCTCTTGCCTTCTCTGGAGGATTTTCTGTCGGGGTTACCTTCCCTTAGCTGGGTGTATCCAGTTTTATAGCGCTGGAAGCTCGCCATTCGTCCTCTCTCTATCTGCTATGGCACTAAGTAATATGTGCCACTTTGCCCGGGGTTCGCGGGGTCTTTAAGAATACCTCTCGTGGACGATAGAGAGATGGACTTGATGGTAGTGTTGCTGTTGTAAATGCAACATGGCGCCTTACGACATTTTGTAGAGGCATATTTTCCGGCAAAACATACCCATCGTAGCCCTACTACCCTTTTGAACCCCAATAAATTAAATTACTAATGTAAAAGATATTTAATAAACGGCACTGCAATTCGTTTACGAACCTTAATATAAGCGTAAACAATAATTTATTTTTATGATGATTGGATCGCGTCTCGTCCAGGATCAAATTCTAGTAACCAGGACCAAGAGCTAAGCGATCTGTTCTACTTAGATTAGTTGTACGTAAGAGATAATATTTTTCATTGTCCATACAGTAATGTTTACTTGTGCATGTGGGTATACATATACTGGCACATATACGAATTGAACCGGAGCAACTTGATTAATGTCCTAAGGTTGTGTAATAAATGAGATTAGATTGCAACCACTTACAGCACCATGAGATGGCGCACAGCGTGAGAAATTAGTCGGAATTCTGCTGAAACATTTCAAAAGGACACGAATCAACAGTGATGTAGATAGCACAAAAATGTGGAAGTTTTGTCAGTGTATTGTACAATAAAATTTGCAAAATTGAAGCTTATACAGGTCCACCTAATTCAGTTCTATTTTTATTTTATATTTTTAAACATACAGTAGTTTCATTGTATTTTAATGAGTAGATAACTCTTTATAAGTCAGAAAGGATTTTTTTAAACTAACACTAAGGATTTTATCAATGATCAATGAATCTTCAATATGAGCAGAAAATAGCTCATTATAAAACGGCATTTCTTTTAGGAATGCTCGGAACCAATTCTTTGCCGCTTCGAAGAGATGGGCATCTCATTACCCATTTCTTTAAATTAATCAGGGGATATTTCGAGAACTCGGCCGTGCTAGAGGGTGTTGGTCTTTTTGTCCCTGATAGATTTCTCCGACAGCGACAGCACATATTGTTTTACCTACCGGCTACCAGAACCAATCTGCCTCTAGTCACACCGGTGGCAAGAGCAATTAGTCTGCTGAACGCGGTCTCCTCGGAGATCGACGTCTTTCATATTAGTGAAGGTACGTTCAGGGGACCAATACTCTTGACTTTAGAAAGTATCTTGCCTTCCTAATGTCTAACCATCACTAATGCGTTCCTGGTATTATATAATATTTTACCTGTACTCAATAGATGCCTTAAACATTTTGCGGTTTATGATATCTTTTGAGTTAATGAACTGATTTGATTTGATTATTATGACGAAGGAATCTGGTCCTGTCCAGGCTTGAACCCATGTCCTCTGGATCAGGAGCCAAGCGTTTTATTCCCTAGACCGCCACCCGGTTTATTTCAGTTGTAATATAACTATACAACATTCAGAAAATATAATAGTTAGAACGTAGACTTAAAATCTTGAATACTATACAAGATTTACATTAAAAATTTGATCATCTGCCAAACCATAATCTGAAAATCAGTGTCAAAGTCAAGTTTAGTACAACCAATTTTCCAGATTTTTTATGACATTTTTTATGAAAAGTTTAAATAAAAAAAAAAGCTTAAAACATGACTTGATTGAACGATTTTATGAGTAAATACAAGGTCCAATAGTTTAATTTAGTTTAAAAAAAAATTAAACAAAAATAAACGTTTTTTGTAGAATCGGGTTTTCAAAATAATGAAGCACAAAATATCGTCGTTTGAAATTACTTGTAATTCTTAACAAATTGCTACAATTGCCTACCAAAGGATGATTCGATTATAAAACTGCTTCAAATTTACACTATAGACCAAAAACTATGTGTTTTCGAATAGTTTCCGAAATAAAACGGCCCTTTGTTATGGTAAAGTGTTCGTTAACCGCGAAAATATACGGAATAATTACGTCGAAATTCGTAGGCCGGTCACGTGTTTGTCCATACGTTGTTGGGGCTTTTGCCGTTACGTGATCATTTTGACGGGCATTAATAAACATTGAATCGTTACAAAGCTCTCAATAAATCAGGATTAATGTAAGCCAACGTGTATTTACGTAAATAAAACAACGCTGTCCATTGTTCGAAGCCAGAATTTAAAACTCGCCGTTTTCAATGCGGCTTTACGAGCTTAGAGATCGTACTGCCTACAAACGTGTTCGCTGTTCATATCGTTTAGGTTTTCCAAGATTTTCGCCGCTGCTGAGTTCCGGAAAATTTGTATGAACTTTTTATGAATCAAAATGTAAAATACCGTGGTTTTTATAATTAAATCATGGTATAAAGCTATTTTTCAAGTTTCTATCGAAAGGATTGGTTTGCAGCAAAGTCGAATATCTTTGCTTGTTCTAGGAATACTACACGGGGAGTTTTCCGTTGCTTTTCATTGTAAAGTAATACTTTTAAATAATTTTATGCGAGGTTGTTTTTCATCCCCCTAGGCATATATTATTGATAATTTAAATATTCATGATCTCATTTACTATGATTATTATTATTTTATTGGATCGCTCTTTACATCATTACAGCACAAGCCAAATCGATGTAAAGGATTAAGATACCATATTGATTCTCGTGACATGTGATAGGTACGTTTAGATAATCTATCGCTATTTTATTGTCACGTGAATTCTACCCCAGACCACAGACAGTGTGACAACCACGGTGCCATCGGCAGTCATAGCGCTTACCAATCAGTATTAATATCGTTGCATGAATCGCAGAGAAGAAATTTCAGCGATATATTAAATTGTCTTTATACTGTATACTTTGTATAAACAACACTTCAATTTAAAAAAATTAATTACATAGACATGTTTCGGACAACCAGTCTTTCTTCAGTGATACATATTATAAAGATGCATATTAAAAATATTATAAAATTGTTTGCATGATCTGACAGATGTTATAAATATATCTTTATAACATTTGTCAGATCATGTAAACAATTTTATAATATAGTCCATTGTTTTAGCCGAAAAACTATGATACATTAACATTTTAGCGGCTGTTCCATCAACCTATGTATGTTGACATAATCAGGTGTTACAATAATATATCAAATTTGATATTGTAACACCCGATGATGTCAACATAGGTTGATGAAACAGCTGTCGCACAGAGGTCCCAAATTCAAATCTGACGGGAAATTTCTCAAATATGTAATAAAATGGTAATTAATGGTTCAAAAATTTTTTTAACACAAAAACTGCAATATTTGTTGTATGAAATACTTGTTTTATTAAAGAAATGTGAATACATAATATATTTCAACTTATAATAGAAATATCAAAATTTAGTAAATCATCGAAATTATTATGTAGATAAATCTGCTAATTATTGTTAGAAAATGCATTTATCTAAGACGAAATTTAACTATTGATATACCGTAAAATACATATGTACAAGTAATTCTTGTTCGAAGGTATACCTAAGTAGTAAAAATATAAAAAAAAAAAGTGAAGTAAAATAAGGACAAAAATGAAAATGAAGTAGAATCATAATAACCATGTTATCTCAGATAGATTATCTGTAGTATCTGGTGGTTGCGGATTTTGTAGCAATTTTATAACCTCTGGATTAAAACTACCCTTAGGCCTGTGAGAGTTACTTCTGTAGGAAGTTATTAAAGGGTCAGAGGAAATGAGGAGCATGTGAGCATTCCATTATATGGTCCAATATCTTTTGTAAATTTACTTCTGCACAATTTTAAGTTATTTTAACTGAATTGACTGGATATCACTTTTTTTGCTTCCAAAATATGTTTGTAAGATGGGTTAATATTAGCACCTAGAGCTTTAGCTTCTGATTGAATGAGCATATTTAGTAAGTTTTGCATCAACAAACAAAGCTAGTGCTTTTTCACGTGAGTACATTTTAGCCGACCTAGGAGACTTTCTATATGTTTTTTTTTATTCTAGAATAAAAAGCAACTAGTTGCTCTCTTTGGAGAAAACGTAATCTCCTCATTTTGCAGCATCTCTTCTTCCCGCAGATCTTAAACTAATTTGTGCAGCGTACATTAACTCGTCGCCAGACGCTAACTCAAGTATAGGCTATTTTTCGCTACGTTTTTTCGTAAAATTACGAAAAGATTTCTTCCTGCTGGTATTTCCAGAAGTGGATGGTACCTCTGATATATCTTGAATCTCTTTGGAAGTCGATTCAGGAAAAGATATTTCAGCATCCAACCACTTAGAAATTTTTTTCATAAATATTTTTGTGTTCTGTTACTTTCGACCCATTTCGATCTTAATGAGCCACTAAAACGCATTTTTTTGTTTGTTTTTAGGCATAATAATCTCTTTATTAAACATTTCTAGTTGAAATTTCTGAGAAATATATATTTTACTTTAGTTTTATTATTTCCCCTTCGCCAAATGTCAAACAAGATTCTTCGAGAAATTGAGCCATCTGAAATAAAAAGTAACATACATTCTAAATAGGCAATTTCCGGCAGCTAATTTGTTATGGATTTTATAACATATATATCACTACACAAAATAAAATAATAAAATTGATCGGGTGTCTCGGGGATTTTTTTGTAGGCCTTCACAAACTTAAATGATAAACTTTTATAATCCGATAATTCATTGTTTGGTTATTTCCCCTCAAACACATGAAATAAAAAAGCAAAATAATATAAAAAAATGAATTATTAAGAACATACCTTCAATCAAAATATTCATAATGTAAAACCAAGCAATAATGCTAACACTTTGCTAAAAATGTGTCATCAACTTGGGAATGCAAACGCTACTAAAACAATAAGAAATGTTTGGTGCGTTACTTATCAACTTTGGGAACCTCGCATCGCGTTAACACCATTGCCATGTGGTTAATTGACTTGGTTTATGATGCTCCATTTATGTTTTAAGATATTATGTAAGAAACAATTGGAATTAAAAATAGTGAATAAATACCCAATTTCCCGCTAGAATTGACTTTGGTACCTCAGTGTGTCGTGTAAAATAAAATACAATTGTGATACATAAATCAAAGTTATTTAATGTAAGTGTTTAAAATTTTATAATATTTCAAATGTGAATCTTTATAATATGTATCACTGAAGAAGGACTGGTTGTCTGACATATGTCTTAGTAATTAAATGTTTTTTATTTTAAGTGTTGTATATACAAAGTATATAAAAAATAAATAAAGCATCTACAACACAAAGTACGGCGAATACAGAAGAAAATATATTTAATTAATTAAATATACATTGTAATTTAGAGTTGAAAATTTTATAATATTTCAAATATGTATCTTTATAATATGTATCACTGAAAAAGGAGTGGTTGTCCGAAACATGTCCATGTAATTTTTTTTTTTAAATGTAAGTGTTGTATATACAAAATACATAAAAAAGAGAAATAAAGCATCTACAACACAAAGTATGGCGAATAAAGAAGAAAATATATTTAATTGATTATATAAACATTGAAACTTAGTCAAAGCTGACACGTGTTTGCGAAGAGCGAATTCGCTACCCTGTGAGCGCTCGCAAGGAACACACATATTACAATGTATTCGTCTCAGAGATGAAGAGAAGCGCCTTATCTCAATCTGTAAACTAGACGGGATCGAGAGGGAGTCGAAGGTTTAAGCGCAGGTGTCCTATATAAACAATCTGTTAAATTAGCTTGTGCTGCTATCGGCCCATTACTCTTATTCAAGCCGCTGGTTGAGGTTAAGGACTAAACAAGAACAAAAGCACGTTCCAAGAATATGAATACGGTAATTTTGTATGCGAATCGTGCAGAAATTTAGATAACCTTTGTACCTGGAGGGCGCGATCCAAACTCCCCATCTCCACTTTTCGGGTAAAAACAACCAGGGAATTCTTTAACCCTCCTCTTATTACCATTGAAATGTGTAAATAACATTAAAACCCTTTCCTTTGTTCTACTCTACGCGTGTTTATAACACTAGCTTTGCGTAAAGAGCAGACATAGGTATCGCTGGCACATAATATGTCAGGACGGTGTCACCAAAGCGACCACCGCGCCGTTACAATGCTGTGGAAAGAATTCAAAATGTTTTTTGCTAGTTCCAAAATAAATTTACTACGTCGCTTGATATACATTTGTGTATGCTGTCTACATATGAATTGTAATTAAAGTCCGAAAATACGTTGAACATGCACATAAAATATTCAGATAAGGATGAAATACATTTCCGAGTAGATTTTGTAGGAAGAGGTTGAATAAACATTTCGTATATAATTTACGAAAATGAAAATAATACAGTTTGTGTTCCAACCCATAACCTAAATAAACAAATGTATCTAAGAGTTACAATATAAAAAAACATATTTAAAGAAATATCCAATACATTGATAAAGAATGTACAAGATCTGTCGACCAACTGCAAAACAAAAATTAAGGTTGACAATGAACTGTCTAGGGAAATTCCTGCAAGCAATGGTATAAGACAGGTAGACAGTTTGAGCCCCTTTCTGTTCTATCTTATTATGGATGAAATCATAGAAGAGGTAGTTGGCTTGGGACTTAGTTATAAAATGGCCATAAAACTGCGAACGTCATTTGCTATGCAGACGATGCCGCATTAATAGCTGAGTCTGAAGATGACTTGCAAAGAATGCTGTACAAATTTCATACAGTATCACAAAGGCTAAATATGGCTATATC
Organism: Lepidostoma basale; assembly: GCA_022606425.2. NCBI lineage: Eukaryota > Metazoa > Arthropoda > Insecta > Trichoptera > Lepidostomatidae > Lepidostoma > Lepidostoma basale. The sequence continues at coordinate 951,709 of JAHDVF020000178.1, forward strand.
AGTTAATAAAACAAAAAGTCTCACTATATCTAGGCAACCTACAAGATGTAAGCTGACTGTTGATGATATACCTGTGGAGCAAGTAATGAGTTTCAGATATTTGGGAGTAGAGATCTGCAGTCAAAATAACCTTTATACCGAAGTACGAGAACAAGTCGGTAAAGCCTCTGCCGTGTCAGGATGTCTAAAAAATCTGGTCTGGAAGAACAAGCACATGCGTACCGACAGTAAGGTCAGAATTTATAAAACATGCGTGCGACCTATCATGACGTACGCTGTAGAGACGCGGGCCGACAATGTGCCAACTACTAAGAACATCGGAGATGAAGGTCCTAAGATCAATTACTGGAATAACTCTCCGAGATCGTGTCCGCAACGTAGACATAAGAAAATTTTGCCAACTAGGGGATATCGTTCAGTGGAGTAGATCCAGAAGAAGATACTGGAAGGACCATGTAGCCCGAATGGATGGTGACAGACTTGTATATACAGCCGCTCCATGGAAAGAGCCATGCTTGGAACCTTGTCACCTCGAGGGACAGATTAAGAAATGAATTTATTCGACAACAAACCAAGGTGACTGAGGTGGCTCTGAGGATGAGCGGGCTAAAGTGGCGATGGGCTGGCCATATCTGTCGGAGAACCGACGGCCGATGGGGGAGACGGGTTCTAGAGTGAAGTCCGCGTACAGGATTCCGCAGAGTTAGACGTCCCCCTGCCCGCTGGACCAACGATCTGAAGAGGATTGCTGGACATAGATGGATAGGAGCGGCAATGGAAAGGGGGCGGTGGCGTGCTCTGGGAGAGACCTACGTTCAGCAGTGGATGACAGACGGCTGATGAGATGCGATGGTTTTAAAAAATTGACACCCATATGGTTTTATCCCTACTGAGAACCTCGCCATAAAAGAATATACGTACACAATAATCTAAACTCTTTGAAGCAAATTTGTTTAAGTTATCAGATTTGCCCACATAAAACATATATATTGAAATTGTGATCAATGAATTTAATTAGAACAAGATTTAGAAGATAGAAGGGATAGGATCGACGATACTAGTCTAAGACTAAGTCCACCAGGGAGAACCCTAAAACGTTGGAGAGATAGCTGGAGTTCAGCATCACAAGAGAAGAATCCTGTCACAACAGACTCTTGAGTGTACAAAATGATGAAGAAGAAGTTGTACAGATACAAATATTTTTATTGGACAATTTGAAATAACTTTTGATTATCTAATATTCGTTTTCATTTTGTGTTGAATTTTTAATTTCAATATTTTTTATCAAAAAAAAAATGTAAAAAAGTAATCTGTTATGATAAAAGTTTCGTAATAAATTTTCGTATGAAAATTTTAATGCTAATTTAAAAATATAGATAAAACTAAAATCTTTGTACTCTGTGTTATGAGAAAAAACTGAAAACAATAAATGCCAAAAAAATAATTTACAAAGTTTACCTAAACTAGGCAAACGCTTTCTATAATTAAGGGCTGCTTTATAATTCGCAGAAACTTATTATAAATTAAATTGAAGAATTTGTAAAATGCGGACTGTAAAAAATCCGAAATTAGGAGCCGGCGAAATCGTTATTCTGCGGTCGAAACCGTCTCACCAAGTACAAGATTACGGAACATTGTCAAGAATTTGAAAACCTCTATTTTCTATTTTGTTTTAACCCGTAAAACTCATTTAGGTCTTGTACTTTGTGCGGCCGAAAACCATTTTGGAATATCCGCGACAAAGGAAATTTACAAGAATTTTCATTTTAATTACGAATATAACCAAAGAGATACTTTTTCTACTAGATGTTAGATTTATATAGAAGCTCGAGACAGCGAAAAAACTGGTATCAAAGATTTGATCCATCTGAAAATGGTGGAAAACTAATTATATTTTTCTCGTTTCAAATGAAATCTTATTTTTCATGAAAAGTTGCGATCCAGAAACATTAAACTTGGGTTCAGAAACATTAAACTTTAGTATTTTGTATAGTTATTTCAAATTTGAACACACTCTTTTGACAGTTTCGCGGAATTTTAAAAAATAAGCTTTTTCCTGGGATAAAAATTCCCAATAAAACCTTTTAACGTTACAATACAAAAGAGTGTTCTATTTATGTGGGTGGATGTACACATACTGTTTTTATTTTTAGACATATAATTTGCATTTTTTACAAGATAATCAAAACATACTCTTATTTTAAAACCATTTACGAATTTTAATGATGCTGATAATATTTAGTTTTGAGAATGTTCAAAGTTTTTCTTTATTTACTTGAAATAATACATATGTAGATAAACACATGTTCTAATACAAACGTTTAAACAAATAATAATAATAATTTTCATATTTATTAATATACGGTCACAATTAATACAAATCTCTTTTGGAGGTTTTCCCTACGTTTGAATTAAATATTTATCAAATCACGCATAACTGCCCAGCCACAACGTTGAAATAATAATAGTTCTGTAAAATTAAATTTATTTTTGTATTATTATTTATTTTTAATGACTTGTAAAATTTCTAAAATTAAAACCACCAAGTAAACTTAACTTCAAGTTCAATAATTGATTTGTTCCCTTTGTCCCATATTTGTAACGAAAAAGCAATTAAGCCTACCCCTTGACTAATATCCTTCCCCCATTTTAATATTCATTAAGTACATAAGAAACGATTTTGTCTAATTTTATTGTTCAAATATCAAATCTGACGAAGGGCGTCTATGGCCCATACACGTGAAAATTACTCAAAATATAAAGTGAAAAAACAATGTTTAAAAAAATATATTCAAAGTCAAAAAAATTAACTGAACAAAGTATATTTACATATCTGTGACTATAAAACAATGTCCTTTGTAACTCATAAAAAATCTTTGTTTTGATAGGAATAACATTAAAAAAAGTTTAATAAATATATTTAATAATGGAGAGTTGAAATATAAAGGTCTGATCAAACATTAAATTAGTTTTTAAGGATTAATTGTATCTCAATAGACACAAAAATGATTATTGTTTTTTTTTTTGGAAACAGAATATGGTAGTCGAGGCGTTTACAGGACTTATGATCTGTCGTTGGTTGGGTTAAGCGATCGCTTTATATTAACAACGCCTCGACTACCAGATAGTGTTTCCAAAAAAAAAAACAATTTACATCTTCGTCTCTATTGAGATACAATTAATCCTTAAAAATGATTAACCCGCAATGGGTATAATCCAGTATTTGTCTACAAGTATTTGTATACATAAAAAAAACAATTAAATTAGTTATTTTAATTATAAATAAGGTTTATTTCTGAAGAGGCTGATCATATTTTTCATAATGGCCTTTTACCACGTGTAAAAACCTTATAAAAATGACAGTTTCAGTGGATTACATACAGTTTTCGATGAAGCATATCTCTAGTGAAATAGATATAATACTAAGGATTACGAACGAACATTTCTTGAATAAAGAATTCAAGACACAACTGGATGACACTTTCGTCTTTGTTATACTATTATATGTTTTCAACACGACACCGGGTATCCCAGTTTACCAACCCTTTTCAGAGGATTTCAGCTTTGTACTACAAAGGAAAATAAAGTAAAATAAAAAACTACGAGGCCGGAGATTGTGCAAAAAATGTCCAGAAGACCTGTTTAAAGATTTATAAAATTTTCTAGAAGGGACAAAAAGAGAACGAAATTTTATAAACCATGCATTTCGGAATAAACCGATGCATAAAATAAGAGTAGCAAGCAAGTTGCGAGGTATTTGTAAGAACAGTGTGTGGTTATTTGTCCACATTGTTAATTCATTCTGTAAATTCCTCTGTGGAAACTTTTCTGTGTGCAACTTGTGTTAAATAATGTATTTTACTTTGTGGGGTTTTCGGGGCGCGAAATGTTTTCAAATTATCTATATAAACTTACTAACTAACTAACACGCAGTTCCTTTGTTGATATAAGCAGAGGGGTGGACCGTCATATTTTTAAATCCTGAAATACCTGTCGAGTTTCTTATATGTCCATACATCGTAATACACATACTCATTGATTCTATTGAACACGACCGACTTTAAAAAAATGATTGATTTGATCCTATTATGTTTTCATCGGTCTTCTTCGATTTCTTTTTCCATTTGCACTACTTGTATACACATTTTAAAACATTTTCCCCTTTCATAGGTTCCAAATTTATTCACTATCTTAGTCACTCTTTCTTAATATTAATAAGGACTCATTCATCTGCCTGCTATACATTTTATTTATTTCTTCATTCGGTATTTTACCACACATCGATTTTCATTACATTCTTCTTAGAGATCTTACTCATATGGCTTTACTTTAATAGCTCCAAGTTTACTTCCGTAAATAAAGACTGGCACCTGAACTCGTTTACATCATTACACCATTTATTTTGTTCTCGGGATCAACCCTTTTTTCGATATCTTTCTTAATTTTTCCGTCTCTTGTAAACATGCTTCTCAGATAGATAAATTCGATAACTTGCATCAATTTCATTCGCACTGGTCATAATCTGTTATTATCCGTTATGTTATAATTAAATATACGAGTACGATCAAAACTGTATGCTTACTTCCCTACATTATTTACACGCATTGTTCTGCCGATACCAGAGAGCCTTTTGATGGAAGTTCATTTAAAAAATATTGAAATAAAACGATATTTTAAAAACAAATTTACTTTCCCTTTTGTTTTTATTTCGACAGCGACTGGATTCGCTATGCATCGTTTTTTTCTGAACTACCAACACTGTTAAACTCAAAAGTGGAAATTTTGCGTTTTAATTAAAAACGAATCATCGTTTTATTTCATTATTAATTATATAACCGATTTCATTTTCTTAAGGTTTATATTAAATATCTACCGCAACCTGCGTAAATCTTGTTTAGAAAAAAAACTTGACAATTTACTAAATAAAGTTTATTGTGACCTTTCGCATATTGTTACCCCGTGCCCTTTAATACACTTGGGACTTAACGTCATTTCTCATACATTATAATTCAAAGAAATATACGTATATCTTAGAATTAAATTGTCATATCAAATGTTGAAAACTTGATAGAAATGTCGAAAAACCCACTTTGTGCCTATTTTAGATATTTAGTAAATTTTTTACCTATTTAATTATAACGAGGACTATATAACTAACCAACATGCCATCCCCCCGAAGGGGTAAACAGAAATATTGGATAATTAATATGAATGAAAACGTGAGTTTTCTAATTTCTGTTGTAAGTTTTATTATATTTTATGGGAATGACATGTTTCGCCCTTCTAAGGCATTATCAGATGTGACGAAACTTTAACTCATTACAGTTTATATACACTGGTGAATGGAGTAGAATATGGTAATTAACGAAAATCGATGTGACTTTATAGATTTTTAATAAATAATTATTTGGGTAGATCCAGAAATATTGGAAAGTGTGGAAAGTGATATATGACGAAAAAAAGTGTTTCTAAGAAAAACATCTTCTTACAAATTGTTTACAAATAATGATTTTACATATTTCAAGGTGACTAATGATTCTAAGTATCATATATATATAATAAAATCGCCATCCTGTGTGCGTAGATTCAATCTATGTATTCTTCTCTTCTGCATCTGAAATGTGAAAGTTTCGTCACATCTGATAAAGCCTTAGAAGGGCGAAACAAGTCATTCCTATAAAATATAATAAATTTTCTAGAAAACTGACGTTATCATTCGTATTAATTATTAAATATGGAGTTTTACATTACTGTTCAAGAAACAATAAAGAAATAATGGCTTCAACATTTTTTCTCCTCGCATACTTCTGTCAATTCCTCAAAATACATGCATCGTGTCATGTACGTACGTCGATTTCTCCGACTCCTCGCGTAGCCAACATTTAACATCTGATTCATTCGATCCTACCACGTTTATGATAAGGATATTAGCTGGATAAACTCGGATAAACAGTTTATGTATAGCCTTGATGAAGTTCGTTACAGAGTGAAACCGGTTGGCGCTCTTTACTCGAAATAAAGTGGTTTTATACAAAGTGTTAAAGTAAATCTTTTAAGATAACTTTAATCAGTTTAGATGAATTTATACAAAACAATCGCCTGTGAAATAAATAATTAAAGTTTTTGTTTTTATATAATACAATAAAAAACTATTTTTCTCGAATTCCATGTAATTATTAAATAAATTTAAATATTTTCTTTATTTTCAGTATAATGAATACATTTTCAGAGGACGTCTTTTGTAAAGATCGATGTTTCTCCGCCCACTTGTATTTTCCGCTATGTTGATTAATTGCTCTGTCTATTAAGGTACGTATGGATGAACAAACGAAAGTTAAAAAGATGGCGTTGTCTTAATATGTAAGTACATGTACATGATGTTGCGATAATGCGCATTAATTATTATTATTTCTGAATTACATTATGAGATTATCTAATGATTTAATTGAAATTTCTTGACGGAAGTTCATTTTAAAAAATATGAAATAAAACGATGTTTTTTAATAATAAAGTCTACATTTGTCCTTATTTTGACAGCAACCGGTTTCACCAGGCTGGCTAGCATCGACATACTAGTCTGTCGTCTGTCAATGTCACAGATGTCACCAGACTGATGATGCCAGCCTGCTTGGAAAAACCGGTCGCTGTCAAAATAAAGACAAAGGTTCTCGTAGTTATTAAAAAAAACATTTTTTTAAATAAATATTATTATATCATGCGTATGGCATTGAGAAGGTTCCTACGTATGCTTCTATCTTGTAGATATCTACCTGTTGCTTATTATAACTTTATGTCTTTGGCCGTCAAAATGTTATAGACAACGACAATTTCAAATTTTTGAATTCAAAAGATAATAGAATTACAAACCCTGATCATTTCACTGTTTCGTTCTAATGTTTATTTCCTTTAAATTTTATTTTATGACAAGGCACAAAATCTTTAATCAATTGTGTTGATTGATGTGCAAAAAATATTTTATTTTTTTCGTGTTCACCACCATGAAAAAAAATTCTTAAAAAAAATTAAACAGTCAAATTAAAAAAAAACTTTGTTTTATGTATCACAAACCTATGTTGACATTATCAGGTGTTACAATAATATATCAAATGTCAGGTTTTCGTTTGACATTTGATAAATTATTGTAACACCTGATGATGTAAACATAGGTTGACGAAACAGCTGTCGCGTAAAATAAGAGTGTCGAATGAAAATATAATATGTGATGGTGTTATGAACAAAATAATGAAAGGATCATTTAGATGGTTTGGACACATGGAAAGAATAAATGAAGAAAGAATAGTAAAAAAAGTGTACGTTAACGATGTAAATGGAACTCGAAACAAAGGAAGTCCGAGGAAAACGTGGCACGATCAAATTAATCAAATATTGAATATCGGTCACGTGAAAAATCAGAGAAATCGACGCGCGTGCAGGACATGATGTATAAATGTTGAGAAAGCGAGAGAAATATGTCAAGAGAGAAAAGTGTTGCAGACATGAATGTTAGTCAGTTTTTTTTTTATAGTTTAGTTCCACTTGGTTTTATGGCTTTGACCGGTTTCGGCCGCTTGGGATGACCAGAGGCAGCGAGCTGCCGAAACCGGTATAAGTCATGAAACCAAGTGGAATTAAAATAAATATGTATTATGAAGGATCAATTAATTAAATAATTCTTTCTTGATATACATTATTCATCATCATCCTAAGCTCGACAACCCTGGGTGGGCCTTGGTTGAATCCAGGAGCTTCCTCCATTCTTGTCTGTTTGATGCCCTTATTCTCCAATTTCTCATTTGCAACACCGATGCATCCGTGTTGACACTGTCCATCCATTGCATTTTGGGCCTTCCTGGTCTTCTACGTCCCTGTGGTACTGAGAGCGTGAGGCGTTGTGTAGGGTTGTCGTCGTCCATTCTGATTATGTGACCAGCCCATCTCAAGCGCCCTACTTTGATGGATCTGATCACATCGGGCTCTTTATAGATATCATATAGCTCTCGGTTATATCGACGACGCCAACCATTGTGGTCTCTCACTGGGCCATATATTGTCCTAAGAACCCTTCTTTCAAATGCTGCGATGGACCTTTCAGTGTGTTTTGTCATCACCCAGGTTTCAGAGGCATTATGTGAGGACTGGTTTGATCAGGGTCTTGTACAATAGTGTTTTTGTGGTTCTTCGCAGTAATTTGGATCTTAATTGTTTTGATATACATTATTACATTACCACAAATAAAAACATTTGAAATATGACTGAAATCTTGAGAAAAAAATTCTGAAATAAAAATCCCAAAAGATGGAAATGAAATATGCATTGTTGCTACTAAAACGATTTTACTCTTGGAGTTCTTTGGCCCATTTATCATTACGAATTACAAGATTCGCCCAACTAATCTTTGATTTACGTTTTTAAACCAACTTGAATATTTCTCATGTGAAATATTTTACGAAGAAATATTAAAAGCTAAGTTTTTTATTTTGGTTTTCACGCTCACAATTACAATCACAAACTTGTAGTTTTTTAAAAAACTTTTTACTAAAACAACGAAAGTATTCAATTTTAACTGAAAATATATGACATATCGTGGTGAAATTGAAGTTAGATTGGAAAAATTTCGAATTGTATACTCGTATGTAGTGAAATGAGAACTCGCTTGGGTTTTATTATTTGAGAAGCTGTCATCTGTCTTATTATCTTTGATATCTTGCGGCAAACTTATTTTTTTGAGATGTCTATTCCTTACCCAGAGTTCATCACGCACGAACTTAATTTGGTAAGTTACTAAAATACATCACGTAACGAAAAGAGAAAAGTGTAAAAAAAGCATATAATTAAATGTTTAATTTATTCAAAACCATTACAGATTAGATATTTTTTATGTACGATTATTTTTCCTAACCTCTGAAGTTATTCTTATGGTAACATATTTTGTACCCAATTTGAAGTTTGTGGTAACATATTTGTACCCAACTTGAAGCTTGTGGTAAAATATTTGTACCCAACTTGCAGCTTGTGGTAACATATTTATCGTTTCATGAAAAAGGATTTAAAACTCCATATTGAATATTGCATAGTAAAGAAAACTTCTTCTTCTTCTTCTTCTTCTCCTTATAGACCTTTTGTATGTTCCTAAAGTCAGGTTGGTCTCTCTTGGGAGGCTAACTCCCAACTGTCTCTCCATCTCTTCGGCGGTCTTCCGGGGGGATGACAGCCGGCAGGAATCTGATGCGTCACAGCGTGTGGGATTCTGGTGTAATCCATCCTCTGCACGTGCGCATTTCAGTATCTTCTGCGTTGTCTGATCCATCTCACGACATTCTCCACCTTGCAGATCTCGCGGATAGCCGTGTTCCTCACCCTATCTCGAATAGTCTTTTCTGCTATCATCCTCAGCGTCCTCATCTCTGCCACCCGTACTTACGCCATCGTTCTTGTGGTATCCGCTATGGTCTCAATGGTATAGGTATGTCAGTATAGGCCTTACGCAGATTTTATATATTCTGCTCTTACTGTCAGTTCTCATATACTTGTTTTTCCATATATACCGCCGAAGCCTTGTTGACTTAAAGTTTAAGTTGAGTAAAGAAAACTATACACATTTTTTTTTGTTTTTTAAAGGGTGTTGTGATTCGCCTTTACTAAGAAATTAGTTATGTAACATTTGATGATACCACAGTAAGGCGAAACACAAAATTTCTTGTAAATATTTTATGACTTCTGTAAAATATAACTAAATAACTAACGAAATATCACTCATGCGGTCTCCCCGAAAGGGCAGGCAGAAAAAATGGACCGCTACACTGTTCTTTCCTGACATATTTTGCAGTGGATTTCTCGCGAAAATTGCACTATAAAAATCATCATCATTACACTTCTATCTCTTCCTCAACATTCATACATTGCGTCATTCACGCATGCCGATTTCTCTCACTCCTTGCGTGACCGACATTTTAAATTCGATTTATTTGTGCCACGTTTTCATCGGTCTTCCTCTCTTTATTGTATCGTTAAAATTGTTCTTGTATCATCGGTTATTTCCATGTATCGTAACCATCTTAATTACTCATTCATTATTTTATTCATAACACTTTCATTTCTCCTGCATTAACTTTTTATAATTACATTTGACACTATCATTTACAGATTTATCACACATTTGTCAAAGAGATCTCATTTCTATTGCATTTGTTCTACATGCATCCTTCTTTTGGGAGTCCCATGCTTCACATTCATTCACAAGGGTTCTTACATATACAAGTATTCTTTATTATTAATGAATGTTGCGTCTGTGCAATAGTTTTAACGATTATATGGAATAAATAATAACATATTTAAAGGTTTTGTATAAAAACTATCGCCTGTTTACTGTTAATTAATATTGGTTTAAAACTTGCAGAGCACCTTTTAAAGTATTATATAAAGTTCAAAGGTGAGTGGAAAAATAAATTGAGACCGATCCCTCGGTAAGCCTTAACTAATATATCAAGAGTTTCTGACGGGCTCGAATGCGTACAACCCTTGACCCTTTGAAACCTCTCCAATAATTCGATTTACAAGTGATCGTTTGCGCAGCTAGTACATAAAGTGGTCATCAAATATTTATCTGGGTGCTTGCTAGAGAATTGAATCTCGAATTCGAATTGTCCTTTCGGGATTCAGAGATTCAATTTTAAAAACGTTGAAATCCTAAAATCTCATTATTTTAATATATATATTTAAAAACTCTATTATTATTTTATAATCAAAATAATTTTACATCTGTCAGATTTTGTAAACAATTTTATAATATTTTAAATATATATCTTTATAATATGTATCACTGATGAAGGACTGGTTATCCGCAATATGTCTATGTAATTTAAAAAAAATTATGTTAGTGTTGTATATACAAAGTACATAAAAAAGAAAAAGAGAAATAATTTTATGTTGTTTATATTTTATAGTTAATTGAAAAAGCAATAACTTTTTTTGCAGAATGAGTATTTGAAGCATAAACGTGATATCCGTTCACTTGCTATGAACGTTGGGAGGTGAAATTGGAATCCACTTAATTTAAATTTGAAAATGGCATAGAAGCAATTCATAATAATAATTTCAGTCGAACATATCCAAGAGCGATAATTAAAAAAAACTAATTGAATCCATTTTACCTTAAACCTACCTTACCTGGGGACCGCTAGTCTACGGATAAGGAGATATGGGTTCACACTTACCCATTTCTTCAGACTTATCAGGGGATACTTTGAGAATGTTGGAGTATCCATTTTTATGTTCCGGATGGTTATCTTCGACAGCGTCAGCACAGACTGTTTTTTCTCCCAACATGCAGAACCATCCTGCCTTTGGTGATGATGAATCTAGCCTTATCGATTATATTGATACTATAGATACGAAATAAATACCATAAAATTTTACTCCATATAGCGACGGAAATAATAAATTATTATCTAGAAATTTGATAATAATTTATGGGAATGACGTGTTTCGCATTTCTAAAGCATTATCAAATAGAAAGGCGAAATACGTAATTTCTATAAAATATAATAAAACTTCTAGAAAATAGATGTTTTCATTCATAATAATTGATTACTATTTAGTTTTACATCATTTTTCAAGAAACAAATGGTAATAATTGTTTTTTATTCTAGATAAAACTAGTTTTTGTTTACTCAGAAAACATTCAATATTAGAAACTGTATAATAGTTTTTTTATTTTTATTTTCTGATTGTCTTATTTATTGCCATATTAATAAAGGTTTTACGGGATTCAACTATCGAAAATTATTCCAAGTTTGGGATTCCTTTTATATGTAGAATGTTTGGTTGAAATTTTCAGCCATTAATTTTAAGTGCACTAAGGTGGGGATAATTAATGGAGAAAAATTCAGAGTTTGTTCAACTCTCGTCTGGGGCTAAATATCAAGTTTCAATCTAATGAAATTAATTTCTTTGGACGTAACAATAATTTTATTCAGCCAGTAAGAGCAATTTAAATTTACGCCGTATTTGACAAAGAGGATTTTTCTTTAGCGGGAATTGAACTTCAGATATTTTAAAAACAAAAGTGTTTCGCTTTGTTAGAGCATTACCAAATGTCTTAAAGTTATTATCTTACCCTCGCTAACGCATTATCTTGGCCTTGTTAAGGTATTTATGAGCACTTAATACGAATGAATATGTGACCTTTTTGTAATGCCTTAAACAGGCGAAACATATCATTTCCATAAAATATAATTAAAATGAATGAAAACGTATGTTTTCTAGGAGTTTTATTATACTTTAGATAAAATAACCCTTTTCGACCTAAGGCATTTTCAAATGTGCTTAGAAATGCGGGTTTTGATAATGCCTCAGCAGGGTGAAATATGTCATTCCATCTCGAATATAATAAAACTCCAAGAAAAAAAACGTTTCAAATAATATAAATGGAGTGTTATATCTATTATTGTTTCTTGAACAATGATGTAAAACTTCATATTAAATAATTAATACGAATGAAAACGTCAGTTTTCTAGAAGTTTAATGGGAATGACATGTTTCGTCCTTCTAAGGCATTATCAAATGCAAATTTGATATTGCCTTAGAAGGGCAAAACATGTAATTCCCATAAAATATAATTAAACTTCTAGAGTTCGTATTAATTATTTAATATGATGTTTTACATCATTTTTCAAGAAACAATAAATACGTATTTATAAGACTTGCTACGGGATTACAATGGATTAGTAAGGCGACATATGTCATTCCCATATAATAAAATAAAACTTTATTAAAACTGTTTTGAACTCAATTAATATATACAATTTATTGTAGCTATTGATCTCATGACATGTGATAGGTAGCTAGTCTATCGCCATTTTGATTGTCATGTGAGAATTCTACCAGATCAAATGTTCAATGTTCATTATCATGCATATAATATGACTTTTAATTATCATCGGGCTCTTAAATGTTAATAACATTGATAGAACATCGAATCTGATTAATCGTACATGGATTTGAGGCGACTAGTGGTGCATGATGCAGGAATTAATTCCGGTAGTTGTTACGCAGCGCGCACGTGTATTATGGACATTGTTGTTTAATCCCATTGAGTCCAGAAAGCTCATTTAATATATGCGTATACACTGTGCATTTAAATGAAGTCATCTATAATTTTATATCCCAGGATTCAATTTCGTTCAACGTTAGCGTCAAAAATTGTAAAGTTACTTCCTATCACAAAATGCATATCGATTTCTAGCATTATTCATTGTATTTTTCTTCTTGCTGAAACAGATATGTTAAATTCTATAACTTTTTTGTATGAAGTATTTTGGGAACGACATGTTTCACTTTGCTAGACACATATGAAATGTGTAATTATCGGATTTGCACTGAATCAATATATTATTTAATTTTGATGAAAACGAAGTTTTATAGAAATTGTATTAAATTTCATGTTCGACAGACTTTGCATTTTTAGAAATTTGACGGTCTTACAACAATATCCTGATGAAAATCTTAAACTTTGACTACATTCATTTAACGGGTCATACGCACGTCCATTATAACGACCATTTACAATTGATATTATCAATAGGTTTATACAATACTAAACTTCCAGAAAATGAAGACGAACCTTTCAATTTTATATGCAAATAAATATTTTAAACACTATTTTTATTCTCATTACCCTCGATACTAACAGCATGGTTGGCTTTATCTACCGCGTGCCAGAATCAACCGGTCTCCTCTGATACCGGTGGGAAGAGCAATCAGTCTGCTGAACGCCGTCTCCGCGGAGATCGACGTCTTACATATAAGTGAAAGTACGCTCAGAAGACAAATACTTTTGACTTTAAAACAAATCAAATCAGTTTATTTACTCAAAAGACATTACAAATAGCAAAATATTTAAGGTATCAATTCAGTCCAGGTAAAATATTATACACATTCAAAATAATACCAGGAACGCATTAGAGATGGTTCGATATTAGGAAGACAAGATACTTTCTTAAGCCGAGAGTATTTAGGGAGTATCTTGTCTCCTTAAAGTTGAATCATGTCTAATGCGTTCCTGGTATTATATATTATATTTTACCAGTTCTGAATAGATGTCTTAAACCCTCATTTTGTTTATAATTTATTTTGAGAAAATAAACTGAATTGATTTGAAAATAATCCAGTTGTTTATACATGCTTTTATTTTTTCAATTACTCCACGTACTTAATATACGTATTTTTGCATATTCTATTTACATACCCCGATGACAAAAATAATTCAGAATCAGAATTGTTACGAAAATTTACTATGATAATGATACTCTGGACAAAACAACAACAACAACAAACCATCACGCCGTTTCCCCGCAGGGGTAGGCAGAGAGAATGGACCGCCACACTACTCTATCCTGGCACACCTCTCTAGCTTCCTCCACATTCATACATCGAGTCATACACGCACGTCGATTCTTCCGGCTTCTGACATGACCAACCTTTGAAATTTGATTAATTTGGTCATGCCATGTTTTCCTCGGTCTGCCTCGACTCTTTACTCCATTTACATCGTTAACGTATACTTTTTTAACCATTCTTTCTTCATATGTCCGAACCAACGCAGCGAACCTTTCATAATTTTGTTCATAATACCTTCTTTCGCTCTACATTCCTTCCTAATATCAGCAATAACAACTCTAAACAAAACAATTTTTCATTTATCTCCCTGCCCTTACTTTTATACCTTAGATTAAAAAAAAAGAAATATTGTATTTTAATTGCTCAAAATTAAGAGAAAAAGTGAGAATATTAAGGGTTCTTATAATTTATCATGTCATAAAGATCATTATCTATAATGACACCCCCGCCCCGGTACGGATATTTCTGATAAAACAGCCATTAGAACCATTTAAAAAGCTGTCATTTTAATCTCAGGTGTTCAGATAATACTTACATAATAATAAGTTTGTTTCACTGATGGCCTGGTACTAAGCGTACTCATAAATAATCCAGAGAAAATATTCAAAATTACACGGCACACAACAAACTTTTTTAACAACATTTTGAATGTATACAAATTCTGGATTTTACCCATTGCGGATAAATTATTTTTTTATAAGGATTGATTGTATCTCAATAGAGACGAAGATGTAAATTGTTTTCTGGGAACAGAATGTGGTGGCCGAGGCGCTTACAGGACTTATGACCTGTCATTGGTTGGGTTGAGCGATCGCTTTATGTTTAACAACATTCTCCATTTTCGCCCTTCTTTTGACCACCACGTCTGACAAATTTTTGAACTTGTAATACAATTGTAATACAAGTTCCAAAAATTTGTCAGACGTGGTGGTCATACTACCTGGTTTAAAACGATTCAACATAATTTCTTAGAATCGGGACATTTATACATGGAGGTAAACCCTATGCATAGTGCCAAAGAGTCTGTCATAAAACTTGTTAACGTTTACTGCTTGAATGACTATCAATATTTTTAAGGTTGAAATAATCTAAAAGAAACAAAAATATATAGTGAAAGATCCAACAGCCCATACATAGTGAAAGATCCATAATTAATTCAGCATTTATACTCCAAGCAACTACCCGTATCTAAATAAAAAGGACTGGAGCGATTCCTCCATAATATCATACTTGTTATAGATCGCTACCTGAAATAAATCATCCAGATAGAGCATCTGATCCAAATAAGGATTCAGAATCTGAAGACGATGAATAAATACTAGAAATATTTTTTTTATAAAAAGTAAATTAATAAACAAAATTCTTTAGATTATTACGAAAAACTTCTTAATTATTTGGTCTTTTTCGTTTATTTTGTATGTCTGTGTTTATTTAACCTCTATAAATATATAAAAATAGATTATGAAATAAAAAATCCCAAAAACATGAATCATACTATCTCCCCCAATGTACGAAATAAAAATGACTATCTGCAAAATATCATGAAAAATTTGACAGGTAAAATTGACTAAGTTTTTCAATTTTTTTTTATATAAAAGTGATAATGTTTTTTAAATATTTTTTTACTCAACCTTAAAGTTAAAAGTACTGTTCATATAATGTAAAATTACCAACTACCTACTTGAAAAAACTGATCTTTGAGAAGCAATTGAACTTTAGAAAAACACTACAATGGCTCCCCTGAACATTATTGATTTTGTCACTTGGTCACTTTCTATTGTATGCCCACGATATATTTGTGAATGAATCAATATTAAACTGAAAATACAGCCACGCTTACATTATGAATGAATTATAACTATTAGACGTATTACATTGAATTTGTTTTGGATTTGATTGCTACTTTTTTCTACGTATCTGTTAAATTCGATATAAGTTAATTAACCAATTGATCCATTTGTTTTGTTACAACTTGTTCAATATATAAAATTATAAAATGGCAAATAGATGACTAATGATGGTTTTTAGTCTACTAATGATTATTTATTCTAAAAAATGTGAATGATAGTATGTCTAAAAATTGGAATGGAAAAGAAAGACACCGTTCCAATGGAAGTGTCAATACCAACTTCTTCCTCTACTCTAAATGGCCCAGAGATTGGACTCTCGCCACATGAGGATCTATATACGATAGGGAAAGTCGATGACGACTGATTAAATACTTATATATTTGAGCGTTGCTTAAATAATTATATAGAAATATAATTCTACTGTGTTTTAAAAATAATAAAGGAATAAAATGCTGCTTTTTCTTCTTTTAAGCTTATTTTTTCCGGATGTTTCCAAGGCTTTACACTGTCATCATCGAGAAAACGATTCAAAAATTAAATCCTTTCTCCGATGATAAAGGTGTAAAGCCTTCTTAATTCATTAACAAATCATCATTGCGGATTTCCATAACTTGAACGCGTCATTGATGGTTGAGGTATTAGTATTGTAAAAACTCCATTATTAATTTATAATATTAAACACGTTTTTTCGGTGGTTTTACTTGGATTGTGCCTTGCGAGGGGATACTCAAACATAAATCAGATTTTGAGAATGCCCTCGCAAGGTGAAACAAATTTGTCATTATTTATATAATTTATATAAATTAAATCCAAGTAAAACTATTACACAATCGTGGTTACAATTATAAATTAACGCCTTATTTTTATCAAAAATTATCATTTAACATGTGAATTCGTCACTGTGTGACGTGTCTTCCGACTCTGTTATCAGTGCAGCATCGTCTGCGTAGCATATGACGCTCACTACATCCTTCCCTATGCAGTATCCTAAACCAAGTGCTGTGATATCTCCTATTATTTCATCCATAATGAGGTTGAAAAGAAATGGGCTCAAACTGTCTCCTTGTCTTATCCCTGTTGAAGTTTTTATAGATTTGGACAGTTCTCCGTCTACTCTTATTTTATTCAAGTACAATAAATTCTTCGTTGTATGAGAAATACGAGTAGTACTTGAAAACCATGCAAAATTTGATGCACCTCGTTTCCTTCATAAAATTCTCGACTATCTTATTACTAATGTGTCGCTGAAATACGAGGACTCGTATGCTAATGTAAACATTCGTATACAAGGTAACTATTACCACTCATATTACCATTCTTGATAACGTAGCAGTCGTGTTATTATTTGACAAGTTCATAAACGAATACCGAAAGCGTGTGGAGTTAGGAGCAGAGCGACGAGGCGTGCTGTGGAACAGTAAACATATTCAAAAGTCAATTACATCGGTCAAACATTGCGCTCGGTAGGCGGTCGGGCCCGGGGCGGCAATATGCCCGCCAGGGAGGGCGGGGGCGGCTAGCGGACGGAGCTTTGTCAATAAGGGATGATGAATAAATCGATCAATACGGACAAAAAGTGATCACGTTCAATTAATTCCGGGACCGCCACATCGAGATAGAATAATATTACATGGCCACCTAAAATAACAAGAGTCCTCGAGTATAGTTCTTATAATGCCGTATAATATGGACTTTTTCATTATAACGGAAGACTTACTTGTTGACCTTTCTCGTCAAAGCCGATCGGTCTCTTTGATTAATTCGATATAAAGGTAAATCTAATACTATCCAAGTCAAAATAAATTTTCATTCTAGAAAGAGTACGGATATCTTTATACGTTAGAAGTCACCGCAAATTAAATTTTGTAATCGTACTTTCTACTACAAAAATACAGATACATTTATGTTTTTCCGAATAACGATAATGGGTACTTGAAAATCTAAAACTTAAATCTATTTAATGTCTTCTTCTTCTTTTGATTGTAGATCTTGCGATCTGTTTAAGCAGGATATCAACTTTCTTCTTGTGATGAAGACGACCAGCCATCTCTCCATCTCTTTGGTGGTCATCCTAGTGGTCGAATGCCCTCTAGAGTTTCATGCATCATGATCTTAGGAATTCTTGGTGGATCCATTCTCTCGATGTGATCCCTCCAGAATCGTCTTCTCTGCCTACTCCATTTCACTGTCTTAAATTTTGCTGGATTTGCGAATTTTGTTTTCATTGGGTTCCCCACAAGAGGTCGCAATGTTCTCATTTCTGCTACTTTTAAGAGATGTTTGGTTCGGACTATTTCATGTATCTTTAAAATACTCTAAAAAAATACTTGAAAATTAACAACACGTCGTAATCGTGTATGTCCGGCAACGGTACATCCATTGCCGGACACGTTTATTTTTAATATTTTTTTTAGGTTAACGGTAATTTTTTAATCAATGGAACTGTATAATTTTTTTGAGAACCCCCCCCCCCCTCCCCCAACGATGATGGTCCAAAAGCTTTGAAATCTAAAGTGATAAAAAAGAATGTTTTAATATATAATTTAATAAAACAATATTTTTTAATTAATTATTTCCACTTTTGTTTTCATTTCGACAGTCACCGGGTTCACCAGGCTCACTGGTATCGAGCCTGGCGAAACCGGTCGTTATCGCAATATGAACAAAATGATTTAAATATTATTTAAAATGGGCTTCCTTCAAGAAATTTAAGTAAAATCTTTAGTGTTTAATTCATAAAAAAAAGTCGTTATAGTGGAATTCTAAGTTTAGTAAAAAAAATCAATGGTACTCACAAGCATATTATTATATTAGGTCCTTACATATGAAATTGGCGTTTTGCCGTACTGGCAACTTTGATCTCAAATATCTTCTCTTTGGTTAGGAATTCCAAATTCAAATTTATACAGCTATTTACTCAAGTATTTGTGTTTTGAAAATTATAATTCATTTGTTTTTTCCTCAATTGTTTTTTTTCTTTGCGTCACTCAGTTTACAAAATGGAAAACTTGAAATATCGCGTTATTTACGAGTACGAGTTCCACCGTGGCACCAGTGCTGCAGAAACGGCTCGAAGGATTAATGATGTGTATGGCGACGGTGCCGCAAAAGAAAACACAGTGCGTTTTTGGTTCCAACGTTTTCGTTCTGGAAATTTCGACCTGCGGAACAAGCCCCGTGGACGGCCGGAGACCAAAGTTGATAATGAAGAATTGAAGGCTATTGTGGAAGCGGATCCATCGCAAACCACGTCCGAGTTAGCTGCAGGCTGCGGTGTTAGTGATAAAACTGTTTTAATCCACTTGAAGCAAATTGGGAAGGTGAAAAAGCTTGAAAGGTGGGTACCTCACGAATTGAGTGAAGCAAATCAACAAACGCGCGTTGACTGCTGCGTTGCATTACTCAACCGGCACAATAATGAAGGGATTTTGAATCGAATCATTACTGTGATGAAAAGTGGATCCTGTATGATAATCGGAAGCGCTCATCGCAATGGCTGAACCCTGCCGAACCAGCCAAACCATGCCCCAAGCGAAAATTGACTCCAAAAAAGTTACTTGTGAGCGTTTGGTGGACTAGTGCTGGTGTCGTTCACTACAGCTTTCTTAAATCTGGCCAGACGATTACGGCAGATGTCTATTGTCAGCAACTGCAAACCATGATGGAAAAGCTAGCTGCTAAACAACCGAGGCTGGTTAATCGCTCTAGGCCACTGCTGCTTCATGATAACGCTAGACCACACACTGCACAACAGACGGCTACCAAATTAGAAGAGCTTCAATTGGAATGTCTAAGACATCCACCGTACTCTCCGGACCTTGCCCCAACAGATTACTATTTTTTTCGAAATTTGGATAACTTCTTGCAAGGGAAAAAATTCAACTCCGATGGGGCAGTCCAAACCGACTTCAAAGATTTTATTGATTCCCGTCCGAATGGTTTTTTAGTAAAGGGATCGATGAACTACCTATGAGATGGCAAAAGTGCATAGATAGCAATGGTACATACTTTGATTAAATAAATATATTATATTAAAAAAAAATCAACTTTATGTTCCTCCCATACAAAACGCCAATTTCATATGTAAGGACCTAATATATTATATGGTTATTAAAATGAGGTATTAATTTATTATACAATTTTTTGAGTACTTCATATCAAGTGAAAAAAATCTCCGAAGTCAAGTATTATTTCACCCCTGTTTGTTTTAATACACCTTACTGATGAAATATATTACCCAAGGGCCATTTTCATAAGTAAACAAAATTGTAATATCCGGGATATTTAGTACATTTTCCTTTAATGACTAAAAATACTTGGTAATACATACTAATTGGAAATTTTAAACTCATGGGAAGAACTAATGTAACAAATTAGTCTTTATTATATAACCTACCCATTTATATGTACATTTAAATATATTTATTTTTAAACGATTTATGTAAACGAAAAAACTTTTTTGGAATGAGCAAACTAATTAACTAACTAACTAGCACGCCGTTTTCCCAGAGGGGTAGGCAGAGATGTTGGACCGCCATACTGCTCTGTCCTGACATACCTCTCTACCTTCCTCTACATACATACATCGTAAGTTGCACGTTCGTCGATTTTTCCGACTTGTAATGAGGCCGCCTTTTAATAATTGATTAATTTGGTCATGCCATGCTATCCTTGGTCTTTCACGGCTTCTCTTTCCACTCACACAGCTTGTTTACAATATTTTAACCATTCGTATCTCGTCTATTCGTTCCATATGTCTAAACAATCTCAGGAATCATTTTTTAATTTTACTTATGATGCAATCATTTGTCTTACATTTTTTCCTTATTCGTCGTTCGGTTTTCTAGCATATATCGTGTTCTCGCCCATTTTTCTCAGTGATCTCATTTCTGCGTCATTTATCCTACTTTCATCCAATTTTGCTAGCTCCAAGATTCACTTCCAAAGCAAACCATAATTCAAATAAGGTTGAATTCAAGGAGAGGCGATAAGAGTTTCTCGCTTGAACTGGAAAACCAAAGATAAATATTATTCCATCATATTCCAGAGGAGCTTTAATAAAACCGTAACTTTCCAAACAATCCCCGAAAGATAACAAAGCTCTCTTCAAGTCTAAAGCACTAATTAAATTAATGCTTTGGTCACTTCATAAAACTTTATGTTCGCCGGAACATTTGAAGGGAACAGGGCGCGATGTTGGCCTGCAGGAGAATGTCACATCGGATTCTTTGGGTCTTTACTTGAATTTCTATTTGGGTTTCACTTAACCGGCTAGGTACCTTAAGCGAGTATATTCGCTCTCTGTTACCGTGGCCGTGGGGTCAAAATGAGCTAGTTAACTCGCTCACGTTTATGTGTGTTTCTAAATAATTTCTAGTACAGATTCGAGTAATCTAAAATATGGAACGTATAAATACATATATTGGAATGATTAATCAAAACTACAATATAACGGTTCATTGATACTATCAATTTTATAGAGATTTACCTAAAATTTTCACGTGACAGTCGACATGTGTTTTTAAAACAGGGTTTCAGTTTTCACTGCAGAAGTGTATCTTACATATTTATTCGTTGAAATTTGAAGTAATTTAAAATTGTATTAGTTATTACCGTGCTTTAGAACTTACAATTGTGAATTGTTAAATAAATTAGATGTTATTAATTTATAGTGCGTTTTCTGTTTGAGCTTGTTTTTTGAGCTTGAGCGTGATTATAAAGACTCTTTAACCAGTGTTTAGAGGAAGGAAATACGCCGCTCGACTGGAGGAGGGCTGTTATCATGCCTCTATATAAGGGAAAGGGGTCTCGTATGGACTGTGGAAATCATCGGGCAATAAGTCCGTTAAGCGCCGTTGGTAAACCGCTGTATGAATGTGGAGGAAGCTAGAGAGATGTGCCAGGATAGAGTAGTGTGGCGGTCCATTCTCTCTGCCTACCCCTACGGGGAAAGGGCGTGATGGCTATTAGGTTTGAATTTGGCAAAAAAAAATTGACGGCCCCCGAAATCAGCATCACTAATACCAAGCGGCATTTAAAGAGTACAGAAATACGATTATTAGTTTAAATGCTAGTTCCTTGCATAACTTATCAAATACGCGATTGTGTTTATCCACCGCGCGGCTTGTAAACCTCCACGCCGGTACAACTTTTCGCGAGCAACGGAAACTTTCACTCTGAATAATGCCGCGGTACGAGTGAAGTACTACGCTATACTCGTAAATCGGAGATCCTAGCGGGAGACTTTATCCGCGAACCGCTGCCAGATTAGGTGTTACAGCAGAAACCATTGTTTCCGGAAAACATTTATTTTGGATAAGTAAATTATCACTAAACAAAATATACTGTTATTTATTGTTTCTTGAATAACAATGTTAAAATCCATATTTAGAAATTTATACGAATGGAAATATCTGTTTTCTAGAAGATTATTATATTTTATGGGAATGACTTTGTCAAATGTATTGATTATGTTTAGCAAAAAGTCAAGCTTAAGACAAACATGTCATTCCGAAACAGTTTCAAAAGTTTTGCGCTTATCATCGGGAGAACGATATAAAATATTTAAATTGTTGAATACTCCATTGTTTTGGCCGAAACAATATACCATAACATTTTAAATTGTTTAATTAAAAAAACTTTGTTTTATGATTTTTATTGACAACGACAATTTAAATTTTTGAAATGAAATCTAATGTTTATTTCCATTTATTTGAATATTCTTTTATGACAAGGCACAAAATCTCTAATCAATTGTGTCGATTGATGGGCAAAAAATATTTTATCTTTTTCGTGTTCACCACTAAGAAAAAAAATTTAGCTGTTAAATTAAAAAACTTTGTTTTGTGTATCACAATTGTATTTTTATTTTACGCGACAGCTGTTTCGTCAACCTATGTTGACATCATAAGGTGTTACAATAATATATTATTGTAACACCTGATGATGTCAACCTAGTTTGACAAACAGCTGTCGCGTAAAATAAAATACAATTGTGATACATAAAACAAAGTTATTCAATTTAACAGTTTAAATTTAAATTATTCTTCCGACGAAGTGTAAAACGTTCGAAACAATTTGTGAAAAATAAACTCTAAGATGGAAAACACAGTGTTTTCATTAATAAAAAATCGTCATTGTCAACGCCTTTAGTTAAACAAAAATTTAATTAGGACGCTTAGACAATTTTATTAATTGATATTTTGATACCTGTTATTAGGGGGGGAAAGTGCCGAACCTTCCCGAGGTCCCCCCTGTGAGTAGAGCTATGGAAAGACTTTAAGAGATATATCAAATGCGCACAAAAAACCTAAAACACAAAAAAGAGATTAACAAATGAACAAGTAAATGAAAATGAAATTGCAATACAGCTTTCCAATACCACAAGCTCGAAACCAATCGGCACAAAAACGGCGGCCAAACGTCCCTGGACCTCTTGGCCTTGGCAAGAAAGGCTCCTCTTGGAGGGGCTATGACGAAGGCAGAAAACGCCGGACACAAAAACCTTTTTATAATAAGACGATTCATGAGAAACCACATCCATGCTTTAAAACAATAAAAATAGCACAACTAAATGTTGAAGGTCTAACTAGAGCTAAAGCAGATATCCTGACAAAACTAGCAAGTGAAGTCGACATATTAACTCTCCAAGAAACACATGTGCCAGAAACCGATACAAGACGACTCATTATTCCCGGCTTCCAACTTATAAATTTTATTGGACACCCTAAACATGGTGTGGCAACATATGTAAAAGACCATCTCATAGATCAAGTGGAGGTGGTCGAAGGGGATGCCAACTCATGTGGGGTGCGAGTCGGAGAATACACTGTATTCAATGTGTACAAACCCCCCTCTCGAAATTGGCCCACAAACGTACTACCAATGGCAAGACACCCAGCCATCTTCATTGGTGATTTCAACTCAAGTAGTACACAATGGGGTTAAAATAAAGATGATAACGATGGCTCGGCATTATCTGACTGGGCAGCAATCCAGAATATGCACCTTCTGTATGATGCCAAACAGGGTGGCACTTTCTTCTCGGGAAGATGGGGAACATATACGTCTCCAGATTTATGCTTTGTTAGTACAAGTGACAGTGGAGCCCCATTGTCGGCAAAGCGAGATGTCTTACGCAAATTCCCGAAAAGCCAACATGCACTTATTATTGTAAACATCGGTATTAGCTTACCGAATATTATACAAGCACGCTTGCCAAGATGGAACATGAAGAAGGCAAACTGGACCATATACAAGGAGCACGTTGAAAATGTAATCCCCCGTATACCGCCCACTAAGAGTAATTACATGAGATTTGTTAAACTACTGAAAACAGCAGGAAAAAAGGCGATCCCTCGTGGCCACACTCATAACTACATCCCGGGATGGTCTCCGGAATGTGAAGGCCTACTACAGCAGTACCAGCAAACGGGAGATGAAAACATTGCAACCCAACTGATTGAATCCCTTGTTAACGAAAGGAAGACAAGATGGATACAATCAGTGGAGCAGCTGGACTTCACCCACTCCAGTAGGAAAAGCTGGTCATTACTCCGAAAACTGGGAGCTGCACAGCCTACGAAAAAGTGCTCAGATATATCAGTCGAACAAATAGCATCACAGATTTTTAAAACTTCAAACATAAAACCACCAAAAGAACAGAAAATGAAAGTCAAAAACCAAATCAAGGATGTACTCAAGAACTGTGTTGAAAAATCAGCGTTATGTGATAGGGTAACAGTAAATGAAATGACCGCAGCCATTAAGTCCCTAAAAGCTGGAAAAGCTACTGGTGCTGACGGAGTCATGCCCGAGTTCCTAATTCATCTCGGTGAGAAAGCACAAGAATGGCTTGGAAACTTTTTCACTGACATACTCAATAACGGTAGACTCCCAAAGGCTTGGCTAGAGGCTAGGGTAATAGCGATCTTAAAACCTGGAAAACCATCAAATGAACCTAAAAATTACCACCCCATCTCTTTACTCTCTGTGATTTATAAATTATTTGAACGAGTTATAGCATGTAGAATAAACCCTATAATCGACAAAGTTTTACCCGTTGAACAGGCCGGGTTTAGAGAGGGAAGAAGCACAGGTGAACAGGTTCTGTCACTGACAACACATATCGAAAACGGTTTCCAGACACAACACAAGAGTGGAGTTGTGCTTCTCGATGCACAGGTGAACAGGTTCTGTCACTGACAACACATATCGAAAACGGTTTCCAGACACAACACAAGAGTGGAGTTGTGCTTCTCGATCTGTCAGCGGCGTATGACACTGTGTGGAAGCAAGGACTCCTCCTGAAGTTTGCTAAAGTAATTCAGTGCAAGGCAACAACCAAGCTCCTGGAACAAATGTTTTCCAACAGAAAAATCAAAGTCTGCCTGAACGACAAGATAAGCAAACACCGCATCCTACAGAGCGGACTACCGCAGGGATCGGTTTTGTCTCCCACTCTTTTCAACCTCTATACCTCGGACATTCCACAAACAAGCTCCCGCAAATTCATCTACGCAGATGACATTGCTCTGGTGACGCAAGACAGATGCTTTGGCAAAATGGAAGGAACGCTCAACGGTGATCTTGAAATACTCTCTGAGTATTTCAAAACATGGCACCTCACCCCGAATCCATCAAAGTCAGCCTCAATTGCGTTTCACCTCAACAACCGGGAAGCTAAGAGGAACTTGAAGGTTGAAATGTGCGGTCACACTATTCCTCCTGAGCCTGCTCCCAAATTTTGGGCGTTAAGCTGGACCGAGCGCTGACATTTAGAAGCCATATTGAAGCCACAAAAGGAAAGGTAAAAACCCGGAACAATATTATTTCAAAACTAGCCGGTACTACATGGGGTAGTGACGCCAGGACCTTGAGGACTTCGGCAATGGCTCTAGTGTACAGTGCGGCGGAATACTGTGCACCTGTCTGGGCTCGCAGTGACCACTGCAGGAAGCTGGACGTGGAGCTCAACAAATCAATGCGCACCATCACAGGAACCGTTAGGTCTACACCAGTCCAGTGGCTCCCAGTCCTGTCTAATATCACTCCTCCACCTCTGCGTAGATCCCTGGCATCAATCAAGATGGTTGATAGAGTGCGTAGCAACCCGCTTCTTCCTGCTTTCAAGGACATATTCCAACACCCTGATAAGCGTCTCAAGTCTAGAAACCCCATCTGGACGGTTGATGATCGCTGTAGGGATGTTGAGGCAAATTGGAAGTCCATATGGGAGGAGCACGCCGTGAAAAATCACCAACTAGTTGCTGTACCACACCAGGAGGCGCCAGGTTTCGGTCTCCCAAGAGGGCTGTGGACGACCCTAAATAGGATCCGAACAGAGCAGGGACGGTGCGGCTTCCTCATGCATAGATGGGGACTTACTCCATCTCCTGGATGTGACTGCGGGGCGGAGAGCCAGACTATCCGGCACATTGTGGAGGATTGCCCCACCAGAAGATACCCTCCTGGCCTTGATGACCTTCACAGAGCCACGCCAGGAGCAGTGAGGTGGATGGAGGGTCTGGATCTTCGCCTGTGACGCGGCCCAATGGCCCAGAAAAAAAAAAATTTGCCGCCATACGCAAAGTAAAGTAAGTAATACCTGTTATATATTTATTTATGTTTTTGTTCTTAATTTTCATTTATTGACAGTTTAGACCACAAAATTCTGACTTTTAAATCAAAAACTCGTTGGTTACCAGGACGACCACCAAAGAAATGGAAGGAAAGCTGGTCGTCTTCATCACAGAAAGAAATAAGATATCCTCCGTAAACAGAACGCAAAATCTCATATAAGGAGAAGAATAAGAATAAGTATTTAATAGTTTCATTAAAATTATATCCATGAAAGACATAAACTAAGATTAATTTCACATCGTCAAATGTGTTATATGATGCATGTGTAATAACCGTTTCGTTTCTCAGTTTTTGTGCTTTACTAAGTTTAATCCATCAAAGGAGATGAAACCTAAAATAACTTATTAATCTTCAAAGTCTTATATAAAAGCTCGCAAGTCTGCTAAGATCATACGCGTAAGTCAGCAACGTTTAATTAAAAATGGTAGGATTTCACATTTCTAAGAACAGTCTCACAGAAAGTCTGGCAGAAAATTAAGCCGTTAATGTGATTCGGAGAAAACAATTTAATATCTGTTACATTGATATATTCTCGTCAAACAATGTTGAATTCAAATAATTATCAGGATTGGTATTTATTTTTTATGTTAATGCTATTCAAGATGGTAGGAATAGAACATTATTTTGAAATACGTAAGTAATCGGTGCAGAAGTGGAGTCGATCCCTTTTCTTCGGAAGCAATAATTTCAATATTAAATCCGTAGTAATATCCTGATATACGTCCTGACGTAATAAATAAAAATCTACCGAAGCGTATAAATTTATGAGGATTTAGTTGGAACGGTTTATTGGAAAGTAAATGTACGTGACAGGGGTAAGTAACAAAATGGAAGTACTTGAATACGGACCAATAACAATATTAGAAACTTATGTTCGGATAGCGCTCAAAAACCAAATAATATGAGTTCTTTAAATTCTCAAAGTAGTTATAGTTTTATAAATATGTAATATATAAATGAAATACTTCGTAATAAGAAAACTTACATTAACTGAAAACAATTTTTTCCCCGTAGCGAACGAACAAGTTAAGGGCTTCGATAATAAATATATAGTCAACGACCCTTTTATTGAATTAAGTTTTAGTCTTATTTAATATGATTTTGAACGTTAAGAAATATATTTATTGTTTCTAGAACAACGATGTTGAACTTCTTATCGAATTCGAAATCAAGACAACGAAGGAGATTTTAGACTTACTGTCTTAATATTTTAACCGGGTGATGGTCTAGCGGATAGAACGCTTGGCTCCTGATCCAGGGGACTTGGGTTCAAGCCTGGACACGACCAGATTTCTTCTTCATAATAATGAGCTACTTTCAGCTTACATTGAAGATTGTAAAATAAATTCTAATATCATTGATGTAAATCCTTGATGTTAGTCTTTTTTAATGAATAAAATTTAAAAAAAAATCGCCTTTGAAGCGCCAGCAAAGCAGAGAGCGTTTTTAAAATAAATCAGTCATGAAATTTAGTCTGTTGAAATTGTCATTATCATTATCATATGTTAATCATTTTTATTCAGGGTTTATACAATGAATGTCTGTTTTATAGAAATTTCGGGATTTTTTTTACATTAAAATAATTTAATTTTGAAGTATTGAAAGAACCTAGAGGCGTCCATCTTGGATTCTCTTAGATAAAATTAAAATGTTTTATTATTCCTTCTATGTGCTAACTGTTGTACCTATACATCGTATAAACTTACGCCGGTATATAAAAAAATATGAAGATATTAGTAACGGGAACAAAATCAGTCACAAAGTAAACACAGTATATTTAATCCAATTATCAGATGTTTTAAATTAGTCGTGCTTTGCCCTTATATCGCTAAAATACATTTGATTTATTTCGTAATCAGTTCATCACATCGATTGTATGTTAAAATTAATTTAAATAATGCAAGTGACGATTTAATTGATAGAATAACTAATTATCACATTGAATTTTTTCTATATTCGCCTTCACTTTGTGTTGTGGATTTATATTTGAATAAATATAACTACACTTCGTTACTTTTTTGCGCTATAATATGTTCGAAATGTTTCCGTAATCCCTCCCCTCTTATCAATCCTAATTTAACCTCCTCTACCTTTATACAGAACTCCACCCTTTTTACTATTATATAAGTGATCATTTTGTTTTATCGTATTGTTAACATTTGTTCATCGTTATATAAATATTACAAATATTTAAAAATAATTCGTGATTGTGGTCAGTTTTGACAGGCCAAATGATTATTTCGGAACGTTTATGATTATAGTAAAATAATTTGAATAGACATAAATTTAAAATAAAAAATAAAAAATTCTTATCGGGTCCCAGCTATTAATCTTACAACAAAGGAAATAAATCAAATATTGGACTTGGCATTAAATTTATTTCATTGTTTTTAATATTTCCTTAACACTTAATTGCTTTTTTAATTTCTGAAATTTCGAGACTGTTCAAAGTCATATTTCTATTCTTTTTCTTCTTCTTCTTTCCTTCTCCATTCGCTTTCATGTCACTCTGTCTTGTGCAGACTGCATCCAGGTGTCTGTTCAGATCTTCCTTCCACCGTAGTTGCTTCTACATTATTATGCAGATTTTAAACGAATGGCGAATATAGAAGTAATTTTGAGAGATTATGTAAAATTATTTTGTTTCATCTGAAATTTCGTTCCAACAAATGAGAAAATGTAATTTTAACAATTCGTTTTTCATAATTATTTTCACATTCGTCTATATTTAAATTGAGGATCAAATAATTAATTTCTCTTTCTCTTTTTTATATACTGTATATTTAAAATAATAATTTAAAGTTCTTACTTACAATATTTTTTTAAATTAAAAATTAAAAATTGAATCATAATATTTGTTATAATAAAAGCATAAACGCTCCAAAATAAATCTTTATAACATCTGTCAGATCATGTTAACAATTTTATAATATTTTTAAAAAGTATCTTTATAATATGTATCACAGAAGAAGGACTGGTTGTCCGAAACATGTCTATGAAATTTTATTTTTTAAATATAAATGTTGTTTATACAGAGTATATAAAAAAATAAAGCACCACGACAACACAAAGTATGGCGTATATAGAAGAAATTATATAATTATTTTATAATAAAACACAAAACACGAATGCTAAAAACTATAGCAAAAAGGATAAAAGAGTAAGGATACAATGATTTAGATCAAAGCTCAGTGAAAAACACTCGGGAAAACGTTATAAAAATACAAGGTTAGAATTTAGTGATACAATCCGCTTAACTGAACAAGTAGGTTAGAAAACCCTGAATAATATAAGTTACTCTGGGCTTTACTGTTAATCTTAAGGCTTCCTTATGATAAGAGCAAACGCAGACCCACTCTGCGAGAATTTACTACGCCGAGGGTTACGCAGAATCGATGTTTTCGGAATCCTAGTTTTAAGTAATCTATTTATCATTTAATATGGAGCTGGGTACACTTAGATTAATTTAATTCTCGCCTTTGAACTTGGCAGTGGGTTTTACCGATCAGTTGTGATAGTGTTCCGAAAGTTTGAAATAATATTTACATAAGTAAAAGCTTATCCCAGTAACCATCCCCATTTCAAGACTAAGACAAGAGTAAACTTTGCTTGAGTAAACCCGTCAATATATTGACTTAAAACAACACATAGTTTGTGTTTTTAAGATATTAATGCAGTCAACCAGGCTTGTGGCCATATCTGCGCAGTAATATTTGGAAGGTAAAATATCAGCCCCAGAATATTTACAATTATTATAATGATGTCTATAGGGGTGGCGGCTCAACGGACTAGGTAGATAAAGCTTTATTCAACAGTTCTTTTGCATCACCCATTGTGTTATTATTATACTCATATATATTATAGTTGTTTTACAGTTTTATTTATTTATTTTTAAATTACTGTACACAATTTGTTTTTAGCTATTTATATTGATTCTCGTGATTATGATAGGTAGGTAATCTATTGTCAGGTGAATTCTACACCAGACCAGAATTTAGTTGATAGTACGCTTTTATTGCCTTCCCCCAAATGGAGGAGGCCTTTGTCCAGGAGTGGACGGGAATAGGCTGAGGAAGAAGAAGAAGATTGTACTGTATGGCTGACAATATTTCGGCAAAACGATTTTTGAAGTTCAATACAATTTTCTGCTTACAACTGATTAATATGACAATATTTAAAACATGCTCATAGTTCATTATTAATATTAATCATAAAAAAACATAAGAAAATACCCTAGGATGATGAAACATATCGTTCCTATATAATTTAACAAAACTTCTTGAAAACAGATGTTTTCAAGATATTTTCGTTATTTTTTTAAAATTTGGTATTTTACATCATTCTTCAAGAAACAATCAATGTATTTTTTTAAACCTTGGAAGCACAAATGTGAGATAAATATCCCTTCTATGAAGTATTCAATTAGTTTTAATTACAATTCGGAGCAGAGAATATTTAAAATTCTCTTTAAAAATATTTTAGTTTTACCTGATCCCATAAAAACTAGCGCAAGCAAAGTAAAAAAAAAATTACAGAGGGCACGGATAAAAATAACAAACTCATAATGTTGTTACGGTTTTCTGTTTAAAAAAGAGCCTACAGAATATGAGTTAAAAATCGTGTATGTGTGTATAAAAAATAATTATCCAATTTGCAAACAATTTTCGGGCAATTCTGAATGGCGAATTCTGGCCATTAGCGATGAATCTATAATCACTGTGCTTAGATTCCTCAAGTACTGTAGTACCTACAATACCTACCCTTAGTTCCAGCTCTCTCCGGCACCGAGTACTGAGCCAGTGTTGGATTGGAGGCAGTCAGTAGAGTGTACTGGGTGATTATTACACTCCAATTAAAATCTAATTGGACACTTTCGTAATCCTTATTACGCCGAGAATTCGTTATTGGAGAAATCAAGAAATTATAATATCAGAATTCGTATTAAATGATATCTAATTGAGAGCCCAGTTTATATTATTATACGAGTATAAGAAAAAAAACGATATATTAAGATATTAGTTATTAAAATACAGAACCCCTAAAATATGAAAATAATTAACTAACTAACTAACTAACCATCGCGACGTGTCCCGGGAGGGCCACATTGTTCTATCCTGACATAACTCTCGCGCCTCTTCTACTTTCACATATCGTGACATGCACGCTCATCGATTGTTCTTACTTCGAACATGGCCGCCTTTCAGTAATTGATTAATTTGGTCATACCATGTCTTCCGTGGCCTTCCTCGACTTCTTTTTCCATTCACACTACTTGTACGAGTATATACTCATCCATTCGTTCCATATGTCCAAACCATCTTAGTGACGCTTTCTTGATTTTATTTATCACGCATTCATCCGCTTTACATTCCTTTCTTACTTCATCATTGGATATTCTATCATACATTGTTTTTTCCACACATCCTTCTTAGTGACCTCATTTCTACGGCATTTATCCTACTTTCATCCTTCTTCTGCCAACTCCAAGCTTCACTTCTATACATAAGGGTCGGCACTAGAACTCCATTGTGTACTGCCATCTTTGCTTCAGTCGATATGAAAATATTAAGCAATGTTAATTTATTACGTTTGTTAGAAAATCCATTATTTTGGCGGAAGCACTTAGATATTTCAAAATAAGTATCAAGGTCTCTTAAAATTCACTCTCATGTAAGAAGATAAACTGTCTTCAGCTTTGCGAAACATGTTCTATACAGTCATAAAGCATATATACTTACATAATATATAATATTTTAGATGTGTGCGTGAATTCCGTATATGCAATAATTTATACATAGCAGAAGTTGGTAGCGAGCAACCGAAATCGGTCTAAGCTAATAAACCAAAGTGTAATTTAACTAAATACATTTAAAAAAATCTATAGGTATTCTCATAGCCTTTTCTTACGCTGTCAATAATTCGATTGCTTACTTTGTGATAGACATAACGCAATTCAATTAATATTGTATGAATTTAATTTACTAAATAGTCCATTGTTTTGGCCGAAACACTATGATACCTTAACATTTTAAACATAATTAATAATCTTTGAAATTTAATATTTTCTCCTATAAATAGTAACTAACCGTTCTTTTAATTAAAATATTTAGGTGCCTTACTCAATTTAAGCAAGAACTTCAAAATTATAGCAAAGAAATTATTCAAATTGACATAGGAACAAATACACACAAAGATTCGAAAAATCACGAAAATTTGACATTTGATATATTTTTGTAATACCTGATGATGTCAACATTAATTGATGAAACAGCTGTTGCGTAAAATAAAATACAATTGTGATACAAACAACAAAGTTTCTTCATTTACAGTTTTTACATAAAACCTTCGCACATAAATTTATATTTTTATTTATTTATACAACAGGTCATTTGAACCCACTTACATTACACTCTTTTTTTTATATTTATTTTATTTATTCATGTGAACACGTTATTTGAACTCAATTATTGTATAGAACTTTTTAAATTATTGATGTTTATAACATGTCGATAGGTAGCATATATATCGCCATTTAATTGTCATGTGAATTCAATACAAGACCATAGACAGAGTGAGAATAACACCACCGTCGCCGGGAATCGAACCCGAGACCTTCGGTGTGGCCGTCATAGCTCTTGCCACTCTACCTTGAATGTCGCCAACGTCGTAGAAAGCTTTAATATTGAAGACAGAACTTTAAAATTATTTATTGTTTCTTGAACAATGTTGTAAAACGCCTTATGAAATAATTAATACGAATTATTATTATTTTTACTATTAATATTTTGGTAAATCGCTCTTTACATCATGACAGCATGAGCTAAATCGATGTAAAGGGTATTATTATAGCTATCATAGTGATTCTCGTGACATATGATAGGTAGCTAATCTATCGCCATTTTATAGTCACATGAATTCTACACCAGACCAAAGACAGTGTGACAATCACACTGCCCTCGCCGGGAATCGAACCCGAAACCTTCGGGTTGGCAGTCAATGCACTTACCACTCGGCCACGAAGGTTGTCCTGAAAACGTTAGTTTTCTAGAAGTTTTATCATATTTTATGGCAATGACATGTTTCGATATCGTTTGGTTTTCAATTATCAAAATTATCAATTGCATTTAATAATGCCTTAGAAGGGCGAAACACGCCATTCTCATAAAATTTAATAAAACTTCTAGAAAACTGACGTTTTCATTCGTATTAATCAAGAATTTTTAACCTTACATAGTTTTTCATTTTATGCTATACAGACAATCATTAACATTTATGGAGGGTTATCAAGTAATCGTTAGACAGTACGTATAACAAACAGTACCTGCACTAGTGTTCTGAATTCCAATTGACTCTTTACTAAAAAATTATACAAAAAGCGTTAAGAATTTTAAACCTGTAACATATTAGAGTCAATCTGTGTAATTATCTTAATTTATTTTTAAGACATTTTCATGTCGATTTTTTTATGAATTAAAACACTTTTTTACATTTTCGTTTTTTCCAAAATTTGAAAAAACAATGTTTTAATTTATTAAAATTCGTCATTATCCAACTCCACAGTGTTAACACCTTATATTATATAAAATTCATTTTCGTGTCAAAAAAAAGATTAAATGTCACCAAATAAAATCATATAAGATAATTATTTCATAAAAGTTAATTTTTTATAACATTTTTTCAACACATTATCCCAGCGAGTCATCCAATGATAAGACAGTGTTATGGAATTATAGAAAAGTTTTAGGTAATTACCTAAAACTTTTTTGTTGAATTCAACTGTGTAAATAAAAAACTAATCGAGCGACAAGAAAAAGTGGAAACGTTTGGAAGAGACCTATACCCAGGATTGAAGAGATCAAAGTTGAGATAGAAAAATAAATTAAAGCTATTGATTCATCTTCTTTTTTTTCTGTAACATTTTTTTTAATATTTACAGAAATTCAGATAATGTATGCAATTAGTCAATTTGGACGAGCCTGAATTCCTCCTATAGAGGTTGGTACACAATGGGCAAATGAAATTAATGTATCCACCTACATTAATCATCTGAGGATATGAGAGAGGTTAGAATGTTTGAACGTTGTGAAACTGACAGATAGACTCTTGGGTTCTATAAATTTAATAGTTTAGGGTATGAGGTAGGTCTTTCACTATAATTCAAATATCTAATTGAATAATATTAACTTATTCGAGCTGATCAATATATGATCGAATACACAAGTTAAGGAATAAAATTTAAAAATAAAAATAATCAATTTTATCTCAATAGAGATGAAGATGCAAATTGGAAACTGAATATGGTTGATCGAGGTGTTTACAGGACTTATGACCTGTCATTGGTTGGGTTAAGCGCACGCTTTATGTAATACCACATTCCCCATTCCATCTTTTTTCTTATGGCCACCATGTCTGACAAATTTTTTGGAAGTTGTATATATGTTAATCTGTAAGACCACTCTTTGCACGGTAGTTTATTTCAATCTACACACTAACGTCATCTATGAAGGTCATAATTCCTGTAAATACCTCGATCAACCATATTCTGTTTCCAATTTGCATCTTCGTCTCTATTGAGATACAATTGATTCTTGAATCGATAGCCCGCAATGGGTGAAATCCAGTTGTTCGTCAACAAGTATTTGTATACATTCAAAATGTTGTAAAAATAAAAACTTCACTTCTGTTTCTTTAAATTTGATAAGATGATGAGGGAGATTTTAAAATAAGAATCGAATTCATTTCTTGCGATAGACTTAAATTATTTAACTTGATTCGATATGTTGATTAATTTATTTATTGTTTCTTGAACAATGATGTAAAACTCCATATTAAATATTCTGCTTCTTCAGGTCCCCCGACGTCGCCAATCACCCTGGTGTAGGTCTCTCTATCCTGTGCCAGACGGAACAACTCCCCACCTCCCGAACTCAGGTCCATTCCTTGATATTACCGAGTCAGGACATCTGGGGTCTTCCCACATCGCGCCTATCCTCGATCTTCTCTTTTATAATGAAGTGCAGCAGATCGTATTTCTCGTTGCGGAGAATGTGTTCCAAATATGCCATCTTTCTATACTTCACATCAGCCAACTATTATTTTCCTACTCTGGCTCTATGTAGCATCTCATTGTTGGTTCATGAGATCTGCAACATTCTGCGATGGAGCCACATTTTAAGTGCTTCAATACGGTTTATTATGTTCACTTTGAGGGTCCAGGTCTCCACTCCGTATAGTAATATGGTCCAAATATAGCACTTGACCATCCATCATGTTAAATAATATTATACATACGAATGAAAACATCTGTTTTTCAGAAGTTTTATAATAGTTTAAGAAAACAAGTAACATCATTGTACTTATAATAAAAACAAAATATAAAATTACATTATTATAAATGTTTAAATTTAGTCAATTTTACATTATTATTTTAATATTATAAGATTTTTGAAGAGAATCTTATTTACTTTCACTGATATGTAGAAATATTAAGGAGTAAGTTTTAAACAGTGTCACCAGTCTGTCGTTGCCCGCTAGCCTGGCGAAAACGGTCACAGTCGAAATAAAAACAATAAGTGGATGTAGTTAGTAAAAAAAACCGTCGTTTTATTGAATAATTATTTAAAATGAACTTCCTTCAAGAGATTTCAGTAAAATCATT
Source organism: Lepidostoma basale (assembly GCA_022606425.2). NCBI lineage: Eukaryota > Metazoa > Arthropoda > Insecta > Trichoptera > Lepidostomatidae > Lepidostoma > Lepidostoma basale. The sequence continues at coordinate 988,255 of JAHDVF020000178.1, forward strand.
AGATTATCACTCTAAGGTAATATTTAAAATTGTACCTCAATGCGTAATACTATTATAATACGAATTTCTTATAGTTGAGTGTACATGCTTATTTTATTAATCCCCATTAGGAATCATGATGTATGTAACAATCCCATTTCCCCGCTCTATCTAATATGCTTCACACCCGCGTACATTTCATATTTAATTAAAGTTGTTGGACAAAGAACCATTCCAAGCAAATTTGAACAACCCGAGAAGGGTTTATTTAAATTAAGTGAACCTTTTTCGGATACGTCTATGAGTCACACTTGCCGAAGATCCCCAATCCGAATAAAGGAATAGCATACGACCCTATATATATATATATATATATATACTATACGTATCATGCTTTATGAGTGGTAGGAATATATTATTGGAAACCGAAAATGGGTGGACGTGATCCATTGATATTCCTTAATACATAATACGTAATATAAAAGTTTTAAGACCCACATTATAGATATTGACTTCAAATTTGATTAATATTTTGGGATTTTGGGTATATTCATGTATATTCTAATCCCTTTCGACTGGTTAGGAGTTTGTTCCAGTGTCAATCTTCAGGGTAGTATAGTCACTTCAGAATAGGTAGAATAATATAATAGATTATATATAATGAAACGAAAAATTTAACTAGACTTTTTGATTCCATTGATATTCTTATTTTTAACCCTTAAAATATTACTTTACTTTTGTTTGCATTGAGTTTAACTTTGCTTTCGATTCATTAGTCTGAACTGTTAAATATTCTAATCATTTATATTTGTATTATAGTATCATGTAATTAGCCTTATTGTATTGTTTCTCTGTATTTTTATATATGTATTATAATCACTGTTTGTCACCTTAAATACTACCTCTACCCTGAAGTGACAATATCCTTGTATCCGAGAAAGACTTTCCTTTACGGATGTGGGTCTTCATATGACTATAGAGAACAATCTTCGACCCATAAACTCTAGACCAGGGGAAGAGTTTGGCAGTGGAACCACCACCGTCTTCCAATGATCATTCTTTTCATCTTTTCTTTCTTTCTGGGACATTGACTCTGAGCTGTGGGACATCGGCTGCCAGGAAGATCCCCAAAACGTTGAAAAGATAGCTGATTTTCATTTTTCAGAGGAACTCCGTTTGATAACAGATTAATTATCTATAATTAAAGTAATAAGACTTCCACCTAGAGATTTTAGTAAAAACATTTTTAAATTATAGAAGTATTTGAATACTATTTTGAAAACTTTGTACAAGAATTTTCAAAACACTTTTGTGCTCTTTACAAAATTTTATTTATTTTATTTTGGAACACAGAAGCCCTTCCTAAGATTAGAATTCAAAAAGTCTACACTGAGGGAGGTCTCCTGTGTCCCGAAACATGTTTGTGAAAAGTGTTGTGAAAATACAATGTTTCAAAAAAGGTATTCAAATATGAATCGAAAACATAAAGTGATGGCGAATATAAATGACACTATGGGTATTTTAAATAAACACTTAACAGCTCTTTTTATTTAAAAAAAAATGCATACCTAGAGTACGCGTACGTTTATAGTTGAGCTGGGGTATAATTTCATCAGATTAACGTGAAGTGCCGGTTCTGGAAATCCCGCAATATAAAACAGATGCCAGGGATGCTTTTGCCCCAAATAACTGGGGGTAGTTCTCAATTGCGCCATTCCTTCGGTGGCATTTTATATACACAGCGCCCCGTTCTGTAACAGCTCCGGGAGGGGGTGCTTAATTAATTTGTACAAATTCGGTTGACGACACATGCACTTTGAATTACTTGTCTGTTGGTAGAAATGTTCATTAATTATTTCGGATCATTAAATTCAAAACTTGTTAATAACAACAAACATTTAAGATTTAATTCGATCGTTGTTCATCTAGTTAATTCTATTATTTATGTGATGTGGCGCCATATTAACACGCTGCTGAAATAATGTGAAAACTTTGGTTGCGGCGTATTTGCAATAAAAAATCACAAGTTAAATAGTACTTATTTATTTCGATGGACACAGACACGAACGTTGAGTGTATTAAAATAGAGAGAGCTCCCACGGAGACGCCCGTGCACAGTGACGAGTCCGAGGCCAGTATTGTCGTTATCACGTGAATAACTCGACTCCCCGCTTTCCATGCGCGACGTTTGTATTCCCACAGAACAGAATTGAAATACAAAAAATAAAAAAAAGGAAGCCAAATGAGCTGTTACGAGTTTAATATATTAGAGATAGATGCTTTCTGAGAATAGCCTTACTATCTTGAAAAATATCCACATCCAAAGAGAAACGGTTTAGAATGATTATTGCCCAAGTCTTGAGATCGGATATTGGTGGTTATATAGCGGATTCCTGGAGCCTTTCTGCTACGTATTCGCATTAAATATTGATTTTAGAAATTCTTGAAATATGTTTTTTTTAAATTCAATTTCAAATATTTCTTCGGTGCCCACAGACATTCATAACCGAATTATCTCCAGGTCATTCACCGCAGAGTATTTCGGCAGGGAAGTATTTTTATACTTAATTTTAAAGGTTCTTTGTGCTCCTAATGAAAGGGCATTAGATGGGAATTTTAGATTTAATTTCACCCTAAGTAACTGCAAAGCAAAACGGCGACGTACTTTTGCAGTATTTAAGTAGGAAGTTTGCGAGATTTCTGGCATAATACCCGTCTACAAGTGGGAAACATCATCTTGCAAGGGTATTTTCAATTTGTTTGAAATAAGACTTCGTCTCAAGTTGGTGGAGGAAATACTTCAAGATTCCGCGTCTATTCTCTTATATAAGAATCAGTGTTATTTTAAGACGATTTCAAATTGGTTCGTTGAATTACCCCATCATCGAATTGTTTGATATATTATAATTTATTAGACTCGTTGATTTTTAGACTTCGGCACAAAGCTTAAAATTACAATCTGAAATACATATAAAACATATAAATCAGATGATAATGTGATATGTATGCCGAAGATGTTTTTTTAATATTGTGTATAAAAAAAATCTTCTTCTTCTTTTTTTCCTCAACCTATTCCCGTCCAAGACAAAGGCCTCCTCCATTCGCTTCCATGTCACTCTGTCCTGTGCAGACTGCATCCAGGTTATTCCAACGTGTCTGTTCAGGTCATCTTTGCCCATCGTCGCCCTGCACTTATTTTTGCCGTTCACAGTCTCCAAGTCATCAGTCTTCTTGTCCACTTTTCATCTGAGCTTCTGGCTACGTGACCCGCCCATTGCCATTTTAGAGTCGCCACCCGGTGGATGATGTCAGTGACCCTTGTTTTTTCTCTCACCGTATCGTTTCTGACTCTGCCTCTTAGGCTTATTCCTAACATGGCTCTTTCCATGGCTCTTTGGGTCCCTCGTTGTTTCTTGGCACTTTGCTTGGACAATGTAACAGTTTCAAGTCCATAAGTACCAACTGGTAGAACGCAGGCTTCATCTGGCATAATGATAATATGTGAAGTTATTTCAGTAGTGATTAACCTCATTAAGATAAGAAAGAATTTTTAAAAGAAACTTTGTTACAGTTAAAGCCATGGAGTAGATTCTATCCGCTTTTCCGAGCGGAAAAAATCTTAGCATAGAAAATAGTGTTTTAATTCGTAAAAATAAAACTTTGTGGAAATCGTTATTTCTTAAACAATGATCTAAACCTCCATATTACATAAATAATAAGAATGAAAACGTATGTTTTCTAAAGGTTTTATTATATTTAAGGAGAATGACATTTTTCGCCTTGCTAAGGCATTATCAAATGTTTGACGCAGGGCCGACCCCAAATGTCGGGAATTAATTTTTGACGAACTTAAGGCGTACACAGTGTAGAATTATAATAAATAATAATTGTAACGAATGAAAAGTCTGTTTTCCAAAAGTTTTAGTGTATTTTAAGGGCATAACATGTTTTGCATAACAGGCATTATTAACTGATTTCCTTCCTTTTATCTTAAGTTAGCTGCTAAATGTTACTCTCATACACTCATCTTCCAAGCTACTTGTCAGCTTCACATTTACATCGTGTTTACAGTAAAAATATGGATAAAATAATTAATTTAAATATGGTTTTAAATAATTAAAGAGAGTTCTTGTCTAATAGTGTATCCATTCTGATGCAATTTTAATTTGTATTTTTTATTAACCTTACACTTGTCTTCGTACAATTACAGAAAGGCAGTTGATAATGTAAGGAATGTGAATGTTTAAACTCTTTGGTTGCCGAAACCCGATATATTGGCTTTTGCTACACCAGCGAGAAGTGTTGAATCCGATGAATCGAACCCATGATTAATAAAATAATCATATACGTTTTCGACAGAGTGTGAGAGAGTGTGTCAGTGTTACATTTGTATATATTATTAATAAAAAATAATATAATAATATACTATAACTGTCATAAAACAGTGAGACAGTCTCAGTCCTTTTTTATTTAACATTATTATGGATAAAATAATAGAATAGGTGTCTTCACTGGACCTAGGTTACAGAATGGACAAAATTGTTATCAATATACATGACTCTGCAATACTAGCAGAGAATGAAGATGACATTTAGAGAATGCTCTACAAATTCCACCTCACATCTAAAAATTTAACATGACGCTTTCTACTAGAAAAACGAAGTGCTTAACGATATCAAAAGAGCCTCTGAGATGTAAACTGATCATCGATAACACATCTATTGAACAAGTCATGCGATTCACTTTCCTAGTCATAGAGATCGGTAGCTACAGTGACTTATATGACGAGGTGCGAGCACAAACCAACAAAGCGACAGTTGTGGCTGGCTGCTTGCGCGACACCATATTGAGTAACAAATACGTGCTATCATCATGACGTATGAAATAGAGGTCAGAGCCGATACCAATAGAATTTAGAACCTTCTTAGAGTAGCAGAAATGCGAACCCTACGCTCCATCGCAAGCAAAACCATCAGAGATCGGATCAGAAATGAAACGATAAGGTCTGGCTGTGGTGTTGGCGACATAGTGAGATGGGGAAGAAGCAAAAGGCGCTTTTGGAAAGACCACGTAGACCGCATGGAAAATATAAGATTTGCAAAAATTGTTAAAGATGAAAACCCAAGCAGCAAGAGATTACCAGGTAGGCCGCCGAAGAGATGGATAGATGGCTGGACATCATCATCCCAGCATCAGCCTACCGTCACAAACAGGTCATACGACCTAAACTAAGAGGAAGAAGAATAAGAAGATCAATAAAAAAAAAAATTAAATTAAAAGATTTTATTAAATGCAATAGTTAATGGGAGCGACGTAAAATAAGAACAGTGGATAGCCAGCCACATAGAGCCTTATCTTGCCTTTAGAATTACTTTATTTAAAATCGCGGCTATTTTGGCTTAATTATCCCAACGGCAAACAAAGGGATAGCTAACATACATAAGTTTTATTTTTATACTTATAACTATGGAGTGCCGATCGAGGTTCAAAAACTCAAACATGGTAAAATAACGACGTATGCAAATTAGTTGTGAGTTTTGTTGAGTTATGGATGCGAAAGGCACAAGACAGGAATACGTGTAGAAGTATGGGGGAGGCCTATATTCAGCAATGGACGACAACGGCTGCTTAAGTAAGTAAGTTTGTTGAGTTATGGCAATGTAGTTTTTCCATTGAAAAACTAATCTAAAAACTTTCTTAGTAATTTCAATTGAATTACTTATCTTAAGTTATTTCATTACAATAAAGAGCGCTTATCGATTTGAATAACCTATAAATACCTTCTTATTTGAACGCAAAATGCAAAACTTAAATGAAACTTACAGCGGAATGAATACATAAATTGAGCACGCTGCTAAACTTGGGTAAGCCCGTAAAGAAGCAGGATAGCAATAACTTTGAGGGCTTGACTTTGAATAACTTAACGAGATAAAGTTTCTTTCACTCGGATTATTCGAGTCGGCTTTATGATTTGATTGGAATCAGTTTTTTGTCGGTTCTAGAAGGATTATCTCCGTAAGACTGTTCTGCAAACATAGTTTTTTTCTTTTCTCCGACATTATTGTTTTCTCTCCGAACGTTCTCTGAGCGCAGACAAGTTTATTTACGTCAATATTAAATTTCATTTTACTTTTCAGGAATCGCGTTGCAGAAGATAAAGTAAATATTTTTTACTCTTCGAAATTTCCCTTGACGTTTTCCGAGCTCTGACATTCCCTTTTCTAGAGACGGGAATTTAGATTTCGAGATATTTAGGTAAAATTGTTGACAGCGAAGGATGAAAATTGATTTTTAAGCACTTCAAAATGTGATGGCATCTATTTTTGGGTAAAGAAATTCATAAATTTTTTACATATTTTTTCAAATTAAATTTTTCAGAAATTCACAAGTTATACTTCTTTGGAGTCATTTCGAGTACATGGAAAATGTATTTTTCTACTGAATTCAATTGAAAAATATGTATGATATATATGATTTGTAAATTACACAATTTACGCACATAGAAATAGTTTTCTTTTTGCCATTTTCCAATTTAAGTTATGTTCTCCAGGACGCGCTGTCTTGAGTCAGCTCTTTCTTGAGTCTACATTTATTGAGCGTTACTTAAATTTTATTTATTTATATATTTAATAAAGTTATAGCCCTTAGAATCACGGATGTAAGCAAGCCCTCCCACCGCGACAAGGTTAAATATCGTAAGGGAGAACCATCATTCAAAAACAACTGCGCTTGGCTGGTCACATCATCAGAATGCCTGAGACAAGATTCCCAAAGAAAATTATTTGCTTTCAGCTATCTCAAGGGAAACGTTCACATGGTGGTCACACAACAGTCACAACGCAGTCACAAGAGGAGGAGGAGGAGAAAGGAGAGACCATCGGGAGACGGAGACGGCTACACTATCAGCACCTTCTCTTGCCCCAGATGTCCCAGGATTGAGCTCTTCAGCCACAAGCACAACCGTAAAGGACAGTCATGCTCGGACATAAGGAATAGCCGGTAATGATATTTCATTTTAAAAATTATAAAGTATTGTATGGGCACTAAAAGTGATTTATCCAGGATCAAAAATTACTTTAATACGAATATTTAAAATTATAATAAATAATTTGGTTTGAATCCACTAGACGACTATTTGATGGCTATTTCACGCAACTCATAACACTATATGCAAAAAAACATTTTTTCGTATTATTTCATGGATGAAATTTATTAACGAGTTTTATTTTATTATTCAGACAATATGCAATATGCTGATATGAGAAAGGAATGTAGAGCGGAAGAAGGTATTATGAACTAAATTATGAAAGGATTGCTGCTTTGGTTCTGACATATGGAGCGCATGGATGGAGAAAGAATGGTTAAGAAAGTATACGTTAATGATGCAAATGGAGTACGGAGTTGAAGCAGACCGAGGAAAACATGGCATGATCAAATTATTCAAATTTTAAAGGTTGGTCATGTTAGAATTCGGAAGAATCGACGTGCATGTATGACTCGCTGTATAAATATGGAGGAAGCTAGAGAGGTGTGTCAAGATAGGTTAGTGTGGTGGTTCATTCTCTCTGCCTACCCCTGCGGAGAAATGTCATGATGGTTTGTTTGTTTGTTTTGTTTGTATCAGACAATAATTAGTAAGGAAGAAACAAGGTTAATTGTCAGGAATAATAGGTCCATTGTGGGATAAGCAAGTAATAGAATATTCAATACGTTCGTTAAAACAACGAACGAGTAGACAGTTATGATACCCTTTCCGGGATCCGCCATTGACGGAACCACAACAATACCATCTTGATTAACAATACAAATTGAACGACGCGACCCGAGATGGTAGACCTCGATCCGCGCGGCAATTAGGAGAAGTGCAGTAATGAAAATAGCTTATCAGGGCGGTGCTTTGATCCACCGCATCCGCCCCCGCTCTCACCCCCGTCCACCCTTCACCCCGCTTATGGGGAATTTGATCATCAAATCCAATCGCCGCCCAAAGTGGATCACGTCGCGGCAACTACGTCAAGGTTTATGGAAAAAATGTATTGTTTTCTTGCTTGATCAAAATACTATGCCCGTATGAAATAAGATACACTTTTATTTCTTCTTCTTCTTTAACAGCCGTTGTCGTCCACTGCTGGACATAGGCCTCCCCCATACTTTTCCATGTATGACATGTCGTACGGGGGGTGGTTGGCATTACAACGCCATGCTTGCCAAACGGGTTGGCGAGGTTTCCTTCCACGTTAGCCTATGCATTAATATTATCCACCGAGGTTATTCACACTCGATCTCTCACATTTCGCATAGTTTCCAGGGGAGATTAAAGTCGAGGAGGTGTGGATAAGTTTTTGGGATCAGATCAATCCTCCAGCGTAGGATATAGCAATAGGATCCCCCTTACTCCCCCTTTTATTTCTATACCATTATATTTCATTTAGTCACTATATCACAAAATAAATAATGCAACCTCAAAAAGTTCATCTGTGGGTTTTTTAAGCATTAGAACATTTAATTCTTTCATATGATATAAAAAAAATCCTTCACCTATATTTTCATTGTTAGTATATTTATTATAAACTGTTAAATTAAAAAAACTTTGTTTTATGTAACTATCACAATCGTATTTTTATTTTACGCGAGAGCTGTTTCGTCAACCTATGTTTACATCATCAGGTGTTACAATTTTTTTTTTGTAACACCTGATGATGTCAACATAGGTTGACGAAACAGCTGTCGCGTAAAATAAAAATACACAAAACAAAGTTTTTTTTTAATTTAACAGTTTGTAATGTTAAAGTATCACAGTGTTTCGGCCATAACAACGGAGTATTTTAATTATTATTTTTTGTGAATTGCATATTTTTCCGAAACTTTGAAAATAAAAATGTGACTAATATATGACAATTAATACTTTTACATATAATAAGTGAATGCTGAGCGAATATTTTAAACGCAAACAATGTAATGAACGGTTCATTTAGATGGTTTGGACATAATTAAAGGGAAAAGTTATTGAAGAAAGTATAGATTAAAATGATTGTAAATGGAACTAAAAAATGAGGAACATTGAGGAAAATGCAACAAGATCAATTATATCAATTATTGAATGCCGGCCACCTGAGGAGTCGGAGAAATCGATGTGCGCGCGTGACACGATGTATGAATGTTGAAGAAGCGAGAAAAGTATGTCAAGTAAGAAAAGTGTGGCAGTGCATTATTTCTGCCTACCCCTTCGTCAAGATGACGTGATGGTCAGTTAATAGTTAGATTAACAATGTAAATCTTCTTTTTTAATAGTCTCGTCTCAGGTCCACCCGACTAGGAGATCACTGTATGAATGCTCTCTCACCATTGTGATTTTCTGGGAAGCGTTACTGGAGTGGTTTCCCGTTGCCTTCTCCTAACAAAGTGATTGGTGTAAGTAAATAAAGGAAACCTTAGGAGTCGGAAAAATAGTTGGGCGCGTATTCATGTTGAAGAGGCGAAAGATGTATGACATGAAATAACAGTTTGGGTATCCTAATTTCGAAGCGGCATGATGGTTATTCAGTTAGTAAGTTAGATATAGAATATAGAACAAGTCGCTAGACGCAAATGGCATTGGATCGGTCGCACTCTTGAGACGGAACCCAGCCTGCATCGCTCAGGGCGCACTAGACTGGTCCCCTATGGGGGAAAGAGAAAGCGAGGCAGACCTAGAACCACCCAAAGAAGAGCCCTGCAGGACAAGATTAAGGCAGCAGGCCTCACTTGGGATGATGTTAGGCATCAGACATGCGATAGAGTCGGATGGAGAAGATTCCTTGAGGCCCTATGCACCACGGAGGTGTGGCAGGACAAAAAGAAGAAGAAGTTAGATATAATAATGTCATTCTGTTACATTGTCATATGCTGGAGATAGTTGGATAAATATTTATAAAGTATTAGTATTTATAACTCCGTATATTTTAAGTAATAAAATATGAGCTGTTTAAAGCCGTGGCGAGGTACGTTGCAAGTTGGTTTACGGAGGAATTTAATACGGTGGTAGTTCCGTTCAGGTCGGAGGACGGATGGAGTAAAATAAAATGGGTTTTCCGGGCGCCACGCCGAGCTTGCTACGTCAAACGAGATTGCTAACCATTATGGAAAGAGGATTCATACTATATCAACAATACTTAGAAGGCTCGTGACAAATGAAACAGATTTTTATTTAAGATAAATTTTTTTTTTAGAATTTCATCTTAACTGTTTAACCCATAGACCGCTAAGTAAACGTTACTCTATCTGTCAACGCTACGCGACACATACTTCGTCGACGTATTTTGAATAAAATGTCACTTTAAAAACGATATTTTCTTATAAACTAGTTAATTATAGCAATAATTGACTAAATATAATAACCGAGCCATAGAGGGCTCCCTTCGCTTACCCGAAGCTGTTATAGGCGCAGCGGCGCCTTTCGTCAGCTTAACTCGTGCACTCCCTAGGCCCGTTCCCCGTCCATGCGGGACTTACGTTAAAAAAAAAAGTATATTTGCAACCAAGGGGTTCCCAGACCACATTAAAGTTACGGTACTCTCCCTCGATGTCCCGCCGTACACACATAGCAATACAACGTCAAAAAAAAATACACAATTGATACAAAAATAACATATGCTAGAGAAAGATTAAAAAAATAAATAATGCACAGCAGGAGGCACAGGAGGGAGAGAGGAGATAAAATGCAGGATGGGGGAATAAAGGAAATTTATTAAATATGTAATTTAATTAAAAATTAATTAAAAATGAAGCATTAAACTGGCAAAAGAAGAATGAAAGTAAAACAAATGCAGTACAAATGAGATCTCTAAGACGAATGTGTGGTAAATCTGTATATGATAGAGTGTCAAATGCAAGTATAAGAACTGAATGCGGTGTGAATGAAAGTGTTGGAACAAGTCACATGGAAAGAATGAGTGAAGAAAGTATATGTAAACGGCGTGAACGGAGCTAGAAATGGAGGAAGGCCGAGAAAAACGTGGCACGATCAAATCAATCAAAGATTAAATGTCGGTCACGTGAGGAGTCGCGCAAATATGCGTAGTAATTGAATAATATAATGTAGTTCTTACTTCGCCCTAAAGACGGCATCCGTGGTACATGACATGTGCACAACGAACAGTTTTTTCTCTTTTGCTTTATTTTATGTTTAAACCACTTTGCACCTTTGTGATAACCAGCCTTCAATTATGTAGAGAGGTTCTATTTTAAGCTGTCGTATTCATCCCACGTACCGTTACAAAATAGATCAACGTTTACTATCAAAATTCGTAGTGCATACCACTTAATGCGCCTCTGTACCAATTATTTTACGTTGGGTCAATCATTTGATTGCTTACTTTGTGAGAGACAAAGCGCAAATTTATTCATCACTGTACAAATTTAATATGCATTAAACCTTTATTTATGTATTCGTGGTTACAAATAATAAATATCATCATTTGATTTATCTGTATATGATAGAGTGACAAATGCAAATATAAGAAGTGAATGTGGTACGAATGAAAGTGTTATGAACAAAATTAGGAAAGGGTCATTAAGTTGGTTAGGACACATGGAAAGAATGAGTGAAGACATATTGGTAAAAAAGGTATGTGTAAACGGCGTGAACGGACCTAGAAATAAAGGAAGGCCGAGGAAAACGTGGCACGATCAAATCAATCAAATATTAAATGTCGGTCACGTGAGGAGTCGGAGAGTGCATGACAAGATGTATGAATGAAGAGGAAGCGAAAGAAGTATGTCAGGACAGAACAGTGTGGCGTTCCATTCTTTCTGCCTACCCCTCCGGGGAAACGGCGCGATGGTAAGTTTTTAAACGTAAACGTTGAAAGTACTAAACTATATTACCATAAATCTTAAATATGGAAAAAAGGAGCGGCGAAAGAATTATTCCACATTTACGGAAAAAAATATTCTCTTAAAATTTTTTACAGACCCAGAAAAAGGGAAATATTATACAATCTGATTTTTTTGACAATTTCATCTTTACTTGACAAGTTTATAAAATTATCGCACGAAATATCGAGTGCATGCCAAAAAAAAAGCTTTGATATGCCAACACCTATTGGATATCATAAAATATATTCGAGTGGAAATACATAAAATTTGCTGTATAAAGTTTAGTGCCAGTCCTTGATTGGAAGTTGAGCTTCAAAGCGGATCAAACTTTATCCCCAATTTCCCAAACCTTCACACAAATTTCCATTCATGACCTGATGTAATCTGGAAACAAAGTTGCCCACGATCTGGCAATTGAAGCCGGCGGAGAAAATTCAACGGAATTAATCCAATATCTAGCATTCTGTTATGAAAATTGTTATTAAATGAGTATTTTCGGTAAGCTTTTTAGATCTGAAACGGAACTGACACTTAAAGACATTTTATTAGCATTAAAATTGGATTTTGACATAAAACGAAATTCGTGAAGGCGAAATTTTGCACAGCGAAATCATATGAAAGATACTCGTATGTACCAGGGGTATTTTGGTTTGGACTTTACTGATTGCACATTGTTTTAAACACATATTTTTAAGATTCACAGCTTTGCGAGGGTGATCCCAGAAGTTATTGAATAACTGACGACAAACAGTCAGTTATGCAATAACTTATATAATTAAGTTAAACGATAAAGATATAACATCGTCAAAACATGTAGAGAAAAATAGACTTAAATGTATGAAAATTTATGTTTTAACTAAAATAAATATATTTAACTTTTTATCACGAGTTTTAGCTAATTCAAGAAGGAATCAACTATATTGTTAACGATGTAAATGGAAGCAGAAATAGACCGAGGAAAACGTGGCACGATCAAATAAATCAAATATTGAATGTCGGCCATGTGAGGAGTCAGAGAAATCGTGCATGCTTGACACGATGTATGAATGTTGAGGAAGCAAGAGAAATATGTCAGGAAAGAAAAGTGTGGCAGTCTATTCTTTCTGCCTACCCCTTCGGGGAGACGGCGTAATGGTTAGTGAGTTAGTTAAATTTTTTCTTTTGTTGCGGTATTTAGAGAGGAAATAATGTTATCAAATAAATTCGATTGAATAGAAAATGTTTCACGTAAACGTATACGTATGTGAGCATATTTTCTCTCACATGCGTATTGTGCAATCAACATGTAACATTGTAGGAATGAGTGGAGAAAATTTGATCCAAGTTCGCACGTACTTCCTACCCCAGTTATGTCGTCTAGCCTTTATAGATGGAGGTCTGCCTATACATATAAAGTGTAGGGGAGGATTCGATCTTAAATTTGATTTAACTTTTGCAATTTTAACTCCTCCCTGGGAGTCGCGGTACCTGAGAACTGCGCCTAGCAAATTTGAATTGGAGATGAATAAGTGAGGTAAGATATAAACCTGCGTTCGATAAGTAACTTTTGATTGAATTTGTCAACACGTGTTTCAACTGATGTGGGGACAATTATGTCTATAATGTTTTCTGCAAAATCTTCATATTTACGTCAACTCAGTACTGTAGTTCACTTTTTTTTTTTTTACATAATTCTTACAGAGCATACATTATCGAGAAAAAATGATGAGTTATATGGATTATTTTAAATAAAATGCAAGTCGTGATAAATAAATACTTTGCTATTTCTACATATTTCAAAAAATTATTTATATCAATGTTGTTATTTGAAATTTCATGGTACAAGTTCATTGTAAATAATTAAAATAAAAAAATCTTAACTAACTAACTAACCATCACGCCGTCTCCCCGGAGGGGTAGGCAGAAAGAATGGAACGCCACACTGTTCTGTCTTGACATACTTCTCTCGCTTCCTCTACATTCATACATCTTGTCATGCACGCACGTCGATTTCTCCGACTCCTCCCGTGTCCGACATTCAATATTTGATTGATTTGATCGTGCCACGTTTTCCTCGGCCTTCCTCTATTTCTAGCTCCGTTCACGCCGTTTACATATACCTTCTTTACCATTCTGTCTTCACTCATTCTTTCCATGTGTCCAAACCATCTTAATGACCCTTTCCTTATTTTGTTCATAACAATTTCATTCGCACCACATTCACTTCTTATACTTGCATTTGTCACTCTATCAAATACAGATTTGGCACACATTCGTCTGAGAGATCTCATTTCTACTGCATTTATTCTACTTTCATCCTTCTTTTGCCAGTTCCATGCTTCACTTCCATACATAAGGGTCGGCACAAGAACACCATTGTGCACTGCCATCTTGGCTTTTTTGGATAGGCTTTTGTTTGCGATGTAAAAAAAAAATCTTAAAAGTATGTATTTAGTTAATTCCACTTAGATTTTGGGTTCGACCGATTTGGTTAGAAAAAATAATAGACTAACAACAAGAAATGAATGTTGTTAATTGAAATCTCGGAGTAGAAATTTTAAGGGTTGGTCATGTCAGAAGCCGGAAGAATCGACGTGCGTGTATGACTCGCTGTATGAATGTGGAGGAATCTAGAGAGGTATGTCAGGATAGAGTAGTGTGGCGGTCCTTTCTCTCTGCCTACCCCTGCGGAGAAACGGCGTGATGGTTTGTTGTTGTTGTTAGTAGAAATTCATTGTAAATAATGAAAAAATATACATAAAAAAAAAAAAAATCCATTTAGGTTTATGACCAGAAGATGGCATCGACCGGCCATTATCGGATTTAGCCATAAACCTAAAGACATTTTATATTATTGTTTGCTTTTATTTTTAAAACCAATTTTCAAATAAATTCTCAAAAAATTGTACAAACAATAATGAATAATCGAGTCAATTTTTCATGATATTAGAATATAAATTTTAATGGTATTCCAATGATTTTTTTTTCCACTTGAAAAAAATTATGTTATTTTCGGACTACCAAATTAATAAAACTTATGTCGCCATATAATATTATATCAAATTCTTACCAATCTACGTTTCAAACGGTTTGGACGCGTGTTTTAACTGCTCATATTGAGGACACTTTTATCTTAAATATTATCTAAAACATCTTAAATAGATATATACTCGTAGACAGTACAGAGAAGAAGGTACAAGTACTCTTATATTTTTATCAGTATGGTGAATGAACATAAATATTGGTTGGGTTACATGGAAGACCTACAAGTATATCAAGCAATTTACGGGAAAAAATGTGGATTTTTCTGGAATAAAATAATGACGAGCAAATTTGAATAGTTTGAAACAATATTTTTATACTTAGAATAAGTTATAACACCGCAAAATAATAAAACGGTAAATGTATGATATGTTCACACGATTGTATAATATTTAACTTATGCTGGTGAAAAACATAAGGTAAATAGTGTCTTTGGTAGGCATCTAAATTAAGCATATTTTCTGAATTTTTATTTCTTTTGTCATTTTATGAAAAATGCGAGGGGTAATATGTTTTGTACTCGTACTTACGTCTGAAGAATTGTTGAAAATTATGTTAACATACTTTTAAATTTTTTTACACAACTTGTTAAAACCAACCGGTTTCGCTCTCGCCGAAGCATCGTCAGGGTTACAAAATAAATCGTATTTTGAAGAACAACAAAAAATCATGTACAAACTAGTGAAAGCTTTTAAATTTTAAATTTAAAATTAATTGATTTTAAATTTTCTGTAAGAGACTTTTGATGTGAAGTGCTATGTCTGGTCTGTATTACTCTATGGCTCGGAGACTTGTACCCTGAAAGTGCACACTATGAACCGATTGGAAGCATTCGAGATGTGGTTGCATAGGATAATGCTTCATATACCGTGGATAGATTTCGTCAGCAATTTGAAAAGGTTTTGAGGAGAGCCAATTGTAGTAGACAACTGCTAAAGGACGTTAAGGTCCGTAAAATTTTATATCTGGGTCACATTCTGGGGGGAGATAAATACAGTTTGCTCCAACTAATACTGATGGGAAAAAATGAGGGGCAGCGTGGTCCTGGTAGAAGGAAGGCAAACGTCTTGGCTGTGCAACATAAGAGACTGGATCGGGATGAAACATGTGGGGGAGCTGTTCCAAGTTGCGTAAGATAGAGAATTCTTCGCCGGAGTGATTGCCAACGTCAGGGGGACCTGATACGGCACGCGAAGAGAAGAAGAGACGTTTAGGCGTTGAAAATATAATAAATATCCCAAAAAAAAACAATTTACAAATATACTTACTAATTTGATTTGACACAATTCGATTTTCTAGGGCTTACTTAAAGTCTAAAACCTCTTTAAATATGCTCTTTAAATATTATAATCTATTAAATATGCTCTTTAAATATGCGTATAAGTGTTATTTAACTAACTAACTAACCAACCATCACACTGTCTTTCCGAAAGGGTATAATGGACTATCACACTTTAACCGATGCGACACTCCATCCTTCTCTTTTTGCCCCGCGGGAGACGCGGTGTGATGTGTTGCGAACCTTATCGCCACCAATAGGCATCTCCCGCGCACAATTCGATCGTAAAAGATCCACAAAATAAATCTAAAACAAACAATATAAAACACAATGATAGAAAATAAAATAACACAATAAAAATAATTTAACACATAATGTTCTTTTTAGATGGCGCACATATTGTCTATTTAATTTAAGTTCCACGTATCCACCGTTTTTTTGATTAGCTGTAATTAGGCACTTAAAACAAACCATCACCAGCAAGAACTTTAAAATAATTTTGAGGAAATTATTCAAATTGTCATTGAAACAAATGAAAAATTAATTTTTACAGCTGTCAAAATTCTTTATAAGTGAAGAAACTTTAAACATCTCTTTAAAATTTTAACATGAAAACAGTACAAAAGTTATTTAAGAAAATCATATTATAATATTGACGACTGTGATTTATATTTAAAAAAAATCACGGAGTTTATTGAACTTTAAAGACTTTTGAGTGTACAAAAATTTCGATTCACCATTATAACCAATTTAACGTAAAGCGCTAGAAAATCTGCCGATAGCGAGGGAGCTTATACTGAATAAGGCCGATCGTAGCTTGTTCGGCTAATGTCTACATAGTGGCGCTTAAAACGAGTTTCCCGAGTAAACATGGAGTCGGGGATTGCTTCTTTCTGGAATCCTTTTGGATTTCTTTAACGACATTATTTCGTAAATGAATTCGACATGGCGCTTTGAACCGTGCATCTCTTTGTGATGATACCGAGTGGCAGCTGACGACTCGGATCGTATTTTAGGTTCTGGAAATAAATGTTGAATTAAGAGTGAATTCATTCTATAGTATGGATTGTGTGCTCATATTATCTAGAGGAAAAATATTGCTGGTAAGCGTATATGGTTATTTTTGTATGAAGTGTTTACATGAAGTGTATTCATATAACGCACGTTTAATGTAAAGGAAGTTACTTAGTTACAGACAAAAAATAACAAAACACTGATGAAGGACTTCCGTGGCCGAAATGTTTGTATTTTAATTATATTTTTTTAATCAAGTAAGTGCTGTTTACAAAGTAATAAACATTTCAATGAATCCGCAACACAAAGTTATGACGAATATAGGAGAAGCTACTTAAGATTGGTATATTTTAATATAAGATATATAATATTATGTACGAAAAAAAAAGTAAAATATCGATTATTTTATAAGTCTGAAGTTTAATGTTACATACAAAAAATGATAAAAAAAACTATGTCATAAAAAAAATGGAAAAAAATACTCGTATATAAAAAATATGACTACTTTCTAAAAATCACAAAATTTTATTGAAAATATAATAATTATTGTTGTTGAGCTGTTACGATCATCGAAACATGAGCTGACACAGTTCGAAATAAATCACTTCTCATAACCATAGAGATGAAAACCCTTAGAAAAATAACAGGAATTACTCTACGCGATAGAATAAGAAACCCCACGATCAGAAAAAATGTGTGATGTACAGGATGATATGAGATAAGGGAGACAATGAATAAGGTATTGGAGAGACGGAAGAATGGACGCCCAGAGACTGCCATACCTCGCCTACATGGGAAATCACATGGAAGGATGTCTGGAAGACTCCCCAAAAGATGAAAGGACAACTCAGAGTCCACGTCAAAAGAGGCGGTAAGCTCTGCATAAACAGGCCCTTGCGGCCTCTGGCCAGTATAAGAAGAAGGAGAAGAAGATCTGTTTAGAGTTTGAAATCTTTTCAGCTTTCCTTATAAATAGTTTATCTATTAGATATTGTTCCGAGTTTTTGTAAATCAAAATCATGTGTTGATTACATGGTATATTGCTCCTCCAATGATGAAAGTATATCTTCAAAACATGACTCAAAAATTAACTCATAAAAGTGAAATCACAAGTGTTTTGGATGAATAAAATATCGGAGTTTTAGATACCGACATTTTTTACCTAAAATAAAATTGTAGGTTACTCGGAGCTGGTTTCAAAATTTCTCATTAATGTGCCTTCCACTATTTAAACGCTTTGCCATACTTTAAAGCTACAAGCAACCACCGGATTATTTGATGAACCGAGAGCAACGTTTGAAAGTTAAACAGGAATCAGAAATAGGGAATTAATTGGGATAAGGTATTCATGTAAAGGCAACCGTCTTACCTTATTGCGTATCAAAGGTTTAAATTAAGGTGCTTTGTGAAATACGACTACTAAAAGTTTATCATTGTGGAACGTTAAAGGAGGAATTAAAAGGGTTGGGTCTCAACAATACAAATGGGTTGTTACTTTGTAAAGTTATTACGAAGTATAAAAATATTCTAAAGCAGACGTATTTTTATAAGGTCCTCTTCCACTCGCGTTGTACAAGCTATTTATATTCTTCGCTCGTAACTAATGCCTTTCATAATATAATACACTACAAGGATTTATGGTTGCTTGCCACCGACATTCAAACGAGGTGCTCACAACAATACAAGATAGTTAACAATCGCGCAATTATCGTTTCTCAAATTACTCTCATCGTCATCCACTCCCAATGTCCCACAATTTTCAAGTATAAGTAATACGTAACCACCGATTTTTGCATATTTAAAAACTTTTCATCCGTCTTCTTCTTCCTCTTTTAATAGATCTGTGGATCTGTTTTTATGGCGTCAAGGTCTCCTGGGACACAGAACTCCAACTGTCTCGCCATCTCCTTGCAGGTCTTCCGGGTTGGCGAGTTCCCATTGGCACGTTGTTTGCGGCTGCTTGGGGGAGTCTATCGTCGCTCATTCGTTCTACGTGGTCGCGCCAGAAGCGTCTTCTTTTCTTGCCCTATCTGATAATATCTTCGGTATCGCAGGTCTCACGTATTACTGTGTTTCTGATTCTGTCCCTCAGTGTTTTGCTCAGAATAGCGTGGAGTGTCTTAATTTCGGCGGTTCGTAATAGTGCTTTGGTTCTATTTGTGTCAGCCTTCGATTCTTTACCATTACTCATTATAAGTTATAATGGGTCTGACACATGTCTTACTTTTCATCCAATTTAATATTTTTTTATCATCTTGCTAGGTTGGCCTAAACAGACTTCTGGGAGCAAAGGGCGCAGGTTCGAGGATCTTGGAATAAAATCACCAAGGAAGCTAAAACTCTTCAAGAGCTGTTATGCCATATGAAGTAAGTATGTCATGATACTGAAACTGTTCACTTTTTAAACTATTAATATTTACTATATTTTATGGGAGTGATATGTTTCGTTTTGCTAGGTCATTATGCTATATCTGGATTCTGGCATTATTGAAATGGATAATGCCTTATCGGGGCGAAATATATCACTCCCATAAAATATAATAAAACTTATACATATTATAGAGCTATACGTATTTTTTCAAGAAACAAGTGATATTGATATTCTGCTTATATTAAATAAAATTAAATAAAATAAAATTAAAATTAAAACATATAGTCAATTTTGTATTACATATTAATAAATAATATTTTATTTTATTATTACCATTATTATTTTATAAACTTAATCATTAAGTGTTAACCCTGTTATATTTATTTAACCCTGTTTTTATGTATCACAATTTTTATTTTCATTTTCCCCGACCGATGTTTCATACCCTTATCGGGGAACAAATACACGTAAAGGTTCGAAAAATCATGAAAATTTAACTGTTGATAAATTATTATAACACCTGATGATGTCAACATAGGTTGACGTTTCGTCAAAAATAAAATAAAAATTGTAATACATAAAAGCAGAGTTTTAAAATTTAACACTTAATAATGTTGAAGTATTATCGTGTTTCGGACTATTTATAATTTTGATTAAAACTTTTTCTAAAAACTAACTAACTAACTAACCATCACGCCGTCTCCCCGGAGTGGTAGGCAGGAAGAATGGAACGCCACGCTGTTCTGTCGTGACATACTTCTCTCGATTCCTCTACATTCATATGTCTTATCATGCACGCACGTCGATTTCTCCAACTCCTCAAGTGACTGACATTTAATATTTGATTGATTTGATCATGCCACGTTTTCCTCGGCCTTCCTTTATTTCTAGCTTGAATGTGAGTTATTTTTCGAAATTGGTTTTTGATAACTAACCAACAAACTATAATAAATTGCATTTTTATTTTTAATTTACTACCTGAAAAGTATACATAATAATTTTAATTGAATCTTCTGACGCATAAAGTTCACAAATACATTTAATAAAGTAATACAGATTATCAAATGCAATTTAATTTACTGAAATGCCAATTCATATATAATATAAAATACTTGATCTAAATACCGGCTTATTTCTTTAGATTGGATCAAACGGAATACATTTTTGAAAAAACAAAGAATTTAATCTCTAGAGTTGAAATATGAAATGGGGTTCTTTTGCAGCGCTCAAAGGGGGCGGTAGCCGGACTTAGGGCAACCCAAGGGAGTTGAAGGGGGTGGTTGGGCAGCGTTTCATTCCAGGGAGATTAAGGTAAACAGGTTGGCTCCGATATCAAAATGTACATTAAAAATGTATATCTAAACGAATAACCCCAGATAAAAGCTTACAAGAATTTTTCTCCAACAAATTATCAAAAGGCAAAAAAATAATGCCTAATTACCGTTTTTAATAAATTTTAACACAGAAATGTAAAATCAAAATAAGGCTATTAAAAATAATATTTTAAAAGCGAGCTCGTTTAATGGTGGAAATCTTGGCTCTTGGTCAAAATGGGTGGGAGGTTAGACCTTTGCTGGACATAGGTCGTTTTTTGCTTCACAAGCAATTATCACTGCTTATTCTTTGAGAAAAAATAGCTTTTGCGAGAAAATTTTAAAAATTCTGGCACCAGACTTCGATAGTGTATATAATTGTAACGGAAAAAATTAAATTACATAATATAATATAATATATAAGGTGTATAACTTTGCTTCCGCCGTTTTTTTCCGAAATTCGAGGCTTTATCGTAAAAAACTGGTTCATTTATAATTCAAAGTATTGTCCATCGCTGGCCACTACTTTCTCCCATCTTTCGGGCAGCATACGAATCCCGCGTTGAAAAAACTGGTCATCTTTTGAAGCGATCCACGAATCGATCCAATTTTTTACTTCTTCATAAGACCGGAAGTGCTGGTCAGCTAGGCCGTGTGCCATTGATCGAAACAAGTGATAGTCCGAGGGAGCAACGTCTGGAGAATACGGCGGGTGGGGTAGGACTTCCCATTTCAAAGTTTCCAAGTATGTCTTGACCACTTTCGCAACATGGGGTCGAGCATTGTCATGCTGTAAAATCACTTTATCATGTCTCTCGTTGTATTGCGGCCGTTTGTCTTTCAATGCTCGGCTCAAACGCATTAATTGCTTTCGATAACGATCGCCTGTGATTGTTTCAGTCGGTTTTAACAACTCATAATACACTACGCCGAGCTGGTCCCACCAAATACTGAGCATAACCTTGGAACCTAATATAAATAGGGGGGTTGAAAACTATAATAGTTATCTTAAACAATGCCTAGAACTCTTAAAGATTCATAAATTTACTGATAATTAATGCTTTGAGCGTTATGGAAAATGGCTCCTAGGAATTGATTTGCAGCGAAGTCTATAAATATCTTCGCTGGTTTTGGGATTCCACTTGGGCCTTATTATGTGATAGTTTCTCGTTGTTTTCCACCTTTTTGTATATTACGGGTTATTTGAACCAATTACTGGTTACGAAAGGAGGGTTGGTGCTGGGAATAAAATAAATGGCGCACTCAAAGTCATTACTGCAAATAGGAATATATCCACAGAATCAAAGATGGCAGTACACAATGGAGTTCTAGTGCCAACCCTCATGTATGGAAGTGAAGCTTGGAGCTGGCAAAAGAAGGATGAAAGCAGGATAAACGCCGTAGAAATGAGATCACTAAGAAGAATGTGCGGGAAAACGTTGTATGATAGAATACCGAACGATGAAATAAGAAAGAAATGTAGGGCAGATGACTGCATCATGAATAAAATTAAAAAAGGATCCCTGAGATGGTTCTGACATATGGAACGAATGGATGAGGGTAGAATGGTTAAAAAGTTGTACACAAGCAGCGTGAGTGGGAAAAGAAGCCGAGGAAGACCGAGGAAAACATGGCATGACTAAATTAGTCAATTACTAAAAGGCGGCCACATTCGAAGTCGGAATAATCGTCGTGCGTGCATGGTTCGATGTATGAATGTAGAGGAAGCCCGAGAGGTATGCCAGGACAGGCCAGTGTGGTGATCCATCCTCTCTGCCTACCCCTCCGGGGAAATGGCGTGATGGTTAGTTAGTTAGTTATTGGTTACATTTCATTACCTATTGTTTCTCATGACATGTGATAGGTAGCTAATATATCGCTATTTTAATCTCACTTGAATTCTACAAGAATAACCTTTTTTACACTGTCATCGCCGGGAATCGAACCCGAGACTTTCTGTGTGGTAGTCATAGCTGTAGCCATTTTGCCACGAAAGCCGTTTACAGTTTATGGAATATTGAATTTCAAGTTATATATGAAAACGTACGTTTTAATGAATTATGAATCTTCCATATTATAATGAAATGCAATAGGATTCAAGCGACACTTCCATTACCAGTCTAGATTTCGTTGGCATTTAATGGCTTTAATTATTTTTATATCTGAACGCCATAAAATCTTAAGTGAATTTAAGTATGAAAGGAATTTTGATGATCACGTCTGATTTTTATAACATTTTGAGTGCATCCAGGCCAATTATCTGACAAAAAGATTACTTCTTTTTATAATATATAATAAACTGTATACTGGATATACTATATTACATATTGACTACCATGTCGATGATTTGAAATGTATTTTTTTTATTTTTGGACGAATTTTCATATTAGACTTTATAGCATCCAAGTCCAGATTTATTTGAACTCGTATATATCCATTGGCGAAGATAATGTTATTATTAAAATATTTATTTGTTTTAATGACCGGAAAATTAATTCTGGGCTTTGTTATTCGAAATGAGATAAATTGTCTGAAATCCGACATTAAAAATCAATAAACAATAATGATACCAATATTTAATTGGCTATTTAAACATTGGCAGAATGATAACTCATTTGATTTTACTAATTAAACGGAAACGGATAAATTTTCAGATATTTTAATGATTCATTATTATTTATTCATCGAACAATAAGCCTACCTCCACATGATATTGTTTTCATTATGGTAATCATCATCAGTTGCTATAATTGTATTGTGATTATATATTTGTGAGATTTCCATGTAATTTACTGTTTGCGGTTAGACTATATAACGACTAATTTGGAACAAATTTTTTTTTTGTGTTTTGCTATTTTTTTATCGATTAAGTATTTTTGTTTTAAAGATTTGTCATTTTACTTCACCCTTACTGAAGTCTTTAGGCGACCCTTTATTCCTGGTATTCCTCTTATAGTTTTCAATATTTGATTTAAAGGGGTGGATGCAATTGCTGGGGCGAAATCGACGTTGGTAAAAAATACTTTTGTTTTCTGCCATTAAACCCTAATATTACTTAATGTAGAAGGCAATTATTGATATTATAGAAAATCTTGACTTCATATGGTCGAACCATTTCTAATTGCGTGCTTTACTGTTTTCAAATTAATGTCTTATGTTTTAAATATGTTTTTTTTTTCTGTTAAAAAATATTCTTGTTTGAATTTGATTCTTTTTTAATTTTTGATAAATTTAAGGCGTTAACACTGTGGAATTTGCTTAATAAGGAAAAAAGTGTTTTAATGAATTATAACATTGTTTCTTCTATGTTCGCCATAACATTGTGTTGTGGATGTTTAATGTTGCTTTTTTTATATACTTTGCATACAACACACAGTGTGTTACACACTCATATTTATTAAATAACTTAAATAAAAATGAAATATCAAACCCGTTTCGGACTAACAAGCCCTTAATCAGTGATATTATGTAAATATTTAAAATATTATAAAATCAACTTATTGAACGTTAAGGCATTAACAATGTGGAATTCCATAGTAATATACTTAGGAAATTGAAAATAATTTTGTTCAATCCCCTAATTATTAAAAAAACATTAAAAAACACGACATGTTTCGGAGGATACCTCCATCTTCAGGATAAAAAATATTATAATTTTATTTTTACACCTGAAGATGGAAGTATCCTCCGAAACATGTCGTGCTTTTTAATATTTTTTAATAATAAGTAGATTAAACAAAGTAATTTTCGATTTTCTCTATATTTGATATCAATTCTCTTCAAAATTCTGAAGAGTCTTTTCCATTCTACTTTGTCGAAAGCCTTCTCCAGTGTTATGTACAAAGTATATAAAAAAAAACATTATGACATTGTTGTTCTTTGTTCTTTTTTCTCGACACGTTTTGAAAGTTTTACGCCTTCATCATCAAGAGAACAATGTAAAACTATTTAATATTGTAATATCTAACCCGCCGAAAATGATTTATAAAATATTTAACCACTAAGTAATGATAATATTTTATTTTAACATCGTGCTCTCAAAAGTAGGACATTTGAAAGTGATTCATGGAATGCGACCCCCATTCTGTAATTACAAAATTTCATAATGAAAGTGGTTCCCAAGAACCACATCTGTATGCTTGGGATATTTTTATTCATTCTTCGAGCAATTTCGAAAAAAATGTTCTAGCCAAATTTAATTTCTTAATGGATTATTTCATCTACTGGGGCAGAATCTAAATTTGAGTAAGTAATAATTGAATTAAATTCAATATATGGTATGTTATAAGTATTCAATACACATGCCAAGAGTTATATACTAGTATTATTTTTTACAACGTTTTGAATGTATACAAATACTTGTAGATGAATACTGCCGGTTATCAATTCAAGGATTAATTGTATCTCAATAGAGAAGAAGATGCAAATTAGAAACAGAATATGGTGATCGAGGTGTTTACAGGACTTATGACCTGTCATTGGTTGGGTTAAGCGCACGCTTTATGTAATACAACATTCCCCATTCAACCTTTTTCTTATGACCACCATTTCTGACAATTTTTTTGGTAGTTGTATATATATTAATCTGTAACACCACACTTCACATGGTAATTTCAATCTACACACTTTGTGTGTGATCTATGAAAATTGGATTTTTTTAAGCATTAAGCAGAAGATCTTTTTAACGCAATGTGAAAGGCACCTCGATCTGGTAGATCGAGGTGTCGAGGTGAGAGATAGTGTGTAGGTTGAAACTACCATGTGAAGTGTGGTGTTACAGATTAACATATATACAACTTCCAAAAAAATTGTCAGGCATTGGTCATAAGAAAAAGGTGGAATGGGGATGTTGTATTACATACATAACGCGTGCGCTTAACCCAGCCAGTGACAGGTCATAAGTCCTGTAAACACCTCGATCACCATATTCTAGAACTAGCATTATTATTTCAGTGCCCTTGAGATGATTCATTCATATAGATGGCGCTCCATAAATCATCCGATTTATTATTATTACTTTATCAATCACCGGTTTCGCTCCCGCCGGCGCTTTGTCAGGGTGAGAGAGTTCAATGGAAGCTCCGGTGGCAGAAGCGAAATCGGTTGGTGTTACCAAATAAAGTGGTGTTAATATAAATTATTTAAAATGGACCGTATACCGTAGACCGATAGGGTCAGTGATGCAGACGTACTGCAGAGAGTCAATAGAAAGCTGTTGTAGAGTGTGAACATTAAAAAGGTCTCATATTTGGGTTATGTGCTAAGGGGAGAAAAATATCACCTCCTTCGACTGATATTAATGGGTAAAGTGGAGGGACGTCGGGGAGTCCTCCTCCAACAAACATCTCCATTCCATCCTGTATCTGGCCGCCATCTTCTAGTTTTGCTGCTCCAGGATCCGACAGTACGTTTGCCAGGTCGGGTATTCGAGGTTAGTCCGGCTATATTTCTTGAAGTGTTCGTAACGTTGTTTTTTTTACGAGGTTAGGTTGTTGGCCTAACGCCCAACCGCCTTACCAGGGTGTTCCTTCCTTTTGCTGGAGTGGGCGGTTTGTGGCTCCAAAAATCGCCATTCACCCTCTCTCTGTTAGCTGTGGTACATCACTATATGAGTACGTCTAATATGTCACACCTAGGGTTTGCGGGATCATAAAGATCACACGTGGACGCTAGAGAGTCGGACTAGATGGTAGTGTTGTTGATGTTAGCATTTACTGGGACGCATACCTTTCAGCACAGTATGTCACCCCACGGCCCTAATCATCCATTCAAATCCCAATATGAATTTAATGACAGAACACATTTTTCTATCGCAATTTTTATTGTCACGTGAATTCTACCAGACCAAAGACAGCGTGACTTTTTTAACACTGTTATCGCCGGGAATCGAGCCCGGAAATTTCGGTATGACAGACATAGTTGTTGTCATTCTGCCACCAAGACTATCAACTTTTTTACACGTATGTAAATACTCCATAAAACATCCTGAAATATTCAGGTCACACGCAAAAAATAACGTTCCTACTCTCATTCACGGAGTGTGTACAAATTCCAAATTTAAAACGTTTAATTTATCGAGGACATTAAATTACATCGAGTGTAATTATTTTGCCACAGTTATGTGTGAGGAGATAAAATGACTGTAGCAAAAGGAACAGGGAACAGCATGCCGCCGGCGGCATGGCGCGCGGGCGGCGTGCGATGCGATGTGCGCTACAGCGGCAGCGGTCCGCTGCTAATTTATAAGGCCGGTATCCATCCACGCTCGTATACCCTGTTAATTTACACGAGCTTTTTGCCCTTGGCGCGGTAACAATTCTCCTCTTTTTTTATTATCATCTTTGTTGTTTTTCCGGCGTTTCGCTTTTTCGAGACATGTTTATGTGACCGTGTCGGAGCCGCGGTAGGTACGTACCGAGTAGATAAAGTTACCCCTAGGTAAGTCTGCGCTGGTGACGTCATAGTCGAAGGCAAAGTTTTATAAATCGTAGCCATGGAGTTATGCTTTACTTGTATCCAATTCAAAACTATATAAATACATTTTTTGAGATTTTTTCCTTTAAATTCTTATCGAAAGAAACTCTAATCGCCTCTCCTTGAATTCCACCTTATTTGAAATATAATTTACTTAAGAAGTTAAAGCTGGAAAAAAATTATGCAAGTAGGATAAATACCGTAGAAATAAGATCATTGAGACGAATGTACGGAAAAATGATATATGATAGAATATCGAACGACGAAGACGAAACTAGGGAGAAATGTAAGGCAATATAAGTCAAATTAAAAAAGGATCCCTGAATTGGTTTGGACATATGGAACGAATGGATGAGAGAAGAATGGTTAAAATGTCGTACACAAGCTGGGTGAGTGGAAAGAGAAGCCGTGAACGACTACGCAAAGCATGGCACGACCGAATTAATAATTTTTTTACATAGGTACGACTTAGAAGTCAAGAAAAATCGACGAGTGTGCATGTTACAATGTATGAATGTAGAGGAAGCTCGAGAGTTATGGGATCTTAGGTAAATCCATATCCAAGATCCTAAATAAAACATTAAGACACGCTATTGCAATGGTATCTTTAAGATGATTGGTTGGTATTTCTACGGATATTTTTGCTGATGCTGACATAAATTTGGTTGACTCTAGCAGTGCGCAGGCAGCAGGCAGTAGCTGCCGGTAATATCATTGGGGGCTTACGGCCTTATCACTGGCTCCTCGCGAAATAACAAAGATAAATGCCACCGGCCAATTTCCGAGTCTCGCCTGAATTGTTATTTAAGCACATTACCATCTGTTTGCTGAATTTCGCAAATCCGCAGCAATTTATTTAATTGTAAATAATTTCTTTCGCACTGTTGACGATGTTTATATTTATTTAAAGATTTTGGTATCATTAACAGAATTGCAGGGTGTCCTTGATACTGCTAGCGTAGTTAATTTTATGATTTAGTTTTCTTTGTGAAACTTAAAAACTTCAGATTACTCCACCTGCTATCCTTATAATATTAAAAATGTGAATTATTTCTTTCAAATTGATGAAAACTTATTTGTTCTTTAAGTTAATTATATAATATTATACTAGCGGACCTGACAATGCTTCGCTTTTGCTAAATTTAAGTACAATATATACATAATAAATAAATCAAATAAATATATTTCCTACTGTATTCGTCATCACTTAGTGTTGTAGATTTAAGTACAAATAAATACGATTGAAGATCGATATCGATTCATTTATTATATAATATAAATTTAATTAATGTTGAAAGCAACGGGAAACTACCACATTAAAGGGCCCAGGTAGCATCCTAAGCAAAATAATCCCTTCGATTCAAAATAGCGAAGCAATAAATTGAATCGTGTTTTAATTTTCTTGCCTTTTCATACCTATACTGTTTTGCTGGATAGTTTTATAATTAAAACTAAGAATTGAAATCATTGATATTAGTATTTATAATACAATTTTCATTATCAAATCAAATCAAATCAGTTTATTAACTCAAATGACATTACAAACAGGAAAATGTTTAAGGCATCTATCAGGTAAAATATTATAAAAATACAACATACCTAGTACTAGGAACGCATTAGAGATGGTTCGACATTAGGAAGACAAGATACTTTCTAAAGTCAAGAGTATTTGTCTCCTGAACGTACCTTTATTAATATGAAAGACGTCGATCTCCGAGGAGACCGCGTTCAGTGGACTAATTGCTCTTCCCACCGGTATCACCAGAGGCAGATTGGTTCTGGTTGCCGGTAGGTAAAACAATCTGTGCTGTTGCTGTCGGAGAATTCTATCAGGGACAAAAAGACCCACACCCTCTAGCACGGCCAAGTTCTCGAAATATCCCTAGATTAATTTAAAGAAACGGGTAATGAGATGTCCATCTCTTCTCTCTAGTAAATATCTCATTATTATGAAGATGGAATTTGGTAGTGCCAAAACTTGAACAAAGTTCTTTGCATCCGGAACTAAGGGTTTTGTCTCCTAAACCACCACCCGATTGCACATGCAATTTTGAAAATATGTGAATCCAATTTTGTAGTGATTCATTTATTAACATTTTTTGTATTTAATCTTAAAGGTGGCACGATCAAATAAATCAAATATTGAATGTCGGCCATGTGAGGAGTCAGAGAAATCGACGCACGTGCATGACACGATGTATGAATGTTGAGGAAGCGAGAGAAATATGTCAGGAAAGAAATGTGTGGCAGTCCATTCTTTCTGCCTTCCCCTCCTGGGAGACGGTGTGATGGTTAGTTAGTTAGTTAGTTAGTGTCTTAAAGGACAAAACATTATTTTTTAAATTAAAAAAGACTTATGTTGAGACTGAGACACGATGATAATAATGAATTAAAATATTATTAATGGATTTTTACAATATTTTTTTTTAACTATTCTTAAAATAAATAAATTCAATAAAAAAATTGCAAAGACATTTTTGACAAACTTGAGTTGGAATTCCATAATGAAGATTTTTTAATCTTGTTAAACAATCTTGTTAAAAATTGAATACAAATTTTTAAAAGATCTTTCATTTTGTAAAGTAATGCGCAATTGTTTCACCATTATTTCCATAAATCTATTCACAAAGCAATGCTACATTATTCCACATTTTTTCCCGTATGCGGTACTGATACCAATTTTGCACAGAGCCACCTGGTGTCCTGATGTACCTACAAAAATATAGGCACCCTTAAGTAGATTTATCCATAGGGTGTTTCCTTAGAAGGCACATAACTGTTACCCTCGGAATTACATATAATGTAGGTCGCCGCGAACCATTGTAGCAAGAAACGAAATTACCTGTTTTCTTTGTCCCTTTCTTCCGCCAATTCGTACTATTCCGATATGGATAATGAAGAGTTCTTTATCTGATTCCATGTGTGGTGAAATGAATGAGATACGGGCCCTTAAAGGGCGATTCGCGACTGTTACAAAAATTAAATCTCTGGAAATTCCTTCGATTAAAACTTTGTACCTACGTTGTTTAAAACATTTTTTTCCTAAATCTTCTTCTTCTTCATATATAGATCTTGCGATTTGTTTATGCAGTTTTTCTTGTGCTGAAGACGACCAGCCTACTCTCCATCTCTTTGGTGGTCGTCCTGGTGGTATACGGCTTCTGGAGTCTCGTGCATCACGATCTAAGGAATCTTCGCTGGATCCATCCATACATGTATCTGTAGTTATTCTTGGAATAACGTAATTCATCTTTAGGGTCCGATGAGTTTTAAACGCAAAACCTTAATGAAACAATATGCGATATCTTGGGCTAACACTATATAAACAGTTCATTCACATTCATTCAATTAATATTCAAACATTCTGAAACTATGACTTTTTTTAATTACCAGCCTTTTGTCTTTAAACTCATCTTCAATTATGAAGTATCGCGCTTAAATGTTTTATTAAACTCATAACGAAGATTTTAACACATTGTAAGATATAATTGTACGTAACATTAGAAATCTTATTTTATCATTATTTTGTTTCCACGTTTATGACACCTAATAATAAAATGCTTTATTACTCAAAATATATTAATTAATCTTGGGTGTCAAATATACGTATGTAATTCGTCTAAGAGATATCATTTATACATCAATTATTCTACTTTCACCTTTCTTTTGCTGTTTAATGCTTCACTTTCATACATAAGGGTCGGCGTGTTGTTTTTGTACCGACCTTTATCGATTTCTATGTAAGCATATTTTTAAACTGTCATTTGGCGGTATATATAATCTAAGAATACTGAGAGAAATAAATTTGTTCGTTCCCTACAACTAAAGCAGAGCAAGGGGTTATTTCTTATTTTATACCCTGAATTGCCACACACAGGGATTCGGAAGTTCTCGCGTATTCCAAATAAGGCGGTAATCGAGATATATGGTACTTCTATAGATGCAGCCATAGTAAATTTTGGAACATTATAAAATAAACAAGGAGATAACTGTCATATTTTCATTAACATACTTCGATTGATCTTCATTTTCCATTCTAAAATGATTTGGCTTAAGCTGTAATTATGTAAAGAGCAAATAGAGAGACCAGAAGATGGCAGCAAGCTGCCGAAACCGGTTGACGATAAACATAAGTGGAACACATTAAATACTCGTATATAATAATAAAGAAATTTTGTATATTTTATTTTGTTTGTTTTATAATAATATGTAAAGAGTTCGGTATCTATTTGGCAAAGGGTCCCAACTGCTTTTTTTATGAATTTCACAGGAGAGCAAAAATAAGATTTTTACATTTCTTTGATTATTTATATTTTTTACTTGTGTTCCAAATTGTTTATTTCAAATGTCAATTTACGAAGCATAACTTTATCTACAAGATATCAGTAACTTAATTAAAAAATGTATATATGTAGGTATATTAAAAAAAAATAGGAGTTGAATGCAATTGTACATACATAAAAACACATAAAAATGTAATAAAAAATACAGCTCTAACGTTTTGTCAAAACATAAAGTGTGCAAAAATAATACTGATGATATATCATATATAACTCAATTTCATGAAAAAACGTATCTGGGACCTTTTGCCAAATAAGTACCGAGTTATTCAACAAAATAATAATAATAATGCTGTATTAAACTATCGTAGAAATATATTAGATAAGTAAGTTTGTTTAATGTGTAGTTGAATTGTGTAACATAGATAATAATGCAAGTACTTTATCAAGACTTGTACCCCGATGTACGCAATGCTCTCTTTGCCCTATCTGCTATCTCGTTTGCCGACAGACAGGCGCTTTGAGAGCGTTAATATGTTTCCCAAACAGTGTAATTACAACAAATTTATTATGCGTTAACGAATATTTATTCCTTCTTAATTTAAAAGCTGCCCCACGGCCAGCCGTGATGGGGTGATGGGGCAGGTCTCTCTTTATAAATGATTAAGCAAGTAATTGCTCTCATTCGTTCCCGAAGGGGCGACCTTTTACCTTACAACAATGTCCCTTTGCACTAGATTTATGCTTAAGGGTAGTTGAATGGTTTCACAGCCCTAAGAGGCTACAATAGGTACTCCATTTCAGAAACCTAATTCATTTTAAATGTGAAAGAAAGTAATGTCGGCGATTCATAATTATAAGGGTACGTAGTTACAATTAGCAATAACTGTGTGTCTAAATCAGACACATTTAAGTGAAACATAAAATGACTCTCCCCATATGTATAACAGCTAGTATAAAAGGGGTCTTTATTTGATCATCACCTTGAAAAAGGGCGTTTTTTGTGACTACAAAAAATTTACCTTATGTTATAAATTTACAAGGATTATCCGAAATTCGAGCAGTTTCTAGAATGTTTCAAGAGGTTTTGAGATTTCTAGAAAACTCTAGAAGATTTCTAGAGGACTCTAGAAGATTTTTAGAAGACTCTAAAAGATTTCCAGTAGACTCTAGAAGTTTCCTAGAAGATATTTAGAAGACTTCTGAAGAATGCTGACTGGTGCAGTGATATCCAATGCCATTGTGAGTACCAGCAAAAGTGGTGTGCCGAGTTCCATTTGTTGAACTCTCTCACGACTTTCTCTAAAGCGAAATTAAACAGCATGGGGGAAATGAGAAAAATCCTGTCTCAGCCCAGTCATGACTTCAAATCCCTCGGTTATTTCTCCTTCGATTCTCACCGCGGCTTTTGACCCAGAGAGACACGCATTTGTGGCTCTAACAGCCTTTACGATAATTGTGTTTAATTTAGCATAGCATTAAAAAGGAAAAGAATGATTTCCTGTTTACGAACCGATATAACATAATCTTCTAATTCAGGTCCCCCCAGCGTTGGCGATCACAGCAGCAAAGGAATCTCTATCCTACGCCACTTGGAACAGGTTCTGGACTCTGGTCATTTCTGTCCAATATTTTATGTTCCGCAGCCAGGACAACTGCCTTCTACCAACTCCCCGACGTCCCTCTACTTTATCCATTAAAATCAGTCGAAGGAGTTGGTATTTTTCTTCCCTTAGCACATGACCTAAATATATGATATATTAATATATGACATTATATGATATATTTTGTAAATATAAGGGTCTTATATTATAGTTTTTGTAAATGTATCGGCTTTATATGATATTTTTTGTAAGTGTACCGGCGTAGTATATTTTTTGTAAACATACCGGGTTTGTGTGATATTTTTTGTAAATGTACCAGCTTTATGGTATTCAATATTTTTTTTGTAAATGTAAAATTTTTGTAAGTCTACAGGCATTATATAATATTTTTTTTAAATGCATAACATGAGAGTTTCAATTTTATACCTCCATATAAATCTAACGAACATTAATTCGTTACACCGTCTCTCTGATTGGGTAGGCGCCTCACTGTTCTTTCCTGATATACTATACTTCTCTCGTTTCCTTAACATTGACACATCGTGTCATGCACTCACGTCGGTTTTTCGAATTTGATTGACCCATCTTTTCTTTGGTCTGATTATATTTAATGTTCCATTTACGACTTATGTTCTTACATTGCAAGCGGTCAAAATAAGAAAATAGCACTGATTTGAGACTATACATCACGTATAACAAAACAATTTATGCCAATTAAATTGTTAATTAAGCATTTGTGCTTGATTTCGTGAAACATCCGATGGTTGCAAACTAATTTATAAGTACACATGTCTGCGCGTTCAAAGCGACATCTATGTTTGAGAAACTGCTTTATTTGAACTGACATCTTGTACCAATGAATTAAGTAACTTTATTTTTTTAAATGTAGAGGTCGCTATTTACTATATATAACCAACACTTTCATATCTTCTTTATTATATTATATTATAACACACTTGCCATTTTTTAGTTTTAATCCTAGGGAATAAATGAAAGTAGAATAAATGCAGTAGAAATGAGATCACTTAGACGAATGTGTTGATACTCTGTGAATGATAGTGTCGAATGAAAATATAATAAGTGAATGCGGTGCGAATGATGTGTTATAAACAAAATAATGAAAGGATCATTAAGATGGTTTGGACATATGCAAATGAATGAAGAAAAAATTACTGAAGAAAGAATGGTAAAAATTTTATATGTTAACGATGTAAATGGAACCAGAAATAGAGGAAGACCGAGGAAAACGTGGCACGATCAAATAAATCAAATATTGAATGTCGGCCATGTGAGGAGTCAGAGAAATCGCGCGTGCATGATACGATGTATGAATGTTGAGGAAGTGAGAGAAATATGTCAGGAAAGAAAAGTGTGGCAGTCCATTCTTTTTGCCTACCCCTTCAGGGAGACGGCGTGATGGTTAGTTAGTTAGTTATCCTAGGGATTGGTTTGCAGCCAAGTCTTATATATTTGGTGGATCTCGGGATGCCACTTGGGCCTTTAATGTATTAGTTTCCCGTTCCCTTCCCTATTTGTGTATACAATAGATAATTTGAAAGTAAATACTGTATACAACTTTGTAGGTATTGATTCTCATGACATGTGATAAATAGCCAGTCTATTGCCATATTGTCACGGGAACTCTACAGGACAAAAGTAACTTTATAAATATATAATAAATATTGGCTTAAAATTTTCAGTATTCCTCCGTTATACGAGTACCTACAATTACGCCTATATCGAAAAAAAATACTTCTTCTTCATCTTCTTTTGACCATTGGTCTGTTCCTGAAATCAGGTTGGCTTCTCTTGGGAGTTTGCGGGGTTTGCTTTGTTTGGGCGGTCTTCCGGAGGGACGGCAGGAATCCGATGCGCCACAGTATGTGGGATTCTGGTGGGATCCATCCTCTGCACGTGCGCATTTTAGTATCTTCTGCGTTGTCTGCCCCATCTCACGACATCTTCCACCTTGCAGATCTCGCGGATAGCCGTGTTCCTCACCCTATCTCGAATAGTCCTTCCTGCTATCGTCCTCAGCGTCCTCATCTCTGCTACCCGTACTTTAGCCTTCTTTCTTGTGGTATCCGCTCTAGTCTCAATGGTATAGGCCTTACGCAGGTTTTATATATTCTGACCTTACTGACAGTTCTCATATACTTGTTTTTCCATATTATATCCTTGAGACAACCTGATACCGCCGAAGCCTTGTTGACTTGTCTTATTATTTCAATGACAAGATCATTTTGACTGAGCAGATCCATTCCCAGATATCTAAACTTTGCAATCTGTTCCAGCATTCTGTCATTTAAGGATAACCTGCATCCTAAGGGTTATTTTGAGAATGTCATGGCTTTTGTTTTCTCAACTGAGATCATCATATTGAAGTTGGCGGCCGATGTCTGAAATCTATTTTAAAGTCTTTGCAGTTCGTCTTTCGACCTGCTATCAGTGCAGCATCGTCCACGAAAAAATACCTTTATACAAAATAGATATTTATTTATTTATTTTGCATAAATTAAAAATTTTGTGTTGATCTATAATATTTTAGGAAATAATAAAGAAAGTACAATAGTGATGTTTATGAATCTCCAGGTGTTTATAAATATTCTATATCTTTTAGCTACAGAATATTCAAGATCATTTGGCCCCAAACAGTGTCAAATGACGTTGTCTGGGCTATGGCAGGCGAAAGGCCAATCAGAGAACAATTCGCTAAGCGCGAATATTTGATTGGTCACGCCCCGAGACGGAACTCAGCCTGCATCGCAAAGGGTGCACTCATAAAGTAGATCGGAGTCCTACACGTTAAACAGCAAGCCTTACATGAAATGGTGTCAGGCGTTACGATAAATATGTGATATGATTCGAGCATAAACAATGAAGAATGAAAAATACACGGAACAGAAGCATAAAATCCGACATGTGTCCATGAGTACTATCATTCTATGAATGTACTACCTATATACAAAGCTAGAGTAAATAAGTATATCGAGGTAGAAGAGTATGGCAATCCTTCCGAGAAAAGCCGTGACGCTTAGTTAGCTAAAAGCTATAAATAAAACCGCAGTTAGTTTCAGTCTCTTACTCATAGTTTTTATTTTTTGGCTTTGCATACCGTTTGGAGTTGACGTGTATTTGCTGACATATATTTGTTTATTGGGTTCCAGTTATTGTTGTATTTTAGACCAGAGAATTTAATAGTAAGAATTAACTCTTGGAATGTTTTGATCTAGGACAATAAAACTAACAAAATCGTTTAGAGTAAATCTTTCGGTTAAACCATTTCTTTGGGACAAATCACACATAAATCTCTTTAAAAAAACAATTATAGTGTCACTTTATAAGGACTTGGACTTGGATCTTCTGGCTTACAGAGGTTCAGCTCTAATGGCTATTCCTCTTACGTCTGTAGGAAACATTGATGGAATGCGATTTGGTAGTTGTTTTATGATGGGGCTAAATGTATGGCCCGGAGTGTCCCTCCGAAAGAGGGCGAGGGGAGATTTAGGGTTTGTTCTAATCCTTTTTAACGACAAAATCAGTGATGATGAAAAAAGTGACAATGTATTCCTTAATGAATCTACTATAGTCACAGCGGACGTAACAGTCACGGATGAAAAAATGTATCCAATAAATATTAAAATAAGACGAAAAAAAATCGTATATAAATACACGATTTAAAAGGTTTACCTTCTGATTGCATATACATAAATATAAAATTTATTAAAAAATATATTTACATTTAAAAATAAAAATAAATTTTAATAAATTAAGCTCAAAACGATTATTACGTTTAAAGAAAAATATATGATACGATAAAGGTAAAACAATAGAGTTTTATTATTATTATTATTTCGACGGTTCTGGTTCAGAACAGGGAGAAAGAAAGATATGTAATTTATTTTATAAACAATAAATTATAATCAATTTTTTATACTCTTTATTGGTTCGGTGGGGCTCATAGTGTAAATATAAAAAATGTATTTATAATTCAATTATATTAATTTCACTATGTAAGTAGTTATAAAAAATACTACCTACGTATAGTTCAATCGATACAAATTAACGAAACGTAGAAAAATATATAACGGCATATTTTCGTTTGTCTGAAAATATGTATCATTCAATAATATTTTTTATTATTTAATACTTTCATTAAGTTAAAAAGCAAAATAAACATATGTGATAAACTTATGTTAATAATATAGTATGTATATATAGTAGGTGTTTATATATTTTTATTTTTATTTATATGAATGAGGTTTTGTTAGCCAACATATTATATACATATATATGTTTGTATTCAAAATAAAATTTAAAAATTTTAATACAAACATTTTAGAATTCATACTATTTTCTATCCTTGTCTGTAAAAATGTATTAAGTTTGGTGTATTTAAATTATTAATAATTATCGTTCTAATAATGCCGTATGTAGGTATGTATAAACGTGAGTGGTGTGATGATGGGGTACGCATTAAACAAGAAGAGTTGAGTCGCATGCGTTGAAAATTGTCCAAGAGATGGTGCTAGTTTATCGATTCCTTCTCGACTAAATTCAGCCCCTCCCACCGTCAAATGTAAGGCTGTCGTAGCGCACGATACCCTTCCGCAAAAGGGAATACGAAATTGCCGGTTCAACCCCAGGACTGAATACAAAAAAAACGACCTTTTACTCAGCACCGACAACAGCGAATGTTGCTGGGATCTCTCAGGCTGTTGAATAGTATACTACGTTCAGTGAATTGTGTCTAACCGAGAAAAGAAAAAAAAAATCAAATAAAAATGTGTTTCATTAAAAATAAAATCTAATTAAAATGTGTTTCATCAAATAAAATAAAGTGTTTAATCAAAATCAAATAAAAAAAATAAAATCAAATAAAAATATGTTTCGTTTGTACGCAGTGAAAAATGTATTGTTATGTAAAAATATGCAAAAAAAAAACGCCAATAATCTATCGCTAAAAATATTAATCATGAATATAATTCATTAAATGACTGATTGAGATTTGGTAAAACGTTATACGGGTATTTACAATTCGACACTGATAACGCGAATAAAAATTTTGATTTCTAAAAAAAAAAAATTCATTAAAATGATTGATAACTTCAAATACGCCCGAAATGGATATACAATATATTTAAAAACCTTTTAAACACATGGTTTAATTAAACGCAAATTGTATCGAAGTTATTGAGAACAATTTATGAATATATAACTACAAACTTTGGAAAAAAATACAAAACGTGATAATAATCACACAAAACCAATATTAAAAAAAAAATTAGTTATAGAACAATTTTCATTTATTAATTTGTATCACGATTGGCATAGTAAACGTTTTCTGTGAAATATTAAAAATAAATTCAAATTATCATCACAACGAAAATAGTGCATAAATAGTAACCATGTATACACGTATACATGGTTACATAAAATACTAAAATATGAAAATGGCGTCATATCGCATATATTTTCATCTACCTATATTTATATGTTGGTGCGATGACAAATACCGCAAAACCTGTGGTATGTTGTCGGAGCATTTACCAATAAAATTATCCCCATTTGTCAAACAGATGTAGTCATCGGTTAGTACAAATTTGAATTTATTTAATTTCCGTGTTAGCAAGAGTCACTCAATTATCCTAATTGAAAATTATATGTATTGCAAAAAAACAGTGTAGATGATGAAACACACGAATTCAAACATTATTTCTCCATATATTTTTTTTAGTTTTAATTTTCTCCAGGCGTTATCTAGTAATATGTAGGCGTTATCTAGTAACATTAATAAAGCTTTTCTGCTTAATGCTTACCTCTAGTCTCAATAGATGGCGCTAGTGAAGATACTAGTGAAGAACTAAAAATATGTGAAATGTTCTCAACATGGTAGCATATATACAACTTTCAAATAATTGTCCGGCGTGGTGTTCGTAGAAGGGCGGAATGGGGAATGTTGTATTACATAATACGATCGCTTAACCCAACCAATGACAGGTCATAAGTCCTGTAAATGCCTCGACCACCATATTCTGTTTCCAAATAATTCGTCTCTATTGAGATAAAATTATTCTAAATGATTAATACACCCGTAATGGGTAAAATCCAGTATTTGTCTACAAGTATTTGTTTACATTCAAAAAACAAAATGTTAAATAATTTAGGATTCTGATGTTACACACCCTGGAAAAAATGGCTGCAAAAAACAATATTAAAGAATGTTTTTAGTAACTGAAAATAATGTTTCCTATATTTAAATCAAATTTGGGATGTTCTTTATTATGCAAAAAAAATGATTGTAAAAAACATTTTTTTGTTGTTGACATATTAGCGTTACATTTTTAATAACAAGATATGTTTTAATATTTAGATATGTAGACAAAAGAGGTAACACTTTTGTTGCACAAGACATGTTTTAATTTGTGTTTATGTAGAGAAATTATATATTACTAGCTGTACTCAGCCACGCGTTGCTGTGGCTCAGTTTGGCTTAATTGAAAATGGCCCAAGTGGTGATTGTTCTTCACCCGAAACCACCGGCTCATCCAAGGCCACTCATTGTCACCGTCTCTCGATATCCACCCAAGACCTCGGCCCCTGTTGACGTCCACCCCTGACCCCTTCGCACTTCCTCCCTACAGTAAGGTCCAAATATAGGACACAACCTACTGCATCCTCCAAGATACCCTCCTCTCACCATCCAACAAAATCCAATCTCAACACCAATTAAAGTAGTTTCCAACACGTGGGGGGAGAATAGCTTCCTGGCTGGAACTCCTGAGAAGACGATATCAAAAAAAAAAAAACATGCGCGTATTCGAATGCAACGTTGTCTAAGTTTATAAGTAATCGATGAATAACTTTCAGATATTGAAGATAAGAAACAAGCGAACATTTATATTTTTATCTATATAAATAGATTAAAACACGTGTGTATTCGAATGCAACGTTGTGTAAAAACTTCAAAGCAATCGGTAAATAGCAACATTTCAATGCAATCAGTATAAAAAAGAAGAAGAAGAAAAGTACATAAAAAAAACGCACGTATTCGAATGCAACATTGTGTTAAAATTTAAAAGCAATCGGTACATATCAACATTTCAAAGCAATAGTTTTTTGTTCTAAAAAAATAAAAATAATAATAGTACATACAAACACGCGCGTATTCGAATGCAACAATTTGAATGTCAAGGATTCAAAGCAATCAGGAATTAACAAAAATTCGAAGCAATCGTTTTTTTCTTCTAAAAGTAGAAGAAGAAGAAGAAGAGTACTATGCCTATAACCTTCGTGTAATTGCAAGCAATAAGTTGACAAAGTTTTATCGCAATCGGATGAACGGTATGGCAGCGCATAAAATATGAACAACCAAACATTGATTTTTATATACGATCTCCGAAGAGTATACAAACAATATAGCCGGTCCTGTAGCGGCCCATTTCGCTCGAACGTACTCGGCCAAGTGAGTGGCTGTGCGCGCGCGCGGAGCCCAACCTACCAACCGCTCTGGATAAGCGCGGAGCGACCACTGCTGGCTGTCGGCTGTTATTCGGTAAGCGACTTTCTACTTACGAGTACGCTGGTGTTCGGTATTCTAACTCACCGGTGGGAAGTTCGCGTGGCAATACGCTTTACCTGTCCGTGAAGAGTTACCTGCGTTCTCCGCTGGGCGTACGATCTAACCTCAAAAGTATTCATTGACGTTTACCCGCCATTTAGACGTTTTCATGTATGAAAATACCTCTCGGTGTTTGATTGTGATTGTTTTGTAAAAAAAGTTTTGTGATTGTGGGGCACTATGGTGCAGTCAGGTGAGCGCGGGACACCGCTCGCCTTAGATTTTAAATGTAAAATGTGGTTTGTGTTTTCATTTTGTACACTGTTCACCGGGACCTCGTACGTGTTCGCGGGCAGCGGCCACATTACTGACAGTAAGTACACGTGACGAAATATTATTTTCCTCTTCAAACAATCTTGTAATCTGGCGAGGTGTTATTGCTGTCACATATTCTAGAAGAAGTGATCCACGGATTCAATTATGGCGCCAGAAACACAGAGCGGTTTCTCTTCGAACAGCTGGGATTGGAATTCGAAGAACTCGATGACCGTTCATACAAAATAACACGAAATGAATCGCTTTTAAAAGCTAGATAATTGAATACATTTTGCACATATTGCAAATACCTATATAAAATCGAAACAAACTGCACAAATTAAATATGATGCCTACCCACTTTGATACCATAAATATAACATTGAGCCGCAGACCTTGACAGCAACGTAATGTTTGTAAAAGGACATAACATTGTGTTTAGGATGATTTTAATGTATAAAAACATCATTGAAAAGTCGAACTATTTTTATACGATTCGTGGATATTCAAAACAAGAAAAAGTTGCCAGAAAATTGTGTGTATGACATGCCGCTCTACCTACCACACCGTGACATGCCGTGATGCCATTAATTCACGTTTGGTAAATAAAATAAAAACGTACATCGTATAGTAGGTTAATTGCATATCTACTTTTTAAAAACCTGAAATTCCCGATTAAAAGAATTGTTTTTAAAAATGTGTCGGCTTGGGGCAGGTAACATTCTAAACTAATTTGTAGGTTGTAGGTAGGTTTTCGGTGTCATAAATTCATTGTCAGATAAACAAAACAATTCCATTCATTCAATATAGGTACTGTCTATTATGGTACTAAGAAAGATACTTTTACTATGATAATGTTATTAACTTGTAGATAAAAGGTATTTAAATGAGGAAACATTATACTGTAGTATTATAGTTATAATTTTTTTTAATAAACGCGTAATATTTTTTAATTAAACTTTGCTTTATATATAAATATTTTTTGTATAAACAACTCGGGATTTATTGTATGAAAGACTCGTAGTTAAATAAATGGTTCAATAATAAACGGGATTCCTATAGTTTTCATTTAAAAGACTTAATCTTGCAGATATCGACTTGTACGGTATACATTATTATACAGCACTTGCGGAAGTTTCCATATATTTATATGGTAACTTCCGCAGTTGCTGCATTTATAATACTTTATACTATTTTTGACAATTCCTATTTTTTGTAGAGTTTTTACCCCTTTAACTTGCAAACTAAAATATATTCTTTATCACTACGGAAAGTATCGTTTACAGTACCCGACGGACTGAAAAAAAACATGTTAATATTTTTGTACAACGTTTTCTGTTGAATATCTTTTAAAATAAACTATTAATAACAAAGCAATCTCAAAACTATTTTCCTTAAGTGAATATAAATATATGTAATTTCTACAAAATTTTACCACGTGAGGAATCGACGTGCGTGCATGACACGACGTATGAATGTCAAGAAGCGAAATATGTATGTCACGAAAGAAAAGTGTGGCAGTCCATTATTTCTGCCTACCCCTACGGCGAGACGCCGTGATGGTTAGTTAGTTAGTTAGTTTATAACATTTTATTCAAATTAAAATATTAATAAAGTAAATATATTAATTGTAATATAGTATTGTAAATAATGTTTGATTGCCACTAAAAATATATAAAAAAAAAATGCATTAGGTCACCCTCCTTAAAATAATTGTATGATCGCAAGGATTCATCAAATGATAGGACTTTTATGACGTCACGCGTAAATGCTAGAGCCAGACGGCAAACTAATCCTTGTGACCACATATTTCATTGATATATCATATATTTTTCCAATCTTGTGAATCACCTCCTTTTCGCTTTTTAAATACGGTTCGCTATAAATAAATGCAAATTATTTTCAGTCCATATATTGTAGCTTAAATAGTGATGTATTATACATATATCAAGCAATTATTTAATATTGAGAAAAAATGTGTTTAGGAATGATATGTTGTGTTTTTCTAGAGCATTCTAAATTGTTTTGATAGATATCAAATATCTAGATATCAAATATCTATCAGATAAAGTCTAGTCATAACAAATTAAAACGCCTGTTTTCTAGAAGTTTTATTTTATACTTTATGTGACTTGCATGTTTCACATGTCTAAGGCATTATTTGTGTATACATACACATTTGATACTGGCAGGCGAAACATGTCATACACATAAAATATAATAAAACTTTTAGAAAACAGATGTTTTCATTCGTATTAATTATTTAACATGGAGTTTTACAACATTGTTCAAGAAAATATAAATCAAGACATTTTATAATGCCCTAGGTATGTAAAATATTAGGGAGTTCGGGGGGTGGGGGGTTGTTCCGCCTGGCACAGGACAGAGAGGCCTACGCCAGGGTGATAGCCGACGTCGGGGGGACCTGACATGGCACTCGAAGAAGAAAAATGTAAAAAATGTCTCTTCTAATCCCAATTGCGAGGCTGATTTCATATGCAATAAAAATGGTCTCGAACTGTGGTTGGGTACATTTACAGCTCAGACAGATAGTCCCAATTCATCATTATATTATATTACGTTCAATTTAGTAATAAGAAACTAAATAAAAAAGTTTATAAGATATATTCATATACGAACTGCAATTGTAGTCTGCCGTGGTTTGAAAACAAT
This sequence comes from Lepidostoma basale, assembly GCA_022606425.2. NCBI lineage: Eukaryota > Metazoa > Arthropoda > Insecta > Trichoptera > Lepidostomatidae > Lepidostoma > Lepidostoma basale. The sequence goes on from JAHDVF020000178.1 coordinate 1,031,995, forward strand.
TTTTTTGGACAGCAAATGAAGTCAATCGTAATATAAGGGTTAAAAAAACTTATGGTAAATATATGTTGTGCTTCAAAAATGATTTTATTTGAGTCACATACATAATTAGATATTGTTATTAACGACGCCTCTAATGAAACGATTGCTGTTACTATTTTCATAAATGTAATAACATTGAGAAAAATATTGACAATATTAACTTATTGAACGCTAAGGCATTAACACTGTGGAATTCCATAGTAATATACTTGGAAATTGAAAAACTTTGTTTTATCCACTATGTTTTAATAAAAAAATGTTGTAAAAACACTACATGTTTCGGAGGATACCTCCATCTTCAGGTGTATAAATATTATAAAAACTAAACAAAGAGAGACTAATAAAAAACGCATTTAAAATTCGTACCAATAAATTAAATTTAAAAATTCACCTGTGCTATTTGTTGTAAGTAGGTACTAATTACGCACAATAATTAAAACAAAATAATAAGACATAACTATTAATAACAAATATTAATAATTAAGCACAGGTTAATTTTTAAATTTTAATTGCTCTAACGAATTTTAAATGCGTTTTTTATTAGTCTTTCATTGTTTAGTTTTTATTATATTTATACACCTGAAGATGGAGGTATCCTCCGAAACATGTCGTGTTTTTAAATATTTTTTATTAAATAGTGGATTAAACAAAGTTTTCCAATTTCCAAGTATATTGACAATATTGATAACCATTTTTTGTTTAATTATTATACTTTTAAAAATCATGCAGTAGTTAATCTGTACTCCTATGCGTAGACAGCTAATTATGGGACAAAAAGTAAAAACTAAAACATCTTACAATATTTACACATCTTGATACGATCGATCACCTTTGTCTTCAATACATAAAATAAAAATACAACTTTTAAAAGCCAGAGAAAATACATTTTTATCTGCTTTGGAGCAACATTTAATAATAGCAGGTAATCCCAAGCAACCATAACATATTGTTTAGTTACCCCCAGTGTTGTCCAAGGGTACGGCCACACCGGAGTGCCTGGGTAGGAATCAAGACACAGTTCGCTTGTAATCACGCCCTGTGGCGCGGAGCGTATAGTGTGGCCGGTCCCATAGTGCGCCATACGTTGGTTCGCCGGGTGTTCATTTTGACTCCTACTCTGGCACTTCGGTGTGGCCGTACCCTACCGATCAGAACATCACAACTGCTCAGATTTTGGCATGAAACGGCTGTAAATTGGGTCATATGTTTTGTAGCGATATAACGCAAGGCGTGACATTATTAAATAACACTTGTAACGTTTTACGATATACTCTTGATTGGTAACATTTCATTCAAACAATGATTTTTTTTTCTTTTTCCTGATATGTTTCGAAGCCTTACTACCTTCATCATCGGGAGAGCGATCGAAACATGTCGAGATAAACAAACTCAAAATTAGAAAAAAACAATGTTTTGATTAATAAAAAATCGTCATTATGGAATTCTACAGTGAAAACGACTTAAGTTTATCTAAAATTAATATTTGTTTTTTTCTTTTTTATATACTTTGTATATACGAGTACAACACTAACTTTAATTTTTTCCAATTACATATCAGACATGTTTCGGATAACGGGTCCTTCTTCAGTGATACATATTATAAATTTACATATTTAAAATATTATACAATTTTTTACAAATATTTTAAAGATTTATTTTGGAACAAGTCTCTCATTAATTAAAATTGTATTAATCAATTAAAATTAATGAGAGACTTGTCTCCCTTAAAACATAAAATACATAAAATAAAACGTTTAAATACGTGATTCTTGAAATTTGAACAAATTATATTATTACCATTATTTATTACGAAATTTGAACAAATTATGTTAACTGGCGATGGACGATTTTGAGGAAAGTTTTTGGACCTACGCTAAAGGATCAGACTAATAGTTTCAAAATTCATTGAACTAGAAGTACTTTTACAATGGAAAAATATATTGGTCTTAATCTACACCAAAGCACCCGCATACTTATAATTATTACGTAAAATTATCTTTAAATTTATTTTAAAGAACTTGATTCTGCATTTGTCCTTTTGGTCATCCTGTTTACAACTTTTCATGAATGACTATTTTAAGAAATTGTTTGTTTTGATGATTAGAGTATAGTGCGCGAATCGTTTCGTACTGCGCAAATAAGATATTGTGCCAAATGTCGTCTTGTCAACAACATAAGAAAATAAAAAATATTTTTTAATAGGAAATCTCTCAAACTTTATCTTAATATGCAAAAAAAACATTGTGTAATTATTATGTTGTGTAATCATGAATAGTTTTAAATCAGAAAATAAAAGGAATTATGTTTACCCGACTTCAAAGTACGGTATAACAGTGTTCCCCACCCTTTTTACACCTACTGAGCGGTAAAAAAATAATAAAAAAAGTTTGCGGACCAATATATAACAATAGTTTGGAGATAACAAGAGATGGGTGCACATTTACCAATTTCTTTAGACTTATCAAGGGATTCTTTGAGAACTCCGTTTTCTTGGAGAGTATCCATCTTTATGTTCCAGATGGTTATCTTCGACAGCATCAGTACAAACTGTTTTATCTCCCAGCATGCAAAACAAACCTGCCTCTGGTGATCCCGGTGGGGAGAGCAATCAAACTGCTGAACATGATAGCTTCGGAGATCGACGTCTTTCGTATTCGTAAAAGAACGTTTAAAAGACAAATTTTCTTGACTTTGGAGAGTATCTTGTATTTCTGATCTCAAACCATCTCTCATGCGTTCCTGGTATTATATAATACATTTTTTATGTTTTACCTGTTCTCAATAGATGCCTTAAAATTAAATTGTTTTTGTAATATCTTTTGAGAAAATAAACTGATTTGATTTGATTTGAATAAAAAAGTTTTTTTTGTATTGTCATATATTTTAATCTTAAATTATGACAAATGGACGTAACTATTAATAACTAATATACATATACGACGACCTTAGTGGCCGTGTGGTAAGTGCTTTGACTGCTACCTAGAAGATCCCGGATTCGATTCCCGGCGTTAGCAGTGATTGTCACACTGTCTGTTCTGGTGAAGAATTCACGTGACAATAAAATGGCGATAGATATCCTACCTACCACTTGTCACGAGAATCAATATGATAGGCTTTACCCTTTACCTAGATTTGGCTCGCGCTGTTATGATGTAAAGAGCGATTCAACAAAATAATAATAATAATATTCACCGGTTGGGGAACACTGCGGTTTAATATTTTGTACATGTGACTAGTGGGATCAAATATTTCACTAGACGAAATACGGACGTTTGTGGGTTCGAATCTCGTTATGCGAATTTTTTTTTCTTTCGATTTTATGAAATTCTTTACCCAGAATGAATTATCTTGACACCAGCGGCAAGTCGTGCTAACTAAGAGTTGACATACGGGGGGTGCTTACACAGTGAAAGACGTTTGCAGAAGTTTTCTTGATTATAGACGCTTCGGGCAAGGGTTGGCTAAAGTAATTGGTTTACTTAATTAATTCCGTTTAACATTTTATCTAGTTTGTGCAAGTAGGTACTACAAGTTCCTAAACAAAATAATAACTTGAGGCCTTGGCGATTGGTTACTATTTTATATTGTACTAACGGTCCCGACAGACGTTGTCCTGGCCCAATGAAATTTTTTTTTCTTCCTAGAACCAGGTCGCAGCGCCACCTACCGAGTCTAATTGTGAATCTAAATCATCCAGAGAACCACTCAAACACACAAAAAAAATTCATCAAAATCGGTCTAGCCGTTTAAGAGAAGTTCAACTACATTCGCCCGTACAGAAGAATTAATTTTGATTTTGAATCATAAGTTTAAATTTGAGTATAACAAAAACTATTTAACTTGAAAGCCATCACTTTTCTTAATAATTATAATATAAATAGGCAAAAACTCTGATGTCATAAAAAATAGTACGATAATATTTTGAATACAATAGAGCGAAAGAGGAATACTTCGATTCTCTTCGAAAGTAATTCGAAATGCACTAGATGCGCATGCCCGAAAACGTTTTGGATTATTTTGAATTACGTTCCGATTATTGTTGTATGACAGTAGTTTAGAAAACAAAATGAGAACAATTTGGTATTGTCAACGTGTGAATAAAAAATTTGAACTAAAAGATACAAATTATTACTGATTACGATTGTACAGTGAACCAAATTTAAAGGGTAGAAAACCTTTACTTCTGTGAACATTTCACGAGTTGCAACTAGTTGTAATTAATACGAGGTATTATAATATTTTATGAGAATGACGGTTTGCCTGTTTAAGGTATTATTTAATGTTATTAATTTCATAAACATTTGATAATATCGACAGGCCACATGTCATATCCATAAAATAAACAAGAATAAATTATGCTTCCTTTTACGAAAAATAAATGTACCTAATGTTAAAAATAATAACTAACTTATCTAACAGCAAATGGTCCGTATCAAATAGACCGCCACATTGTTCTATCCTGACAACTCTCGTGCATCTTCTACGTTCATTCACCGTGTCACTTACGCCCATCGATTATTCTGACTTCGACCATAGGCGCCTTTAAGTCATTGATTAACTTGGTCGAGCCACCTTCCTTGGTCTTCTTTTTCCATTCACACTGCTTATATACAATATTTTAACCAATCTTCTCTCATCCATTGGTTCAATATATCAAAGCCATCGTAGGGATTCCTTTTTAATTTCATTTATGATGCAATCATCTGCTTAACATTTCTCCCTTATTCCGTCGTTCGGTATTCTTCGATAAACCGTTTTCCCGCACATAATTTTCTGTGATTAATTTCTACGGCCTTTATCTTACCATCATCCTTCTTTTGCCAATTCCAAGTTATATATAAAGGTTGGCACTAGAACTCCATTTTGTCTTTGGTCAGTGGATTATTATTATTTTGTTGAATCGCTCTTTACATCATTACAGCGCGTGCCAATTCGATGTTAAGGGTATAGCTATTATAATATTTTGATTCTCATGACATGTGATAGGTAGCTAAACTATAGGCATTTTTTTGGCTCGTGAATTCTCTACACCAGACCAAAGACAGTGTGACAATCACAATGCGATCCCTGGGAATCGAACCCAGGGCCCACGATGTGGCAGTTATAGCACTTGCCACTCGGCCACGGTCGTCATGTATAGTATTTCTATTTGCAGCAATAACTTTGAGAGCACCACTAAAAGTTAATTTATATTATATAAGAGATTGCTTTTATTTATAAACGAAATATAAGATGCGTATGTTGGCAATAATGATAACCTTTACTTCTCGTTTTTTATAAGGATCAAAATACATCATAAGAAAAATCGAGTCAAACCACTTTTTAATACAACTTAAAATTTAAGTTGCGAGGTGCGTTCGAAATGGAATTGATCAGCATTTTTTGCTATCTCTAAAGCCCCCCGGAGATAGTCAATGTAAACTCGGACATGGTCAATATCAAGATGGCCACCGTAAATACTTACATAATACTCTTATGTAAGTATTTCGTTCTCCCGATGATGAAGGTCCGAAACATATCGAGAAAAATAAACTCAAAAGTGGAAAAACAGTGTTCATATAAAAATTGTCTTAAGTAAGTATTAACGGTGTTTTTGTTCCCATCATTATGTATAAAGAAGGAGCATGGAACTGGTAAAAGAATGATGAAAGTGGAATAAATGCAGTAGAAATAAGATGTCTTAGGCGAACGTGTTAATCTGTATATATGATGAGAGTAACAATGTAAATATAAGAAGTGAATGCAGTGCGAATGGTAGTTTATGAACAAAATAATGAAACGGCCATGAAGATAGTTTGGACACATGGAAATGCTGAATGAAAAAAAAGTTGATGATACTAGAAATAGTGGAAGGCCGCGAAACACGTGGCACAACCAAATAAATAAAATATTAAATATCGACCACGCGAGGAGTCAGAGAAATCGACGTGCATGCTCAAGTCACACACGTAGTCGATTCTTCCGACTTCTAAACTTTGATTAATTCGGTCATGCTATATTTTCATGCAAAACATTCACGTTTTAAACTTGTACTTTCTTAACCGATTTTCTGCTTCCATGCATTCTATACGTCCAAACCAACACAGTGATCCTTTTATAATTTTAGTTGCAGTAAGAAAAAAAACACATAATTTTTTAACCAACAGAACGAACAATTGTCAATCTTTCAGTGAAATAATCAGTCTAATTCTATCAATGGGATTTAATCAAAATTATTATTATCTGTCACCAATCGCCAATGTAAACCATATTCTTCTTCTTTTAGACCTTTGGTCTGTTCCTGTAATCAGGCTGGCCTCTTATGGGAGGTCGAATCCCAGTTATGTTTCCATCTCTTTGATGGTCTTCCGGGGGGGACGGTAGCCGGCAGGAATCTGATGCGCCAAAGGATCCATCCTCTGCACGTGCGCATTCCAGTATCTTCTGCGTTGTCTGCCCCATCTCACGACATCTTTCACCTTGCAGATTTCGCTGATAGCCGTATTCCTCACCCTATCACGAAGAGTCTTTCCTTCTATCATCCCCAACGTCCGCATCTCTGCTACCCGCACCTTATTTAGCCTTCGTTTTTGTGGTGTCCGCTCTGGTCTCAATGCTCTATGTCAGTATAGGCTTGACGCAGGTTTTAAATATTCTGACCTTACGCAGGTTTTGTATGTAAACCGTCGAAACAACGAGCATTATTTATTGACTGTCTCTAAGGTGCTAAATGGTGTTTGATACGAAAAACAAATCTTTAAAAAACTATCTTGTTTACGCATCATGATTGATACAGTATCTAAATAATCATAGCGGAATATTTTTTAATATCTTTCAATTTATTCAACCCACATACATTATTTCCTGAATAATAAGAAAATACCTTATTTTATATGTTCTCATTTTTATTGGAAAACTTTATAGAAGTTAAAAATAATATTTGCGCACGGGAAGTATTTTTCAATTGATGACCACCCAAATTATTTGTTTATAAGTATTCAGAATGTATATTCTTTACTTATGTGATTCTATTATTTCATTTAAAAATAATAAAATAAATTTAATTTCCATCCAATTTAATTTCCAATGATAAATTGTATTATTAACCTTTCACGTACTGTGCCAAAAGAGACAGCGCATTACGGCGATGTGTAATCACTACATATTAAAAAAAAAATAGCTGAAAATTATAATTGCATAAATTAATTACAGTTTAAAAAATCAATTCAAATTCTAATTATTATGGAAAAAGAAAAATTATTATAAATACACACAAAGTTTAAAAAAATATATGTCGATCGAAAGATGAAATGCTTTGAGACCGATTGATGCATAATACGGATTTTGTTAGCATTACAAAACATAACTAATACATTGTCATTATCGCGCACGCAAATATAAAAGTAATGAGAGTTAGACTTAAAAAAGTGTGTGTGAGACGGTTGTATTTTATTAACTCTCTACACCACAATATGTTATAATGCTACTAAATACTTATTGTGTACCCAATAAGTTTTAAGTATGTGTTTATTGTTTCTTGAACAATGATGTAAAACTCCGTAATAAATAATTAAACTAACTAACTAACTAACCATCACGCCGTCTCCCCGAAGGGGTAGGCAGAAAGAATGGACTGCCACACTTTTCTTTCCTGACATATTTCTCTCGCTTCCTCAACATTCATACATCGTGTCATGCACGCGCGTCGATTTCTCTGACTCCTCACATGGCCGACATTCAATATTTGATTTATTTGATCGTGCCACGTTTTCCTCGGTCTTCCTCTATTTCTGGTTCCATTTACATCATTAACATATAAATTTTTTACCATTCTTTCTTCATTCATTCTTTCCATATGTCCAAACCATCTTAATGATCCTTTCATTATTTTGTTCATGACACCATCATTCGCACCGCATTCACTTCTTATATTTTCATTCGGCACTCTATCATACACAGAGTATTCACACATTCTTCTAAGAGATCTCATTTCAACTGCATTAATTCTCTGAAATCGTCTGTTATCTAGAAGAATTATTTGCTATGTGATAACGAATTATTTCAATCATTGTGTAAATGAATAACGCAGTAATTAACGAAATCCTAATCCGGTTCATTTGTGAATATTTGTTATTTTGATGATTAAAACAGCACACTTAATTTAAAAGTAGTTACTGTAAATTTCTTTCGAGTAAACACGGTAACGCTTTTAATTAAAAATTGGCAAACACTTGTACGTATTTTACAATTCTAATTTATACTACCGGCGGATACCGTTGCAGACTGTATCGCTTTTGCTTATTTTTGTCTGTTCTTCTCCATATTGCACACATGCTCACCAGAAACCGTTTTTAACTTTCCTTTTTGTATTCTTCTTTGGGATCCCTAGATAGCTTTAATTGTGTATGACGAACCCGTATACTTTGTCACGTTTATTTAACACACTGGTTCCCAACCTTTCATGGCCTAACTCTACTTTTAAGAATAAAATATTGCTCACAGTACCCTTCTTAGAATAAAAAAAATCTATATTCATTATTTTAATTGTATCTCAATAGAGACGAAGACGTAAACTGGAAACTGAACATGGCTGATCAAGGTGTTTACAGGACTTATGACCTGTCATTGGTTGGGTTAAGCGCACGCTTTATGTAATTACAACATTCCCCATTCCACCTTTGTTATTGTGATCATGCATGACAAATTTTTGGATGATGTATACTCGTATATACTTCAAAATCCATATTTATCTTCACGTGTCAGTTTCAGTCAGCCATCTATGTAGATTTGGTTGCACTTGTGAATTTTTTCAAGAATTAACCTATACAACCGACCCACTAACGCCATCTATGGAGAATGATTTTCATTAATGTATTCATTAATTTAATTAACTGTTTAATTTGAAACACTTATAATATCACAATTTATTTATTAAGAATTATTAAATTATCGCGACAGCTGTTTCGCCAACAGTTGATTCTGTCTCCGATGATGCCAACATCAGCGTACGTAAAAGGTGTTTCAAATTAAATTGTTAATTATGTGTATTTCATATCGTTTCCGTCAAAAAATGGACGGTGTTTTCGGTAGACCAAACGCACTCTGGAGTAGTGATTGAGAACTGGCTACAGAAACCTTAGCAGACCATAAACAAGATGATGTCATGACTCAAAAGGGTGACAGAAGGTCAATGGCAGAGATGGCGGGGGTAGAGACTCAGACAGGAGAGCAAAAACAAGATTTTTATATTATTTTGATTATTTATATAAATATTTTTTATTAAAAAAAAAATATTCTCACAGCAACCAATCGTTTGTATTTTTTTCATTTGGCAAAAAGTTCCAACTGCAGATGTGGCCTTTTGCCATATCATGAAATTTTATTTTAGTAAATGTGACCTTAGGACAAGAGCTCTACAGCCATTCAAAAAAAAATGTTCAGCTCTAACGTTTTGCCAGAACATAAAGCATGTAAACATATTACTGATGGTATATTTTACTCAATTAAAAAAAAGTGCATTTGGGACCTTTTACCAAATAAGTACCGAATTGTTATTTAAGTTAATTTGTAGAAGGTTTACTGACTATTTCAGTCAGGGAGTCGATCTTATGATGTCATCAATAGTATCATAAGTTTTTTTTAATATTATTGTTAATCTCCGTGAAACGAATACATCTGTACAATACGCCATGGTAGTATTACTCTGGTTATGGTATTCTTTATTTAAATGTTGTAGATTTACTTAATAGACAATATGTGCAACATCTAAAAAGAACATTTTGTGTTAAATTATATTTATTATGTTATTTTATTTTATATCATTGTATTTTATATAATTTGTTTTAGACTTATTTTGTGGATGTTGGACGATCGAAGTGTGCGCGGGAGATGCCAATTGGTGGCGATGAGGTTCGCAACCCATCACACCGCGTCTCCCGCGGGGCGAAAAGAGAAGGATGGAGTGCCGCATCGATTAAAGTGTGACATTCGATTCTTTCTGCCTACCCTTTCGGGGAGACTGCGTGATGGTTAGTTAGTTAGTTAGTTTTTATATTTACTTGAATTGATAGAAGTTACATGTATACCTAAATAGTAAACTAATCGTATCTATAAGTAAATTCAATTTGCGTTTTGTACCTTTTTTGTTATTTCATATTATCGTTACAGCATACATGAATGAGGAACACCATATTTGCTTATTTGAATCTGAAAATTATTAATTAGAAATATGTTTGCTCATTCAAATAATCAAAGACGAATATAATTTTCTCAAAGGCACTAAAGTAGACAGATTCTAGAAATCACTTGTCTTATTAGAATAACGTCTGCCGTGTGTATTACAAATTCTATTCGTGTTCACTGAATAACACAACTTCCGCACCTCTCATCCCGCCATCCCTGCAAGTACAAGGTTAATGAAGGAAGCTCGCCAAATAAATTGTCAATCGCCAGATGAAAAAAATGATATATTGTTTTGGCTGAAACACATTGATACTTCAACATGATTATCTGTTTAATTTCGGTACCAATTTGCCAAAAGGTCCCAAGTGCTTTTTATGAATTTTACAGGAGAAAAAAATAAGAATTATTTTGATTATTTATAAAAATGTTATTTTTGTTCCAAATTGTTTATTTCAAATGTTTATTTACGTAGCACAACTAAAAAAAATAATATATAAATATACATATTTAAAAAAATAGGGGTTGAATGCAATTGTACAAAAAAAAATACATAAAAAAATGTAATAAAAAAGTATAGTACTATCGTTTTGTCAAAACATAAAGTGGGCAAAAATAATACTGATGGTATATTTAACTCTATTTCCCAAAAAACGCATCTTAGACCTTTTGCCAAATAAGTACCGATTTGAAAGACTGTATCAATTTTCCCCATTAGTACAAAGTACATTAAAAACTTTTCCCTTGTACAATCTAGCTAAAAAATAATAATGCTACCTTCAACTTTTGTCACCTTTCCTATTAATGTAATCTATGTGCTTCTTTTTATTGTTTATCGTTTTTAATTTATTGTTTCATCGTTTTTGACTCCATACTATGTGTAATTGTTCCTTCTAATTACTGTTTTATTATTATTATTTTATTATTATATTTTCCATCTTTAATTTTTTCTCTTATAAATAGTAACAAACCATTCTTTTAATTAAAACATTTAGGTACCTAACTCAATTTCAGCAAGAACTTCAAAATTATATGAAAGAAATTATTCAAATTGACATAGGAACAAGTACACATAAAAATTCGAAAAATCACGAAAATTTGACATTTGATATATTATTGTAACTCCTGATGATGTCAACATTGGTTGATGAAACAGCTGTCGCGTAAAATAAAATACAATTGTGGTACAAGAAACAAAGTTTATTCATTAACAGTTTAAAATTTCAATAAGAATTGATTTAATTTCTATGAATTTGTTCTAATGTTGGCATCATCAGGTGTTACAAGCAACTGTAACATCTGACGGTGCCAAAATTGGTTGACGAAATAGCTGTCGCGACAATTTCATAGAAATTAAATAATTGAATTGTGATATAACAATGTTCTGAATTAAATCGTTAATGATGAAAAAAATACGACATTCATCTTCTGAGAAAACGATATACAATACGTTAATTATGAGGAAGCGAATGTCACAAAGATGGTACATGGACAATCACATTAACTACATTATATACATGTTTAGATAATGAGATTTTCCGATGTCGCCGGCGCTTCTTTCTTAAACCTTAGAGAAAAGAAAATTTACATCACATCCCGCGAGCTAAAAATTTTCCGCATAGTACCTTTACCATCGTAGAATTGCCTATAAGTAATATAATATCGCATCACATCCGAAGCCATCCTATGACAAAGACTAGGCAAATCATTCATACATGTATACATATATGTATTGTGAATATATTCTTAAAGAACACATGCGGCCGAGCGCGTCGGTTTTCTCCACTCCGTCTCGACTCGCATAGATACTGTATTTTAAATATAAAACCAAAACCTTTGATATCCAAATAAAATTAAATATTATATTTATCCAAGTCCTAATAAAGTCTAAAAAAAACAAAAGTCTTTGAAGCATACACACTTGCTGTGATTGCGTCCGGTCTATAAAATAGGATACAACTAGTACAATACAGATAGAAAAGGTACCAACCCGAAGCCGTTATAGGGCGCAGCGGCGCCTTTTCGTCAATCTCGCTAGTTCACTTTCTAAAGGTCTATTACACTGGACCGTCATCAGCCAATACCGACACGTCACGCGTTTGCGTCGAGCAATGTTTGTTTTGATGGTATCTTGTTACTTTTAATTAATTCCGATTCCGTTCATATTATATTTAAATTCCGATATAATCGCCTTCTCCACGGCGAATTTAAATGGTAAAAATGGTATTCTGTAAAAAAGAATTACATACTGTAGGAAACACATATTGAAAAATATTGATCATTTTTATTAAGTGACAACTTTATGTAGGTAGGTGCTTTCTTCGGCAACCCCCGACGGCAATTTTATTATAGCATTTGAGATAATGAGTCGGTGAGATTTAAGGCTATTTTTATCGTGACGTGTCGGTATCGGCTGATGACTGTCCAGTGTAAATGGACCTAAAGCCCGTCCTCCGTCCACCCGGGACTGACTGAGAGACAAATACTTGACGTGAATCTTAGACACAAAAGTAGAAAAGAACAAATCACACGCTGAAGAACAACAGTTGATATTATGAACTGTATTGTTAAATTGAAATGGCAAAGGTCATGTCGCTAGCCATGCAACTAGGAGATTGACATCAGAGTTTTATAATGAAGACCGTGGGATAAAAAGAGAGGAATTGGTCGACCTCAAATGAGGGCCGATGATGTTATCTCAGTCGCTGGAAAATAATATGTAGGTAAGGAACGCCCATTTTTTATTAACTCACTGTCTTTATATTATATCTGACATATTAAATTTCAACTGGCCTGCATTTCGGGTGACGAAACCTTCTGAAAAATATCAAATGAAGTTCTAAGGATTCAGAAGTATTGGCATGTTTCCGGATGATCAGTTGTAAAGGAAGAAATAAGTCATTATATTCACACGCCCGATGCCTTCGCGTTGTCATGGCAACGACTTAAAATTATTACGCGAATACCTTGTCATTTTTACGACATCACATGTGCTCTCAACATACGTTTTTGAAGGAAAAAAAAAAGTATGTTGAAAAAATATTATTAAAATGTTGCAATGAAATAAAAAACAATGTGTTTTCATAGTAAAACGGTTAAATTATGTTTCTGTATGTTAATTATGATCCATCCCTGATAAGCGATCTTAAATGTCTGGAAAATAATTCGGTGTAATTATAATGTTAAATTAATTTAATTGCATTTTAAGTTCTCTTTGGACCATTGCAAAGTACAAAATTTCTTTTAAGATGATTGCCAAAGTTCATTAATTAAAATTTTCTCTCAAAAAATAGTTTGGCAAGAATATGGTAAATATCGTTGACATTAGATTTATAAAAAAGTTTACATGTCTGGCGGCAGACAAGTTATTTGGATTCACGGTCATGTTTCAGATTACAAAGCGTTATTTTTTCATTATATCATACATATGTTCATATGTAATTTGATATAATATTGCTATTGTGTTATTAATCCGTGTTATGAATAAACAAAAATATATTGCGTTGTTTTTAATATTATATACCTATAAATCTAATCGAGTTTTAAACCAGAATTTATTTTCAAATAAATGTAATAAAGTCATTCGTCACTTGTTTTCACGCAGAATAATTTTTTTATTGAGTTTTTGTTGCAATTGAAGCAGTTTTATAATTATGTAATTGAAAATAGTGTATAGATACCAATTAAAAAGTAGAATTGAATATTATATTTATTTATTTTGTTTTTGGCGGAATTGATTCCATTAAATATAGGTTGTTGGCATCAATCTAAGAAAATTTTAATACATTCACAGTAAATATTAAGTCTAGGTTATTTTTAGGTAATTTTTTTTTATCATGAATAAACGGTTCTTATATTTTAAAGTTGATAGAAAAATCCATAATTGAATATTGTGGAAAATCGTCTTATTTACATTTTTTTTATTATATTTTAAAAATGACATGCTTCGCCTTATTTAATCATTTAAAGCCGTGCCACAATGTTTTAAACAAGCTCTCCACATCGGTCTCCACCGGCGGTTTAAAACTGTGTAGACACTTGTTTGAAACCAAAATTCGTTTGACCTTCAACAAACTTTGTGGACAGATGCGCATAGTATGCGTGTGGATCCACCATTTAAACACGCATTCCACATGTGGGGAGCTTGTTTACAACAGTATGTGGACGCTCCACCAACCGTGGGCTCCACAGCTCTCCACCAAGGTCACCCCTGTGGAGAGCTTGTTTCAAACAGTGTGGCACGGCCTTTATACTCATTTTTGATCACTGAAGAGGGCTGTTGAACAAAATAATAATAATAATAATAATCATAATAATTCAAATTGAAATAAAACTCTTAGATAAGGTACGCAAAGTTATATGTTTTCGGACATTAAATATATCGATCATTTTTTATATAGTAAGCTTATTATTATACGAAAATAACAATTACGTATAACCATGTTTCTCCGAAAAGTGTTGACTAATCCATAGTTTTGAGATCAGAAATGATTCAGCACAGATTTAGAGACTGAACTCACATCAGTGACCGTTGTGTCGAGAGATGACGAATATACCAAATCGCGGCTAATGATTGAATGGGTTCTTATTTCGGCCCAACCAGAAACCGAATACGGCTAAATATTTTTTGGGAAATGTCAAACCGCTAATCACATAATTCTTAACATTAAAATTGTCGACTTCGCGAAACAGGAGCTTGATGCCTTGGAGCTGCCACCCTTTACGCTCGACGTGGAAGCCTCCTTTTGTACTTCCGCCACCCGCTGCCATAATCTCGGGACTCTGACGTCACTCGCTCGGTTTTCAGTAAATTTGACTTTCCTCCCATTAAACAGTGGGCCCGGCTTACTTGCTAAAGAAATAAATTTACTTTATTCTGAGTAGGTGTGGCTTTGTTTTTTATGAAGGTCTCACTCATATTTTAACTGAAATGTGTCTATTACTTATCCAAGCTAAAAACGATATTTAACCTAAAAAATACAGCATCTTTAACACTTTACAAATGTTTTTTTTCGAGGTCGATACCTACCTATGTTGAGTACTCTTGAAAATGCTAAGATGGCTTACATAAAACATGTGTTGTAATTATACACATGACCTCATATATTGAATTGTTTTACAGAATGTCATTATTCATTACTTTTAACATTAAAGTAATGAGTTTATGAATATAAACAATTAAATGTATGTATAGTAGTTGGGCTTAACTTTTTTCATGAAAATAACGAGTAGTAGGTAAATATTTACATATGCTTCATATAGCAAATATGATAAATCAATATGTGCCTTTAACCTTTTATTTGTTCTGATATACAATATGACTATTTGGACATACTATACAAATATATCGAACAGTTTCGATATACGACTATCCTTCTAAATTCAAATCTGCGCTCAGAAATCATTAAATCGAAATTGGAAACAGCGTGGGTACTGGTTGTATTTTTTTTCAGATTCACGTAGGTTTGAACATACACCAAACTAAATCAGGAATGTAACAATGATTCAATGGAAATCCGAATTTTAAAAATAATTTAAAAGCATGCTTCATGAATACTTTCGTATAAAGCGCTTTAATTTTTGGTGACATTTTTGTAAAAAAAAATTTAACACTGAAATAGTTTGTTTAATACCAATTAATTTAACCGCCCTACCTTTGGTTTATTTTTTGAGAGAAACGTGCAAAAAAAAGCAAGTTATTTATTAATGAAATTTAATTATATATTAATTATATATTTTTATAGGCGCACACTTCGCCCGCCCCTTGTAAAACTATCCTATTTATGAAGACTTGTACTCAAGTTTTGTTGGCACACGCGCGTATCCCTAACAGTTTGTACATTTTATACTTTTTCTCAAGCGCGTACGTGATACGGGATAGCGCAGAATGGTAAGTCAAAGTGAACGTATCACGTACGTTCAAATACGTAGGGTGTCAACAAATAATGATATTATGACAGTGTTCTAAATTATACAGCTAATAATATTGAAGTATCATAGTATTTATGCCAAAACAATGGACTATCTATTTATAAATGACTTTTTTATCTTACACCTATTAGTATCAGAAGAAATATAGTAAAAAAAGCACTCGGTTTACATTTAGTATTATAGTGTCACTTGGGATTTCTGGGAAAAAAGGATCTAATAACCTTGAGACAGTACTATATCTAAGTCCTTGAGTTTTTGTTGGTTTTATAGATTTCGACATTTGATACAACTCGGAGCATAATTTAACAGCATTTGATTAATTTAATTTAAAAAAAGTACAAGAAAACATTCATTATAGCGTTACATTAACATTAGATATTGGGAGGCCAAGGTTGGGCCGGAGAAGTGTCGTGAGCGATGGTATTGTGCGGACGACGGAAGAGCCTGGAGAACACTGGCGAGAGACATAGAGGGATGCCGTAAGGGTGAAGAGGCTTATTTATGTTCGGCAATGGATGGAGACAGGCTGCCGAAAAACATTAAATAAGTACCTTTTTAAATTTTCAGTTAAATTTTTTCTAATACATATGAATGTTTGAATTCTTTTTTTAATTTTTATCCGTCACGCGACCATTTGAACATTTAAATTCCCGCACATTATCAACAACGACTATTGTGTTTGTGCGGTCTTGAAAAACAATGTTCAAGTTATTAGAACCGTTAAAAAAATGCGATAAATTCCTGAGTGATGTGACATGCAAAGAAACTATTGTACTGGATTGTTATTGTACGACTCATGGAAGTCCGTTTACCAAATACAGTCTAAGTATAAAAAATGTGCATAATATAAAAATAAGATCCTAAAAATGCGACGATATTATATATCATAGAATATTTTTATATCATATTATAATATATTAAATTATATCATATAATATAATATAATATAATATTATAATATATTATAAGAAGTCGGAATAATCGACATGCGTGCATGGTACGATGTATAAATGTAGAGGAAGCCCGAGAGGTATGCCAGGAAAGAGCATTGTGGCGATCCATCCTCTCTGCCTACCCCTCCGGGAAAATGGCGTGATGGTTAGTAAGTTATATTATATTATATTATATTATATTGTAATTTATTAAATAACATTATGTTACATACATTAAAAAATATTTATGTCGTGGAAATAAATAAAACGAATAAAAAATTCTTTTATAATATATATTAGTTATACGTGTATATAATATATAATCAGACCAGAAGATGACAGCGAGCTGCCGAAACCGGTTGAAGTCACAAACCTAAGTAGAATTAAATAGAAAATATTAAAAAGGCATTACGGTTTTTTTATTTTTATTTTAGTTATTTATACAGGTAAATTAAATGTTGAATTGAAATCGTTTATTAGACCAGGAATATATCGCACCGTGAGTGTAAAACCGAAACAAGTGCAAATATACAGTTTGGAGATATGGGCGTTTAAAGACTTCATGGTGCTTGGAAAAACTGTTTTTTTTTTTAATAAACCAATGATTTTCAGTTTAAAGTAATATACCTATAAACCGAAAATCATTGGTTTATTTAAAAAAAAAAACCAGTTTTTCCAAGCAATATGAAGTGATGCGATATGAACAAAATCTTGATGAAAAAGGCAGAATAGAGAGAGGTTGGAGCAATTGCTTCTTTGACATCGTTTTATGACTTCGATGAAATTTTTGTTGCCTAGAAAATATTTAAACATAACTAATTTGCATTTAAAAATTATTGGATGCTGTTTTATATCAATAGACGTAGCTGTGTAATTATATAGTTTTGAGCTGATGTAATAATATATTATACAATTCTGAAGGTTGGTGTATTAAATTCTTAGTTAAAGACGCATAATGTCAAAGTGATTGAAGCCGTTGTATGTTTCATTCTTGGAATATTTCATTTTACCCCTAATACGGTTTAATTGAAATTGTTTATACTGTTCCACCATGCCAGCGAAAACTCTCAAAATATTTTACTTTGCTACTGGAGTCGCTCGAAAGGATTTTATGTAATAATATAAGGAATTTGTAACTAAGGTAAATTATTATAAGAGCCAGCATTATCGACCCCCTTCCCAGAGGTAACCCCTTTCTCAAAACTGGAACAAATAATTACTGGAAATAAATCGAGCCATTTAATTAGATTTCACGGGAATCGGTCGGCCAAAGAATCTGTTGATAAAGAAGGGTCACAAATCAAAGGTGGGGGTTCGGGTGGGTCATTGGGGTGTTTTCTACGCCCAGCTATGGATAAAGCATCAACCCTAAGGGCTTCTATTATCAATGTGCCATTACTAAGATAGTTCTAGAATCAATAAGAGTTTGGAAATAGATTACAATAGAAGTGAGATATTTTTTTAATGTATAGAAAATCGTCCCTTTTCTGTTAGTTTCATTAGAATTAAATAAATTTAATGTCGTTTCGTAAATATATAAATTACATCCTTTATTCCAAATATATTCATTTGTATATTACTTAATCAGTCAAATGAATTAAGAATTTTCTTTCTACATACTAATCTGGGGTAATGCGCACCCCAGGTGACTACTTACTTAACTTATTAGTTCACTATGAAATGTAAAGATGGTGCAGAAAGCAAAAAAGAGAACAGCTAATTCCATAATCTGGAAATAAGGAGGAAGGGGAAATAGAGAGGAGAATATTAGTTTAGTATGTCCAATTTTGTTGAAAATGTGAATCCATCACTTTGTGTTGTGGATTCTTTTTCCTCAGCCTATTACCGTCCACTCCTGGACAAAGGCCTCCTCCATTCGCTACCATGTCACTCTGTCCTGTGCAGACTGCATCCAGGTTATGATCTGAACAGACACGTCGGAATAACCTGGTTGTGGATTCACATTTGAATAATTAAAAATAAAGAATTTTTGCAATAGTTTTGCACTAATTTTCTTCTTCTTCAAAATATAACTAAAATTGAAGATTCACAAAACAAAGTACTTGACTATCGACCACTCTTAGAGGTTACTACGATACAGCAAAATCTCATCATTTGTGAGAAAGTAAAAATGAATAATAATTAAGAATTAATTGTATCTCAATTAATTCTTAACGAAGATGTAAATTATTTGGAAACATAATATGGTGGTCGAGGCGTTTACAGGACTTATGACCTGTCATTGGTTGGGTTGAGTGATCGCTTTATGTAATACAACATTCCCCATTCCGCCCTTCTTACGAACACCAAGTCTGACATTTATTTTTTGAAAGTTGTATATACGCTGCCATGTTGAGAAACATTTCACATATTTTAGTTCAATTTACACTAGCGCCATCTATTGAGAATATATGTAAGCATTAAGCAGAAAATCTTTATTAATGTAATGTGAAAGGCTATCAACTCAATTATCACACATTACGAGACAACGCCTGGAGAAAACTCTTCAATTTTTATATGCTTTTTAACTTTGACCAGTTTTATAATTATTATTATTATTTTTTCGTTAAAAAAAAAGTTGAATAATAATTACATTTGAAAGAAAAAATACGATAAACACTATCGACTGATTGTGTTTTGTGTAAGTTAACATGGAATTCTGGTTTCGGGTATGCTAAACATGTGCTATCAACAAAATGCCATTTAAAATCTTTATCATACAAAACGTGGTTGTTAATATCGTCGTTAGTTGGACCTTGACAGGAGCGGGTCCTCAGATAACCTGACATCAGAGAGGACACTCTGTTTGAGAGATATCGCATATCCAGAGTTTGCAGTAGGTCACTTGAGCAGTAGATGGGTCGGCTGTCATTTATCTTAGCCCCTGTAATTTGTCCCAGGCTCCTGTAATTTGTCTGGGCGAACTACAGGTCAGTACAATCGGACGCATTGACCACAAGAACAAAGCATTTGCATTTTATATTAAGCATAAATATACTTCATCTTCTAAGTTTAGATTATATGTTCTGATGATGGTGAGTTTATATAAATATTAAAGGTTAAAATTGATCAATATCGTTTTTAACTAACTAACTAACTTTCCATCACGCCGTTTCTCCGGAGGGCTAGGCAAAACGAATGGACCGCCACATTATTCTGTTCTGACATACTTCTCTTGATTCCTCTACGTTCATATCGTGTCGTGTACGCACGCCAATTTCTCCGTCTCTGTATGGAGGAAGCTATAAAGGTGTGTCAGATAGATAAATGTGGCGGTTCATTCTCCCTGCTTACTTCTGCGGTGAAACGGCGTGATGGTTTGTTTGTAAAAAAAAAAAAATAACGTATCTCCGGAAATCAAAATCAGAAATAACATTCATTGCTTTAAGTTATTTATGTAAACGTTCGGGTAAAACGTATTTCATACGTGACTGTACCTCCGGCAAAAAGGGAAACTGATGGCGTCTGTTTTGAAGTTTTAGATGACCACCGTAGGTGTTGTAAAGTACACATGTTTTCCAAACTTTTCGGTTTCGCCTCTCTAATGGCATTCAGGGAAATTAATATGTATTTTAGGAAGGGCACAGTATTTTATTCATACGTTGGTTATCGTGTAATTTACGTGCTAATGGGAAGGGAGAAGGTTTACGTACGTAACCTACAAAGTTACTCCTCGCATGCTAGATTGTTCGTTTAACTTTTAGTTATGTACAGACGCTATAATTAGTTAATTCATAGACAACATAAAACGAAGATGGTGAGGAACTGTTACTGCTGTGTTACTGATAATCGTCGTCTCTTAGATTAACGTCAACGATTTCTTAAACGATGATTTGAAACTTCATATTAAATAAGTAATATGATTGAGAACATTATTATATATTTTCTTTTCTTTTAATGTTTGAATCCTAGGGATTGGTTTGCAGCAAACTGAAACATTTTTGCTGGTTTTTGGGATGCCACTTGGGCATTTTAATGTTATGAATTCACTTTCAAAATTTTTATATACAACAGATTATTTGAATCCAATTACTGTATATATATTTGTTAAGCTATTAATTCTCATGACATGCGGGTACATAGCTAGTCCAACGCCTTTTTATTGTCACTTGAATTCCATGTTTTTGTTCATATAATTAACTAAAACCAAAAACCCACCAAATCACATTTCCAAGAATATTTCCAAGAGACGTAAGAAAAATAGCCTCAAGAACAGAATCTTTATAAGTCAGAAGATCCAAGTCCAAGTCCATTATGTCATCTACCGACGGTGTAGGCAGAGAAATTATATGTTTTAAAATCAATTGTAACATAACAATTAAACTAAAATGTCTTAATAAATAATACTACTTTTTGTAACACTGCAATATCTAACTTCTATTAAAATTAAGCATAAAATCTTTATTAATGCAATGTGAAAGGCTTACGCAATTATCACACTGCTAGACAACGCCTGGAGATCCAATCTCCAATTTTTATGCTTTTAACTTGGACCAGATTTTTATACAATTTGTTTTTTGAATGTATACAAATACTTGTAGACAAATACTGGATTTTAACCATTGCGGGTAAATTATTTTTTAAGGATTAATTGTATCTCAATAGAGACGAAGATGTAAATATTTTTTTGGAAACAAAATATGGTAGTCGAGGAGTTTACAGGACTTATGACCTGTCATTGGTTGGGTTAAGCTTTGTGTTAACAACATTCCCCATTCCGCCTTTCTAACGACCACCACGTCTGACAAATTTTGGAACTTTTATATATGCTACTATGTTAAATAACTTCACATTTTTAGGTCAATCTACATTAGCGCCATCTATTAAGATTATTTGTAAGCATTACGCAGAAAATCTCTATTAAAATTATTCAATATCAAATGTATCACATATCAAAAAGGACATTAAGTAGTAATTTAATGTTATTTTATGTCTTATATATATCCATATTATAAAAGTTTTAATTAAATCTAAACGAAGCTAATACGATTTAATTTATTTCAAAATGCGTAAGCCATTGCCATATTATTATTTTATTTGCTTGTCCTAAATTAACAGAAATGCATTCATACGTTTCAATGATGAATTTCGAGGTTATGCCTTCTAGAATTTGCAGTCAGTACGAAATTCTAATTTCGCATTAAAATACGACCACTCAATCTTATCAAACACAAGAGTTATGATCGCCTTCACCATTATTAAACAACTTCATTCTAAAATCTAACACAGATTGAACACAAGTTTTTAAATTCGAATAATTTGTGAAATCGAATTTCTAAAAATTCATCAGAGTAAAAAATATGTATCGAAAATTATTTTTAATGCCACCGGTTTCTGACTATTTCAATGTACTATTGTTTATAAGAAATCATTATTTTTATTTACTTAATGAAGTAAATAACATTTTCATTGTTTCTTGAATATGAAAAACTCTATATTAATACGAATGAAAACGTCTGTTTTATTATATTTGACAGTATATGAATGCTATGTTTCGCCTGTCTAAGGAATTATCAACTGTTTAAAAAGTTCATTTATTAATTAATTTAAATAACATTATAAACGTACACGACTGTTCATATTATTTCATTCATGGATTCAACTATATATGTGTTAACAGGAACCTTGATCTCAGATGAAATAGAACGTGGAAGCTAAACAGCTCAAACAATAAAGCCACAAAAACTGGCAACATTAATAATATTTGATTAACCTTTTATAAACTTAGTTCACGAACTGAACATCCCTTTACAAAGTAATTTAGAAGTTTTGGAGCGAGCTATGTGGCATAGGGAACATGACGAACTCTCGGAAACATTTGTACAACTTACACGCATATTTATATTAAAGGATACAAAATAGTAGTTTACCCCTGTATATAAACAGGCTGAAACTGAAGGTATTAATTTTGAAGGTGAAGGGAAGAGTGAAACTACCCACTAGCTCTTGTAGCTTGTTCAACTAGTAAGTTGCTTGTTAAATGTTGTCCAACAGTGGCGTAATGAGTATATTCATGTTTTTGGCAAATCTAGTCAAGAAAGTTCACCACAAATATTTAAGTCTGAGGTGGTTCAATATATACATGTCAATTGAATGGTGAAAGTAGATTTAATGTTGTGTTAATAATACTTAATATAATGTTACGCAATGTAAGTTGTGATTATAAGTTGTAGATGTAACATGTAAAAAGTCCTAAGCAGCCATAAATAAATATTTTTTTTACGTAATTTAAAGTTGCAAATAATATAGTACCTACTCCATTAATTTAATTTATCCAAATAAATTATCAATATATTTTTTTCTCCCTTTCCTTCTTCCTTTCCCCGACACTCATTTTATTTATTTATATTTTATATAACTTAACATTTTTAATCGCAGTATTTATTTTACATCTTCTTCTTCTTCTTCTTCACTTTTGATAGACTCAGGAGTCTGTTATTTCAGTCGGGTCCTCTTGAGTCTGCCCTCGATTCCATGCTATACTCGTATGTGAGGATTGGTAGCACAGAGGTCTTATAAATGCGTACCTTGCTGTCAGTCCTCATGTCCTTGTTTCTCCATATCGTCACCTGAGAGTAAGAAGGTTCCAACTGACAAAAGTAAAAAGCTGAGAAAAATGAAGTCAAAGTTTTGTTGGTTTCGGGTGTGTATCTTGGAATAAAGGGGTTTTATTCCAATTTCCAGAGATTCTTTTACCGAGAAACGTGTAAATTTTGTCTGGCAATAGTTGGAATAATAAAGTTTTAAGTTTAAATGAATCCTTCTACAGTGAATCGTGTGTTTTGAATGATCAGATGGAACTTGATTATTTTTGTAACATCAAAATGACGATACTATTACATGTTTTTTTTATTGTACGTATAGATAAGGTTAGTAAGAACTCTTTTCACGAAAAAAAGCCAAATGTGAAATTTTGTTAGTTGGAACCCTCTTACTCTCAGGTGACGATATGACATCTTTCAGGCAGCCTGCAAACAATCTTATTTTACATATTTATTTTAATTATGTATATGATCTGTGTTACGTATGCGTTAACTATCGTATCGCACTCAATTGTTTTTTTTTGGTTACGCTACTGTTTCTTGAACATGTGATGGGTTCTTCTGTTTTACCTTCGTCAAACTGCTATTAATGAATTTCTGACCTATTTTAATATTAGGCAAAACGTGTATCACAAATCACCTACATTATAATAAAACTATAATCTTCGTTCATTATTTCTCAGTATGTAAGGTGTTAGATTAAACATAAAGCAATCAAGAAAAAAATGTTTAATGTAAGCAACATTTTTCGATTATTTTGAATATCCATAATTGAGTTAAAGTCCAAAATTAATTACAGAACCATACCATACTATAACCATCACGCCGTCTCCCCGGAGGGGTAGGCAGAAATAATGGAACGCCACATTGTTCTTTCTTGACATACTTCTCTCGCTTCCTCTACATTCATACATCTTGTCATGCACGCACGTCGATTTCTCCGACTCTTCACGTGACCGACATTCAATATTTGATTGTGCCACGTTTTCCTCGGCCTTCCTCTATTTCTAGCTCCATTCACGCCGTTTACATATACCTTCTTTACCATTCTGTCTTCACTCATTCGTTCCATGTGTCCAAACCATCTTAATGACCCTTTCCTTATTTTGTTCGTAACACTTTCATTCGCACCACATTCACTTTTTATACTTGCATTTGTCACTCTATCATATACAGATTCGTCTTAGAGATCTCATTTTTAATTAGTGAAAGTTTTAAAATATTTTTTTCTATTTAACTTTATGCTGTTTTACCAAAATATATAATATAATATATAAGTGTTTGGTTTTATAGCTCTTTTAAAAAACTAGTTTACTTGTGTAACTTTAACTGCCATATCGTCGTAGTTAGCTATTTCATTGAAATAAATACAGGTGTTTGATTTTTAAATAAATAAAAGTGCTTGATTTTTAAATAAATAAAAGTGCTTGATTTTTAAATAAATAAAAGTGCTTGATTTTTAAATAAATAAATAAGTAATTTTTCAGGCAGGCTAGTTCAGGGATTATGTGGTTTCAGATAAATATACCGCCCGCTTTCTTGATCAGTTTTAAGCAACCGAAGCGTTGTCTTACTGATAAAGCACCCACTGTGGTAATAGTTAAGCCATGGTTTAACTGTGGCTTGGCTTCACCTAGGATATAATTAAGCTAGAGGCCAACTTATGGTCTTGATCAGTCCCCAGAGTAAAAGCGGGTAGCGTTGTTACCCAAACTTGTCTGCACTCCGCAAATATTAAATTAAGGCAACTTTAACGTGCAGTTGACGTAATTATTTTAAATAAGTTCACATGGCTTTTGCAACAACGTTGCGACCGTTTTCGGTAACACATTCGTTAAAAGTTTTCTCTAATTGAAATTCAACGGACAAAATTTGCAACCTTAAAAACGTAAGCTCTTTTTAATAGGGGCTAACTTTTTTTAAGTCAATTCAACATAAAATATGATTTTAAAAGTAAATTATTGAAACAAAGTTATTTAATCAAATGATAAACCGTATTTAATAACTCGAAAAAATAATAATTTATTGACACTTGTATTTAAAAGTATTTAAATGGGAGCATAAAAAACTCATTTTTATTTTGACAAAACATATATTTATTATTTTTAAGATAATCAAATGATTTTACTGAAATCTCTTGATGGAAGTTCATTTTTAATAATAATTAAATAAAACGATGTTTTTTAACTTCTTCCACTTTTGTCTTTATTTCGACAGCGACCGGTTTCGCCAGGCTCGCTGGCATCGACAGACTGGTCACAACAGACCAGTCTGTCGATGCCGGCGAGCCTGGCGAAACCGGTTGCTGTCGAAATAAAGACAAAAGTGGAAGAAGTTAAAAAAAACATCGTTTTATTTAATTATTATATTTAATATTTATTGTGCTCTGTTTAATTGTTTATTTATTGTGTTTAAATTAAAAGTTTTAATACATGAGATTGTTATATTCTTAACCAAATGCTCTTAATTGTTCTCAACTGAGTAATTTGTTTCATTCAAGTGTCGAATGTTTATAATCAGCTGAAACTGATGCAGTATGGGACAAAGTTCTATTGAAATTGCGGGACTTGTGTTCTTACAGCTGTTAGTGTTTGGCTTCAAGTTTCCCCAACTACCGCATCCTCAGCCCCCTTCAACTTCTCACAACGTAATCTGCGCATATCTTGCGGAGACGGTCGTTTAATCAAGTTGCATGATTCGAACGATAGTTCTGAAGTTTGCATGTCGTAGGATATATGGTATTCCATTATATCGGTGCCAACGTTAAGTGTCTGTATATATTTTTTAATCTTTCGTTATTGATGGTACTTTAACATTATACATTGTTAAATAAAAAAAACTTTATTTTATTTATCACAATTGTATTTAATGTTACGCGACAGCTGTTTCGTCAACCTATGTTGACATCATCAGGTGTTACAATAATATATATCAATCAATCAATATTATTTTAACACCTGATGATGTCAACATAGGTTGACGAAATAGCTGTCGCGTATAATAAAATACAATTGTGATACATAAAACAAAGTTTTTTTTTAGGATTAATTGTATCTCAATGGAGTCGTAGATGCATATTGGAAACAGAATATGGTGGTCGAGGCGTTTACATGAATTATGACCTGTCATTGGTTGGGTTAAGTGCACGCTTTATATAACACGACATTCTCCATTCGGCCCTTCTTACGACCATCACGTCTGAAATTTTTTTTTGGAAGATGTATATATGCTACAATGTAGGAGACACTTCACATTTTTTAGTTCAATCTACACTAGCGCCACCTATTAAGATTGGATTATAATAACTTGCAAAGGATAAAATCCAGTATTCGTCTACAAGTATTTGTATACATTCAAAGTTTTTTAATTAAACTATTTACAATGTTAAAGTATCATAGTGTTTTGGTCAAAACAATGGACTAAAGAATTTTTATTTACATATAAAATATTCAAAGTAATCCAGAAATGTTCAAGGGGCATGCGTATCGTGTGCATTTCAAATTACTTTCGGAGAGAATCGAAGTATTCCTTTCTCTCTTTATCTTGTATTCAAAGCGTTCTTGTAGTCTTGCTTGATGACATTCGGATTTTTCCCTATTTATATTTTCATAAATATCTAAAATAAGAACAATTCGTTAAACATGTCTCGGAACGAGGTTCAGTCCAGGCATGGTGGAGGGAGTTTGCGCGGTTCAGTCATTCGCTCGCCTTTATTGCAACGATAATGAACAGTCACAGAGTAAGTTAGCCGCCATGGCGCTGAATCAGCTTAATAAGCAATTATTACGGCCATCCTGAATTCCCTTTAAATCTCTATGAATTTACTTATCATGAGCCAAGCTACAACTATTCCTAATTACAATCATATCTTTCTCTTTGAAACAATGGTGAGTTGAATGAACATAGTTATTTTTACGGATTTACAGAGAAACTGCTTCGTTTGAGAATATATACGCAATAATAATTATGTATATATCTAAATAATTTACTTACTCTTAAATTAATAAAACGGCGTGAACGGAGCTAGAAATAGAGGAAGGCTGAGGAAAACGTGGCACGATCAAATCAATCAAATATTGAATGTAGGTCACGTGAGGAGTCGGAAAAATCGACGTGCGTGCATGACAAGATGCATGAATGTAGAGGAATCGAGAGACGTATGTCAGGACAGAACAGTGTGGCGTTCCATTCTTTCTGCCTACCCCTCCGGGGAGACGGCGTGATGGTGAGTTAGTTAGTTTTTTTAGTTAAATTAATAACACTTTTTTTATTGGATTTTATTATTTGTATTTAAAATAAAATAAAATAAAAACACTGTACTTGTTTTTAACCAAAATGCGGTTATTTTAATTACCGACTAGTTTCGCTTGTACCCAAGCTTCCTCAGGGCTTCGTGATAACAGAACAACAACAAAGATTTACATGCATACGAGTATATAGTAGAGAGAAAGAGAGGGAGGGGGGAGAAAAAAGGGACAGGTATATTCGAAAAATGTTTACCTCCAGAAATAGTACTTTTCTAAGAAATTGCCCGGAATACGAGTGAAAGTAAATCAAAAAGATAATAAGGTATGTCAAGTAGCGGTAATTACTAATGCAACCAATCACAACAAAAGACGGGAAAACCGGTTCAAGAATTACTTCCCTCCCTCTCTTTCTATCTACTATACGAGTATATACATGTAAATCTGTGTTGCTGTTCTGTTATTACGGAGCCCCGAGGAAGCTTGGTACAAGCGAAACTAGTCGGCAATTAAAATAATCGCATAGTGGTGAAAAACAAAGTACAGTGTTTTTATTTTATTTTAAATACAAATAATATATATTTTTAAATGTCTTACCACAAAGTGAATGCTTCATACGAAAATTTAACTTTTTTAAATATTATGTATCACAAATTTTTATTATACACTTTTTGAGAATGTCGCGACAGCCGTTCCGCCAACTGATGTTGAAATCATCAGGTATTACAAAAAAACCTATTCCCTCATTCAAATCAAACAACAAAGTTTTTAAAACAGTAATATTTAAGGATTAATTGTATCTCAATAGAGACGAAGATGCAAATTGGAAACAGAATATGGTGATCGAGGTGTTTACAGGACTTATGACCTGTCATTGGTTGGGTTAAGTGCACGCTTTATGTAATACAACATTCCCCATTCCAACTTTCTGTGGTAATATTTATTTTATATTTTTTGACACGTAAATCGTAAAGAATTTTTTTTTTGAATACCGTCTTTTGATATAACTGTTCTGAACATCCCTCTCGCGCTACTTTAGTCTTAAACATTTTATATTCAATAATCTCCGAGGGCCTACAATGGCGGTATTTTTTTACGGGCTCCGTTTTAATGTCGCCCCGAAATACGACCGAGCTTCAACGTTTTGACTTTCGCAAAGAAAATGTTCGGCTTTAAGTACAACAGTGTATCATATCCTTTGATACGGTGGCTTAGTATTCGTGGTCGTTTGATGAAGTAAAAGCTCAATGGAGGTAATTTCCCCCGTGCTCACATAAGCGCCGCAATGCTGTCAGATGTTGCGTTATGTCATATACAAGGGTGGGTTCGCTTTATTAGATTTAGTGATCTGTTTTCGATAAGTGCTATTGAAAATAATAATTTCATGTTCTACGTATCCTTTTCCTTTCATTCCTTCGATTACAAATCTTTTATTATGTGATTTTTCTTAAGGGGGTATTATGGTCTAGAACCATGAATTTTAGGTACTTTTTAAAGTGCCATACAAAAGGCAAACAATATTTTTAGCATGCATCTTTTTAACAGATATTTATTAATATTTCAAGAATACATAAAATAAAATAAAAAGTGAAAAAAATTAAAACTCAAAAAGTTATCAGCCGATGAAGTGGGGGGTCTCAAAAAAATGGCGTGCGACTGTAACCACGATTCCAACCCTAAAGCAATCTGAAAAAAAAATTAAAATAGATTATTAATCTAGATTAATGGGGCTATCGTATGAACTAAAAGTGCTAATTTGTATTAAGAAAAATCCTCTTAAAGACACATTCTTAAAGGATTAAGCTTTGAAAATATGAAGAAAAAAATAAAACGATTTTTACAAATTTCTAGACCAGAATACCCCATTAACTAAATCATAATTTCTTACATGATATAATTTTTCTTTCAGTATATAATTTTTCCATATGTAAATTTTTCGTTTTACAAACATATTCGAATAAGTACAACAAAAAATATTTAAATAATATTACATTTTTGATAAATATTAAAAACAATTAAAATAATTTACACATGAATATATTGTTACTATCTAAAGACTAAAATATTTATTTAATATTATTAATTAACGTATATTTAACACAATTTATTTAAAAAATACAGTGTTGTATACAGTGTTAGTGTTGTATATACAAAGTAAATAAAAAATAAAACACAAATAAACCATCTACAACACAAAGTATGGCGAACAAAGAAGCAAGTTACATTTTTAAACATGTTTGCACAGTATAAAATATGTTCATGCATACAACAATATTATTGCTAAATTACACGCATTGATATTAATATCAAAATAACACGAAGACAATTGCTATCTCTCAGATGCCAATCTATATCGATTTATCATCATGTGGTATAGGAATGTAGCGCTATTGAATTTACAGTACTTTGGATATTTCTTCGATTAGCATCCTTCGACTTCCATTTCTTGGACGTCATTGGGTCAATCAAGGTTAATTTGTCGATTACAAGCCGACACTTCAGCAGGGGTTCTCAAGTTGTAAAATGAAGTTGAGATTTAGGAACATGAAATTTTTTTTTGTACGTAACAGTAGTAATTTGTAATATAAAATTATTTTAATCATTTTCGGTGACAAATTCATCATAATTCATCCTCTAAATTATTAAATGCTCATAAGGTTTATTTATTTAAAGTGTACGTTAACGATGTAAATGGAGTACGAAGTCGAGGTAGACCGAGGAAAATATGGCATGACCAAATTAATCAAATTTTAAAGGTTGGTCATTTCAGAAGCCGGAAAAATCGACGTGCGTGTTTGACTCGCTGTATGAATGTGGAGAAAGCTAGAGAGGTATGTCAGGATAGAGTAGTGTGGCGGTCCATTCTCTCTCCCTACCCCTGCGGGGAAACGGCGTGATGGTTTGTTTTGTTTTAAGTTTATTTATTATGGCGTAGTATAATAGTAGAGTAATTCTAGAAGCTTTTGAGAGAAAATTTGCTGTTTAGTCTATATATTTTGGTTACTTTAATTTTATTATTCTTATTATTAACTGTTTTTTTCAGACACGTTATACTTATAAGCGTAGTAAGATAACAGAAAACTAATATTCTGTGGGATCATTTCACCTGACCCTAAAAGTCTTTACTCTGCTGTCTACTCTGTCAATCAGTAATGTCCATACAATGGATACCACCAGACATCGGAAAATCCTCCTGTGGAACACTTTTTAAAAGGTGGAAGGACAGCTGGAAATTAATCCTCTGGCAACGTTGTACAAAGGTCGAAAGCAAGAAAGAAGAAGAAGAAGAAAATTTCTCATGAAATATTTTCATTTTGACATAAAATTACGAGCAATCGAAGTTCCTCATATTCACGTGTGATATTATATTAGCCTATTTTGTTGCATACTGTTAAAATGTTGTCCATGAAAAACGCGTATCTCAATTCTTCAGTGTAAACCATGACGAAATAGATGCTCCAGTGACATTGCGTGTTAGATGTATGTATATGAAATTTATTGTATTCACCGCATTACGGTGACAATGTAGAGCATAGTTCCCAAACTTTTTTGTCCCGTAAACCAAGTGCCAATTTTTTCTGTTTTGCATAGACCTCCTGCTTTCCTAATACTGTTTTTTTTACAAATTCAACAACTATAAATTTGTTTTTAAAGCTGACACAGATCTACTCAATTGATAGGATTTTCTGTAGAAATAAATCTTTAAAATAAAAAATATATCATATATTAAGTTTTATTTGAGAAAAATTCGAATCTACAAGACATTCGTACGTCCTATAATGACATAAGGAATAGAAACGAGAGCTGACACTATCAGAACAAAAAGTCTCTTAAGAACCACAGAAATGAAGACTCTCCTATCCGTTGCGGGAACGACACTCCGAGACAGAATAAGAAATTCTGAAATAAGAAAGATCTGCAATGTCGAAGATGTCGTGCGATGGGGAAGACTGAGAAGACGCTACTGGAGAGATCACGTGGAAACAGCATGTTCTGAAAGAGTAATAAATATAGCCGCAAATAAAGTACTAACAGGAAATCGACCTGCAGGAAGACCACCTAAAATATGGCGAGATAGTTGGACATCTGCAACCCAGGAACAGGCTCCGAGAAATAACAGGACACAGTCCTAAATAAAGCGGAAGTTGAAGAAGAAGTTTTATACATAAAACGAATTAAAACGAAACAAAATGCAAATCTATCACTTTTTCATAAAATAAAGAACTACCCAAAAATTCAATGTTTATTGTAAGGACAATTTTATGAAATATACGTGTAATTAGAGAATTTTTGTCTATTATTGTATAAGAAAAGAAAGTATTACGTAAGTACCTACCTACGTGTAGGTACTATCTGTATGGTGGATTATAACATTTGCGCGAATCGAATTTTTTTGTGACAGCCTGCCTAAATGGGATCCACTCTCATGGACCTCCAATTTTTTTTCATTGACGTGGACCCCTTGCAGGTCGGAATCGACCCCTGGAGGTCGATTAAGACCTCTTTGGGAATGACTGATGTAGAGCATACGAGTATACCGTCTTTGTTTGCACGATGTGTTCGTACATAATATTTGAATATTCTCCGCCTTGCTCTCGCGATAACTTGATATTTTAATGAAGTCTCGGCTGTGGTACGTTTTCCTCTACGCGGCATCCCTTACACGTGTAATTAGTTTTAGATCCCTGAATTATACTGTCGTTGTCGCATTTCGGATGACTTAAGGCGGTAAAGGCTGGATTAAACTTGTCCTATTAGTACGGCAGGACTAACAACCCCATGCATCACCCGAGACCATTAAAAATCTCGCCGATATTTACTTCAGAACTTACAAGAATAAGACAAGACACTTTGTAATAACGTGTACGAAATTTCTACAATATAATCTCAATATTCAATACATTTTTAAAGATTTTATTTCAGATTAGATTGCCATGATTGTTAAATGTGTTTTCAAAAAAGATAACGTTTTGTTAAATACTTTATTTGTACGAAACGATGAATTTTAATAATTAGTTTTAATTATACAAACAATGTTAATCTCTTATCTATGATACTTGAGATATTTTTTGGAAAACATAAAATTAATGATAATGCTTCCTTCAATACCATAATAGATTCAATTTCGATCAATAATGTAAAGACGTATGAAGGGAAGGTAAGTGACGTAGCGCCGGTAGCGAACAAAAGATACACAATAATGTATAATTTAATCTACATACCAAAACGCGCTATTCTAGATTTCTTTTGCTTGTTTTATATGTGATCTTTGGCGCATAAGTTAATATTAATGATAACATAACAAAAACTGGTCCAAGTTATACCATATAAATTGGAGTGACATCTCCAGGCGTTATCTAGCAATACGTTAATGGCGGTAGCCTTTCACATTGCGTTAATAAAAAGATCTTCTGCTTAATGCTTAAATCTAATCTTCATAGATGGCGCTAGTGTGTAGATTGAAACTAATATGTGAAGTTTGGTGTTACATATTAACATATATACAACTTCCAAAAATTTGCCAGACATGGTGGTCGTAAGAAAAGTGGAATGGTAAATGTTGTATTACATAAAGCGTGCGCTTAACCCAAACAATGACAGGTCAAAGGTCCTGTAAACACTTCGATCACCATATTCTGTTTCCAATTTGCATCTTCGTCTCTATTGAGATACAATTAATCCTTGAATATTAAAGATGATTAAATTGTGAAACCATTTTAGAATATTATTAAAAATCTTCCCATCGGAGGAATACGAAGAAGAAAATTTACGACATTAGTGGTAGAGTGGCACAAGCAACAGGTGCCACATCAAAGGTCCGGGTTCGATTCCTGGCAATGACAGCGTGATTCTCACGACAAATTGTTAACAGTAATTGGGATCAACCGAACTGGTTACATATACATATTTTTTTGGGAAAGCATGTTCTGGTTAACGAAAAATGTTTTCATTTCGTTTTCTTTATTTGGGTTATTTCATATCCTGCGATTGCGTACATTCACTACATAATCCTCGCTCCAACAGACGCAGTGGAACGGGAATGAGTGAATGCTTGGCCCGTTTCATCCATTTGTATACGGGCCATTGCTACAGCAAATTAATACCTCATTTATTTTTACTGATGGTAATGTCTTACAGCATGTGATACCATCCTCTTAGAAAATATGTGTTCTGAGATGTACTGATTTTTTTAGTTTGAAGAAA
Organism: Lepidostoma basale; assembly: GCA_022606425.2. Taxonomy (NCBI): domain Eukaryota; kingdom Metazoa; phylum Arthropoda; class Insecta; order Trichoptera; family Lepidostomatidae; genus Lepidostoma; species Lepidostoma basale. Next base: position 1,066,045 of record JAHDVF020000178.1, read on the forward strand.
AATTTTGTTACTCTGTTCTAAAGAAAGGCACTTGTTAGAAAACATCTCTTATTAATCTAAAAAAATTAAACATTGAAAGATCAATCAATATGAACAAGGTGTGTTCGTAAAATATACATCATAGTGGAATAAGTGAAAACGCTACCTAATCTTGTATAAAACATCAACCAATCATTTTATCGTACAAAATCACAGATCGGATTTATTATCAACTACATTACATTATACAAATATAATTGATTTTATTATTATTTCAAAGCTAGACGGATTTTTTTTTCGATTTTTATATTATACCACAAGACCTCGACAGCGAATCGAGGAAATCAGTAAAAGTTATGAATGGAATAATTTATTACATACTGTAAAGCTGAAAAATTGTTCATCGAAATACAGAGAATAATCGTATTTAACATATGTTATGTTCAAGAAAATAAAATATTTAATTTTATTATTTTATTGCTCGTTTTATTATTTTATAGGGAACGATACTCCGAGAAAGAATAATAAATTCTGAAATAAGAAATATCTGCAATGTAGAAGATGTCGTGCGATGGGGAAGACTGAGAATACGCTACTGGAGAGATCATGTGGAAAGAGCATGTTCTGAAAGAGTGATCAATATTGCCGCCAATAAAGTACCAATAGGAAATCGACCGGCAGGAAGACCACCTAAAAGATGGCGAGACAGTTGGACATCTGTATCCCAGGAACAGGCTCCGAGAAATAACAGGACACAGTCCTAAATAAAGCAGAAGAAGAATAAGAGATTTTATAGCTCATACATGTATAATTATTATTACTATTTTTTCAATATAAAACTAAATACGGGTATTATTTCTATACGATGTAGAGACACGAACACTGAAATTAAGTACCATGAACCGTTTAGAAGTGGAAACATGAAATATTGTTCCGCATATCATTGACTGATGTTGTGACAATGTATATAAATATGTATATTAATATATCTAAAACGATTCAACGAATAATTTGATGACGTTGTGGAGTACGTAATATATAAATGTCGTGGCTTCAAAACGATTGTGAATAGAATCTTGTGATTATGCAAATTCTCTTCAAGCATCTTATCTTTTCTTTCTGTGATAGTTAATGTCTTGGGACAAGAAAAACATGAAGATGAAACAAAATACCAATATACAGTTTATATTTTATTATATTTGATGGATTTAATAAACAACATAACATTTTGATTAATTTAATTTCATTGAAGACTTTTTTTACAATTATAATATAAAGTGCTATTCAAAATAGGTAGGCACAAAGAATGGACTGCCACACTTTAACCGATGCGGCACTCCATCCTTCTCTTTTCGCCCCCGCGGGAGACGCGGTGTAATGGATTGCGAACCTCATCGCCAACAATAGGCATCTCCCGCGCACACTTCGATCTTCCAACGTCCACAAAATAATCTAAAACAAATTATATAAAATACAATAATATAAAAAAAATAAGAAAATAAAAATAATTGACACAAAATGTTATTTTAGATGGTGCACTTGTCGTCAGCTGGACGATCCGGACATTTGTGTTTATTTAATTTATATTCCACGTACCTACCGTTTTAAAATAATTAACTGTAATTAGGCACTTAAAAGAATCAACACCAACAAAAACTTTAAAATATTATTGAAGATTTTTTTCAAATTGTCATTGGAAATTTTTTTTTTTTTTTGACATCTGTCCAAATTATTTTTTTAAACGAAAAAACTGTTAAAATTTTAACATCAAAACAGTGAAAACGTATTTCGTGTAACAACTAACTATTATAAAGTGCGGCAACAATCAATTTGGCCAAAACAATTCACTTACACTCGATATTTCTAAAATTTGCGGGAGCACCACATGAACCAAACCAATTTTTCAAATTCCGTTTAATACTTTTTAATACTAATGAACTTAAATAAGAAAAATTTAAATCAATAATCTAGTGCATTCCATTAATATTTAAAAAATATATAATACTAAAATGAAAGAGCATAAGGAGTTTTTTAAAACAGAATTTATTAAGAAACTCTGCAGATTTTCACAAAATAATGATTTATTTATATAATTATACCCATGAGCGAGAACTGGAAAGGCCGTGAGTCTTGCCCGAATCTCGATATATCAAGTTTGACCCTTCTCTGGCAATTTGTTTGTAATATACTGACTGGACCGGATAACATCTGCTGTTCATACATTCTCTATGGTGATTTTTTCGAAATATGTCATTCTGTGTAGTCGTGAGACGATTTGATGGATGCTTCTCGTATAAGGGCTGACATGGGAACCAGAAGAGTTTGAGAATTGGTTTATTCCGAAATCTTTCCAAATTTTGATTTTTTGATGAAAACACAATAATAATAATTATTATTGGTTATTGGATATTGAATACATTCCTTCAAGAAGGTTGTAGAGGAGGTTATTTCCGATGAATTATGTCATGTAAGGCATTATGTAAAAGTTATCCACTTTTGAAATAAAACGAATTTAAGATTTTTTGAAAATAATCGAGGTCAGGTGTTTTGAAAATTAATTAAAAAATAACCGTTGGTATTAATCAAACATCTATTACATTAACACTTATTTAATTTTTAAAACACTTGATCTCGATAAATTAAAAAAAAAATAAAATTCGTTTTTTTTCAAAAATGGTTCACTTTTGCAAAATGCCTTACATGACATAATTCATCGGAAATAACCTCTCCTACCAATAACCCTGTATGTAACGTACAAAACTATGCCAATTTAATAAATTATTAAAATAGTTCGTTTCATTTACAGAAAATGTTTCATTGTATATCAGCTAAATATATTATTAATGCAAAAAATAATATTTTAATACGAATCAAATGTGAAATATATTTAACAGATTTTTTCACTTTTTATTGAGAGAATATTGTAAAAAAAAAAACAGTTTTAATATTTAAAAAAATCATTATGGAGTTCCACAGTTTCTGGATGGAACGTCTCAAGTTTATGATTTTTTTTAAGGTTCTTCGTTCTCTTCTCGTTCATTGACCGCGTCACTATTATCCGTATTCCATATTGCCGACAGTTGCTTTAATGAATAATAAATCGAGGAACTGACACAGAAGGCGACACGTTCTTTTTAACGATGTCCCCATTTATATTTTTACAGCTTAATGATCCTCATAGACACTTCTGCCCATTAGCTACATACAATAACATTACAAAATGAACAATATGTGTACATATTTTTTATATAATTTTAAATGTTTTTGAATATTTTGTAGAAAACATTATATTTTTGCAACACTTTTTTGCACTTTTCACAGGGACAAAGACGCCCCTTTTGAGTGTACTCTTTTTTTACTAAATTTATTTCCTTAAGATTTTTGCATTGAGAAAGTGTTTGCGTCCTGAAGCCTGTTGGTGAAAAGTCCAAATACAATGTTAATCACAAATCAAATGTGAATCCAGAATACAAGTTAGTGGCGAATATAGTAGATATGAAGTATTTAAATTTTTTAATATAAGTTTTGTTACAAATACTCGTGTATGAAAAACGCATTGAATTTTTTAAACTTTTATTATCAAAATATTTGTTTTATTAATTTGTAACTTCGTTTGTTTTTAATATTAGTTTTTTATTGAGTAACCATGTTATATTTTCATCATCGGAAGACCTTCATGAATTTAGTAGAAAGTAGTTTATATATTATATTTTTACAGATAATAAAGTTTCACTGTATTCGAAACATGTCGAAAAAAATAAACAGAAAAGTTCATAATGGAATTATTTAATTCATAAAAAATGTTGTTGCCTTAGACGGAACCCAGTCTGCATCACTCAGGGCGCACTAGACTGATGGGGGGAAAGAGAAAGTGAGGCAGACCATGAGCCACCTGAAGAAGAGCCCTGCAGGACGAGGTTAAGGCAGCAGGCCTCACTTGAGATGATGTTAGGCATCAGGGATGCGATAGAGTCGGGTGGAGAAGGTTCCTTGAGGCCTTATGCACCACGGAGATGTGACAGGACAAAAAGAAGAAGAATAAGAAGTTGTTGCCTTAAGTTTATCAAATATTATGTATTTTTTAAATTCAACCATTTTATAAGTATGTACATGAAATATAAAACACAAAATAAATAGCATTATGTTCGTAATTCTATACGTGATGTAACTAAATAAAAAATGTGCTGACGCATGTGCGTTTAAAATAAGAAGATTTAAGATTTCTTTTCAGTTTTCAAATGTCGCGAAAAATATTAAAGGGCGATATGAATAAGCGTCCATTCCCTTCAGCGAGAGTGCGTTGACCGCCGCGTCTCAAAGGACGCAAATAAACGTACATTTGGATTATTTATGCGACAAAAGTATTGTTTATGGGGAGAGCGTTCCCGCGAAATGGGCGCCCGAGGGCCCTGTAACTATTGTATTATTTTGGGCGGGAATTGCTCAGGGCCCGCGCTCGCGGCTCGCGGTGAACGTGTCGGGCATATTTCAGGAACAAATTGTCACTGGTAGTAAAAATACAATCGCAAAGAAGAGCCGAAGCGGAACGCTAGACTATATAGACCTTGGTTTACATTGAAAAAAAAATATATATACAATTGGTCGTTTGAACCCTTCTTCTTCTTCCTCTTTTAATAGATCTGTGGATCTGTATTTATGGCGTCGAGGTCTCCTGGGACACGACCTTCGTGGCAGAGTGGTAAGAGCTCTGATTCCCATTCCGAAGGTTCTGGATTCGATTCCCGGCGATGGCAGTGTGATTGTCACACTGTCTTTGGTCTGGCGTAGTATTTCCGTGACAATAAAATGGCGATAGATTGGCTACCTGTCATATGTTACGAGAATCAATATATCAGCTTAAAAAAATTGTGTACTGTAATTGGGTTCAAGCGACCTCTTGTATACGTAAAAAAAAACTTCAACTGTCTCGCCATCTCTTCGCAGGTCTTCCGCGTTGGCGAGTTCCCATTGACACGTTGGCCTGGGGGAGTCTATCGTCGCTCATTCGTTCTATGTGGTCGCGCCAGAAGCGTCTTCTTTTCCTGCCTCATCTGACAATATCTTCGGTATTGCAGGTCTCACGTATTACTGTGTTTCTGATTCTGTCCCTCAGTGTTTTGCCTAGAAGAGCGCGGAGTGTCTTCATTTCGGCGGTTCGTAATAGTGATTTGATTCTATTTGTGTCAGCCCTCGATTCTATACCATAAGTCATTATGGGTCTGACACATGTCTTATATATTCGCACTTTGCTTTCCACTCGCATATGCTTGTTTTTCCACACAAAATCTTTCAAGCATCCAGATATTGCAGTCGCTTTGGTGGTTTGCTCGCGAACTTCATTATGGAGATCCGTTTGGCATGAGAGATCTATGCCCAAGTATTTGAATTTTTGGACCTGTTCTATGGGTTGGCTGTTTTGAAACTGTCATACACTTAATTTTACTAATAGATATCAACATGTTGTGCAGCTTAGCATTCTGGTTGAATTTATCTAGTAGTTGTTGTAGATCAGTTTCAGAATCTGCTATTATAGTGCGTTTGAACCCAATTTATATATATTTTTAAGCTATTATATTGATTCTCATGACAAGAAATAGGTATCTAATCTATCACTATTTTATTGTTACGTGAACTCTACACTAGACGAAAGACAGTGTGACAATCACACTGCCAACGCTGGGAATCGAATCCAGGACCTTCGACATGACATCAGACCTCTTACCACTCTGCCACGAAGTCAATTACAGTATGGTCGATGTATACAGGATCAGTAAAATGTACTTGGTATGACAAAGTTATAACTAGATTAGTTCAGAATAAATCATATTTTATTTAATTAATACGAATGAAAACGTCTGACATTTTATAATGCCTTTGATAAGCGAAACATGTCATTCTCATAAAATGTATTTAAGATTCTAGAAAACAGACGTTTTCATTCGTATAATTTATTTCATATAGTGTTTTATATCATTGTTCAAGAAACAATAAATATAATACACTTTGAATTTAAATATTTTTTTAAACGTTCTAAAGGTGACATCAAATATTGTTCCCTAAATAATGACTCATAAATGCTCGAATTAAATACTTCCTGTGCTACAAGTAGTGCATCTTGCTCGCACACTCGCTTCAACAAGCAAGAAAAAAAGAGATAGCGTTCACACGGTAAAAAGTCTCCAAGTCATTTCTATGGTGGCGCCCTCGTCTGAACATATCTTCAATCTCACACAATTTTCGGATTCATGTATTTCTTATTCGCTCACGAAGGTTTTCCGATCATACATTTTTTATTTTATTTTATTTTAATTTTAATTTATTTATACATAATACATAAATGAGACATAACAAACGAAAAACATTAAGGCGACTCATTTGGACACAAAACGATGTTATAAAGATAAGATAAAACACCGCGAAACCAAAAAATCATACATATCAGAAGGAACCCAAATATGTCGACATCAGTGAGGCAGTACTCTTTCCAGAATTTGTAATATTTCTTTTATGAATACTGCTTCACTGACACTCAAAATGTCTAAATCCGAGACGATTAGATTTAACGTGCGTATTGCTCTTCCTACTGGCATCACCAAAGGCGGGTTGATTCTGCGTGACGGAGCAAAGAACAATTGATGTCGGCGCTGTCGCAGGTAATTATCAGGAACATTGTAGTACTCTAATCTCATTGACACGCAGGAGTATTTGTAATATTAAACATTTTTTTTTTCTGAAATATAATTACAGGTATTGAATATTAATTATTGTTAACAGTGTTTTTGCGCTTTGTGCGTTTCATTATAATATGTGTAATTTCCAACAATGAAATTTACTAAAGAATATCAATAAAAAAAGTACTAATGATAAACTGCGCCATTCGTTTGAAGTATCTACGTCATACTTGTATAAGATAATTGTTAAAACAAGTCTGTTTTGTTTATATGAAATACTAATTATATGTAAATGTAATTATTACGTTCATACGTCACATTTAATTTGTATACCTTCCTATAACGATACTGTGTAGCTAGTACACATTATTCGAATTACATTTATAAAACTATAAATATAGTAAATACTGGGTTCAAATTGTAATCCTTATATACGACAAACTTCGTGACCGGGTGGCATGTGCTATGACTGTCACATCGAAGGTGCCCGGTTCGATTTCCGGTGATGACAGAGCGATTCAGACAGAGAGACACTGTCTTCGTTCTGGTGTAGATTCAAATGACAATAAAATGGCGATAGATTAACTACCAATCACATGTCATGAGAATCAATATGGTAACTGTACTCTTTACATCATTTTGGCTCGCGCTGTGATGAAGCAAAGAGCGATTCACCAAAATAATAATAATAATATTTCCGCGTCGAAATATTTCAATATTACACATTTAATACTTATTGGACACAAAATAAGTATATATTTTTATCAAAAATCATGTATAAATCACTAATACATCAAACGGGAAGTAAAAAGTATATCGCAATGTCGTTACTTGGAGCGTAATTTGAAATGCATATACATACTATCTCACACGCAACTTTAATTAAAAATTCTAATATCATCGATATAAATCCTTGATGTTAGTCTTATTTATAAAATGAAAAAAAAAATTGAATATTGTATTCGCGGTGTCTCCACTCTAACACCCTTCTGATCCATCTATCGTCTGTCAATATGGCAACATGTACCGGAAATGACCATTTAAGCTTCGTTACCCTTGCGACGACATCTGTTACTCCCGACCTTCTACGTATTTCAGTATTTCTTATCCAGTCTGAGAGTCCCGTTAGACGCAAGAGAAATAGCCACAAGAACCGAACCTTCCGATTCCTTCACGCAGAACTAACGTGACTTTGGTGATGCTAGAAGGAAAAGCAATTTGGACGTTGAAATTAATCGTTTCAGATTTGAACATTTTTAGTGCTAGTGAGGCTAAGTGTTCATGCATGTATCATTCAAACAATATATTATCAATTCTGGAAAGATTTATGCCTCTCTGACGTCGACATATTTGGGATCATTCTGAGATATCAAATCAAATCAAATAAAATCAGTTTATTTCATCAACAAACATTAAAAAAATAATTTTTAAGGCACCTATTGAGAACAGGTAAAATAATATAATATATTGTGTAAAATAATATATAGCATACTACCAGAAACGCATGGGAGATGGTTCAACATTAGGAAGACAGGATACTCTCCAGAATTAAGAGTATTTGCCTTCTGAACGTACTTTCACTAATATGAAAGACGTCGATCTCCGAGGAGACCGCGTTCAGCAGATTAATTGCTCTTCCCACCGGTGTCATCAGAGACATGTTGGTTCTGGCGGTTTCTTATTATATACCATAAATGGATCCTATAATTTTTCATTTTGTTTTTGTTATTTTTCTTAAACTGTTTTGTGTCCAAATGAATAGCTTAAATTTTGTTCGTTTGTTGTGTCTCGCTGTTTAAAATAAAAATGTATATTATCACACCGGTACACAATATTACCATTGTAACAGATAGTACAGAACGTATTTTCAGTTAAACAAATACAAGCATTTAACTTCCGAGACACTAAATTATGAAGGTAGGCACCGCCGCCAGACTCCTAACAAACTTTTCAGCGCTTTTATCTAGATTTACATGGCGGAATATTTCCATACGAATAATACGGAGCCGACACCGGAATCGGATAACCGTGACATTACAATCTTATCTTTTGCAACATTTTAGTTTACTTCTAGGTCAAATACATAATAATATCACAATACATACTTGCGCTGTGTTCGACCTTATCTAGAACTCTATTGTTATGACTAAATAAGCTGCGGAATAAACACTCGTTACTACGATATGTTACACAATTTTTTCTACGATGATCGCGTAATATTTATAGGGTTTTAAACGTAAAATGTTTCATACTAGTTTCGCATTCATTTTGTATTTTGAATTAAACCAATACATTAATAATAAATAAAAATATATTTTTTATCAAGTTCTTCCACATGTTGTCTTTATTTTGACAGCGACCAGTTTCGCCAGGCTCACTGGCATCTACATATTGGTGACATTGTAAAAGCAAAATAAAAATTGACATATTTATTGTTTCTTGAACAATGGTGTAAAACTCCATATTAAATTATTAATATGTATGAAAAAACGATAGTTTTCAAGAATTTTTTAAATAATATTTATGTATGACTTGTTTCGCCCTTCTAAGGCATTATCAAATCTCTAATGTCTTGTGACTGTCTAATGACATGTCTGACTGTCTAATGAATGTCTAATGACATTTGATAATGCCCTGGAAGGGCGAAACATATCATACATAAATATTATAATAAAACTCCTTGAAAACTATTGTTTTTTCATACATATTAATAAATTGATATTTATATCAAGATTAAAACATAAATTGACAGTTAATAACAGTGTCACCAGTCTATCGATGCCAGCGAACCTGGCGAAACCGGTCGCTGTCAGAATAAAGACAACAAGTGGATGTATGTAGTTAATAAAAAAAATATTTTATAACTGTTAATTCCAAAACTTTGTTTTATATAACAAATTGTATTTATTTTACTTTACGACAGCTGTTTCATCAACTAATGTTGACAATACAAAATATATATTTTTGTAACACCTGATGATGTCAACTGAAACAGCTGTCGTTTACGACAGCTGTTTCAGATCATAACAGATCATACTACCTAAACTAAGAAGAAGAAGAAGAAGAATACATTAATAAACAATGGTAACGATAATCTGAAATAAAATGAAGAAGAGGATTTTTTTTAATTCCGAGAACTCCGAGTTTCAGCAATCGTTGTCTTTGAAATTCATTAATTATATCATGTTTTCTTCTACATTGGTTTCTTTTATCTTTTAACATTCTTGTAATTAACAAGAGATTTAACTGGTCTAGTAACACTTACTTCCGGGCCATTAAACTCCTAAGTCTGCAGATAAATCGGTTTTCCTTCCAGAGTTATATTTTTAGATTGTAGGTTCACCACAAAACTAAGATATCTTTGTTTTTTAAACTGATTATTCTCATGTATTATACGGATAACAATATATAGGCCTACTATATTTTGCTATCCGGGGTTTAATGCAATATGTTACTCATCAGAGAGGATAGATCATACATTTGTATAATCAAACTCATCAGCCTGTAATTGCCCACTGCTGGACGTAGGCCTCCTCCATCTGCTTCCATGTCTTTTGATCTTGGGTAACATGCATTCATGTTGTACCAGAGCTCTCTTTTATGTCGTCCTTCCGTTGTAGTCGGGGGTGACGTGGGTTTTGGATCGCAGTCCTAGGAGGCGTTGTGTCCATCTGTGAGCGACTTGACCCGCCCAGCGCCATTTTAGCGTTGCCACCCTTTCGATGATGTTTGACACCTCTGTTCTGGTTCAAATAGTGGTGTTTTTCACACTATCCGCTAGACTGATTCCCAACATTGCTCTTTCCATAGCTCTTTTGACAAATTTTAATTCGTTGGCGCTTCTCTGAGACAATATTATGGTTTCAAACCCTTTTGTTTATACCGCCAACACACAGTAGTCAAAAACCTTTCGTTTAGGGTTTATGAGGGTTCTGTGGATTTTCCAATGTATATATAATAATGTAATGTAATATTTGGCAATCCTGTAAACAACCATGTAGCCGTCTAACGCAAAAGCCCGGTTACAAAAATTAGGAAATCTTCAGCTTAGACAATCAATCTCATCTCGGAAGACTTGCTAATCGCCCTATGTAGACTGCTTCTCATATATGCTATCGGTGAGGAGTTCTGTTACATAAGTTGATGTTAATTCATGTTAAGCTTTGAAAACCATCGAACAGAGCTTAAACTGAATTATTTTGGACATTAGGCCCGTGGAGTTCTTGGAAGTGTGGCGTTATGTGAAAACCCTTCGGCACACTTTTTATCAGTCATGAAATGCAGTCTTAAGTTTATTAATTTTCTGTTTTTTGATGTTGGCAGAGTTCCCGTTGCTCTTATGAGTAGGAAGGTATTGCTTAGGGTTTTAAAACTGTTCACAAGTAGATTTGTTCTAGAACTATGGTGTAATTACGCTCTTTTAGGGTCAATAGATCTTTTAACATCTTATAAACTTTATTCGATATTAGCCTTTATTTTGTCCTAGAAGCGAACAGTGTTAATCTCATTTATTAAACTAACTAACAAGCTTACGATTATTTACTTACTACTTATTGAATTATAATACTTAAAAGACATAGTATTTTCTCAACAATTTATTACATACTTAACAATCGTATTTCGGGTCGTTCTCTTTCTTCGTCGCTATATACATTTTAAAGTGTAATAAAACCGAATAAGAATAAAGAAGGATCAAAAGGCGTTATAAAGTGTTGTGAAATACAAATCAAAAAATATATGTTTTTACCAAATTGTTACATTTTTGTAAACATTTGGAAGTTAACGTGTTTGTTTTTGCTACGAAACCAAGATTAACACTATAAAAACATATTTTTTTTATTTTTAATTTCATGGTAGAAGTTTATTGTAAATAATGAAAGTAAAAAAAACTTATTACGTATTTAAAAAAAAGAATGTAAAGTTAAAATTCACTAATGTTTGTGTCTTCTACCGAATTCGGTAGATCACTAGAAGATACCAGCAAGCTGCCGAAATCGGTCGAAGACACAAACGTTAAAGGAAATTAAAAAATGTTGTTTTTATTATTCAAAACTATCACTTTTCGCTTCTGGAACAAAATCCCATTGAACACTATAAAATGATCTTTTTTCGAGTGCGTCTCTGGTTTTTACTAGTAAAATAACTATGTGGAACGCGCCAACGCTAAAAATAATTTGTCATAGACCTGTATCATTAACATCTCCCGGCCTTGCAGCTCCGTCACTCGGTCCAGACGCTGATGTTAACAGCAATTATAACGTTTATTCATGAAATTAACCCGATCAGACTCGTTACTAGAGCAAATTGATGTGCTCTTAATTTCAAGATGACACAGATTCGTAATATTTATACTATAATTCTATTGAATGGTTTTAATACTCACATTAAAGATTAAGTCGTGTTTTGGAGTTGAGACTCGTTGTATCCATGATTTTGTCAAGTTAGATTATGTAATAATTAAAATGGAATTATTGTTTCTTGATGTACGGATGTGAGACTTGGAAGTCTACCGCGGACGTTATTGGTAAACTCCAGGTGTTTATAAATAGGTGCCTTCGCTCAATATTCAAAATCTATTGGCCCCAAACAGTGTCAAATGCCGTTCTCTGGACCATGGCAGGCGAAAAGCAAATTAGAGAACAAGTCGCTAGGTGCAAATGGCAGTGGATCGGTCACACTCTGAGACGAAACCCAGCCTGCATCGCTCAGGGCGCACTAGACTGGTCCCCTATGGGGGGAAAGAGAAAGCGAGGCAGACCTAGAGCCACCTGGAGAAGAAGAACCCTGCAGGACGAGGTTAAGGCAGCAGGCCTCACTCGGGATGATGTTAAGCATCAGGCATGCGATAGAGTCGGGTGGAGAAGATTCCTTGAGACTCTATACACCACGGAGGTGTGACAGGCCAAAAATAAGAAGATGAAGATTGTTTCTTGAACAATGATGTGAAACTCTATACTAAATAATTAATACGAATTTGTGATCATGACAAATTTCTCATGTCTAAGGCGAAATATGTCATTCACGTTAAAACATTTGAAAATGAACGAAATATATCATTCCCATAAATTATAATAAAATTTCTAGAGAAAAGACGTTTTCATTCGTATAAATTAAAATGCAGTTATACATTTTTTTAAGAAACAAAAAACACATCGCACGTTGAAAACAAAAGTGACACTATACAAAAATCTAAATTTTTCAGTACGGTCATTTAAAGTTTTTGTGAGGTCAATAACTTGACTGTGAGTAGAAATATATCTAATGTTGTTGTTTTATATATTAGTTTAGATATTATTCTATCAGAATCTAGTTGATTTTAATTAGGTTAATAAGCAGGCAAAACTTTAAATGACCGTACTGAAAAATTGAGATTTTTGTATAGTGTCACTTTTGTTTTCAACGTGCAACATAATGTTTTTTCATTTATTTTTTCAAATACATACATCAAAAGCATTACAGATTTAAATTCCAATTGACTAAAGACACAATTTGACATACATAATAATGAATAATACGTAATAAAATCTCAAAATACATAATTAAATCTCCTAAGAACCACAGAAATGAATACTCTCCGATCCGTTGCGGAAACGACACTCCGAGACAGAATAAGAAATTCTGAAATAAGAAAGATCTGCAATGTAGAAGATGTCGTGCGATAGAAAATACTGAGAAGACGCTACTGGAGAGCCGCAAATAAAGTACCAACAGGAAATCGACCTGCAGGAAGACCACCTAAAAGATGGCGAGACAGTTGGACATCTGCATCCCAGGAACAGGCTTCGAGCAATAACAGGACATAGTCATAAATAAAGCAGAAGACGAAGAAGAAGATATAATAAAATAATAAAGAGAAGGAGAGAAAAAAAAACATACAAAATTATAAAATGAATTTACAATTAAAATAAAGACAGGAGTTTCCTCAGGCGAATTAATTACTCTATCATAAGAGTAAACTCAAAATGTATTTAAAAAAAACAAGTGTTCGATATTTGAATATTACAGTGTTCCAAACCTAATTAATATTGTTAATATAAAACAATCAATTTTGATCAATTGTTGCGCGTGGATGGATCATTCATGTCGCGTTTGAATCGTGACAGAGCATCCTTTGTAGCTAATTAGAGACCTCTGACATCAATCAATTTCTCGATTAATCAATACAAATGAATACTAATATGGCTCGTAAGCGTATGATTCTCATACAGAGTGATTTTATTGATACGGATGGCAGCTCCATATATCGGCTACGCTTCGGTGTTCAATACATGTTGACAGATTCTCATATTGTTTATGGTCTCTCTAATAACGAGTGACAGCCGAAATTGGTTCCGACGAACCCTCTTCAACTAGTGTAAAGTATCAGTGCAATGAGAATAAATTTTGGGCACTTCTGGTAGACAATTTCTATGAATTGCTTATTAACGATGTGTATGGATGTTGGTATGTACAGTAATTGAAGCATACTTGAAAATAATATTCTATTTTTGTTTTACTTTTAGACTGCACAGGGTACAATCTTTTAAGTAGTTTGCAGTGAGGCTTTACAGTGTTGAACCATTTCACTAGTGAAAGAGCTTCGAAGATTTGTAAATAAGTTATGAAAAGTTATCAAAAAATAATTATAATATTTAAAATAATAGTGTTGTATAATGTCTTAACTTGTGACCGTCTTTTTCCTCCTTTATTTATACTTTTTAACCACATGTTTAAGATAAGGATGAAGGTAAAGTAATCATATCGTTTTATTCTGGCATACTACTCGTGATTTCTTACATATTTTACTTGTTTTTAATTAATTTATTATTAATGAATACGTCTATTTTATATAAATTCATTTGTACTTTATGAGAGTGACATATTTCGCCGTATTAGGGTCTCATTAATTTAAATATTGAATATGGAGCTAAACATAATTTATTTCTCTTTTTTCTTTTATGTATACTTTGTATATATAACACTTATATTGAAAAAATAAAATTACATAGACATGCTTCGGACAAACAGTCCTTAAGATGTTAAAATCTTTATAACATCTGTCATATCATGTAAACAATTTTATAATATTTATAAAAATTGTATATTTAATGAGAAGGACTGTTTGTCCGAAACATGTCTATGTTATTTATTTTTTTAATATACGAGTAAGTGTGTTATGTACAAAGAATATAGTGCCATATATACTTACATATAAATATGGCGTATACAGAATAAATTTAACATAATTGTTCAATCAAAGTGCTAATAGCTTTAATATTCAAGCCATGTTTATTTTAAGCATTTATTTTAAAGTCTACCATTATCTAAATATTATGTTGAAAAATATATATTATTCGATTTTTCGATAAGTTTACAGTGATTTGAGTGTTCAATGCGCGATGAGATAATTTTGTTATCTGTATATAAATAAATATATATATTTTAAATCAATTTCGTAAAATCAAATTATCAAAAGTACATTTTACTGATAGTAACATGAAAACAAATCTAGTTACTTTGATTTATGATTATAAAATACAGTTCATCATATACAAAACTCATTGGGGTTTGAAATTGGGCTAATTGGTTGAGATGCTGGCCAATAATAATTTTCTATGCGATCCGTCATTGCATGGCTTCATTACATGGCGCTCATTGTTTTTCCACGTCTTTGGTATCTCCCGCTCGACCACTCGCAGGGAGCGTGCCACGGCCGGTGCCATGGTAACCGGAGATTGACGTAGTTGTCGCACTCTTGAGAGGCTTCTTGAATTAACTTTCTTCCCGTTCTGCCACCCCGGGGCCGACAGAACAAATCGCGCCCAAGGCAAACAAAAGATAATGCGTTTTTTATCCCCACATCGCCTCCATATAAACAGACAAAAACTCTGCTTTCTTAAGCGGCTGGGATGAATCTATATAACATTCAGTATCTTAAAATGTAACCGCCTTAAAAGCAAAATCAAATTATATAAAAAAATATCTTTGATAAAATACAATACTTAAAATAAATTAAAGTTTTTTTCTCTCTTATGTAGCACATAATATTCAAAATTATCATCATATTTGAAACTTACTAGTTTCGCATGCACCCAATATTCATTTGAGTTTTTATAAGGCTCTGATGAAGCTTGGGTAGTAACGTAACTAATTTGGCTTCAAATGTAATTACAATTCTAAGGGGACAACAAAAATTATTTATTTATATATTTATTACTTTATTAATTGTAGTGTTTTTAAGGTGAATTAAATACAAAATAATTTATAAGTTCGTTTTTTTGTAATATACAAATTCAACTATCCGATTTTTATCTTTAAATGACACATATTAAGTACCAAATATCCTTTATGTGGATTTAAGTATTGTTATACATTGCTTGTGTAACGCCTCAGTTAGATTAAAAGTACATGGTGATGCAGAACAATCTTTGAGGTACGTTTTTCGGAATCACAGTAAGAAATGGCACAATTATCACCACCGGTGAAGGATTATTGCTCTCATTCTTATTTTGTCTTGTCTTTCTTCGTTTAATTCTCAATAAGTTTACTATTAAAAAAGTAAACATATTAGAAATGTCAGACAAGTAACACTTTTAATAAGGCGTCGCGACACTTTACGGACGCGGGGTTGGGGAAGCGCGTCTCGCTCACCCCATTCTAAACCTAGGGCTGTCACATCATGTTAGTCTGCCGCGACACATATTATATAAGTGTGCAAAGCATTTCAGTCATGACATGTTTTCTGCGCGCTGCATTTTCTGTAAGCGGACCACGTTTTCGTTTAATACATTCATGGAAGTATGGCGTTCGTTGGGAAATGTATGCAGTTTGAATAAATTATTCAGTATTGCATTTTTTCTATTATATTTCGTATATATAATATAACTGTACAATTTTTTTCCTTGACTTATCATGTATTTTATTTCGATCATCGCTCTTAAGAAAGCCTCTTTATCATATTTTTAATTGCTTGGGCAAGAGTGGAAAACTCCGTATTATATTAAAAAATATATATATTTGAATTTTTAATTGTATCTCAATAGAGACGAAGAAACAAACTGGAAACTGAATATGGATGATCAAGGTGTTTACAGGACTTATGACCTGTCATTGGTTGGGTTAAGCGCACGCTTTATGTAATTACAACATTCCCCATTCCACCATTGTTATTATGATATAAGTAGTAGATATAAGTATACATTTCACAAATATATATATTTGAATTTAGAATTCAAGCATTCAGAGGTTTTGAAAGATTCTCTAAAAAGTTGTGTTTATAAAGAAATTGTGGTATATTTTAGTAATTACAATTTGATATGTTTGCCTTTATACATATAAATGACAAACAATTTAATTTAATTTTAGTTCAGTCGAGACACGTTAAATTATTATTACCGCATTATTAAACTTAAAAATATTTCCGTATAATGGATGGAAATACCAACAGGAGCGGCCAACCGTTGAACCAAAATTATATTTAAATTCATCAATATTTAAAATAAAAATATCAACTTTTCCAACATTACATATGAATAAATTAATTTAAATTCCATTGCATTGAAAACAGAATACTCTTTAACTACTTAAATAGGAATATTTATATTCAGTAAATTTTAAATTATTATTTTTATATAGCATATTGTTTGCCACTCCTGATCTGTTTTAATATATTTAAACAGATCAGGGGTGGCAAACAATATGATTAAGTTTATAACAAAATGATTAAGTTCATAACAGTGTCATCAGTCTGTCGATGTCAGCGAGCCTGACGAAACCGCCCGCCTTTGAAATATAGACAAAAGTGGAAGTAGTTAAAAAACATCCTTTAATTGAATTAATATTTACTTAAGATTCAGAAGCCATCAATACATTTATCTTTTTACATACATAAATGGCATTCGAAGTGTGAAGGAGCCGTTCCGAGTGGCGCAGGACAGGGACAGGTTCGCCGAGGTGATCGCCAACGTTGAGGGGACCCGACAGGGCACTTGAAGAAGAAGAAGATACATAAAATGGAAAATGAACTGTAATGGCCTGCATTGATGCACGTATCCGTTGAATTAAAACATTGAAACTAAGGCTAAACATACAATTCGGTTGAATAACAGCGTTTTGATTCAAAATGTTTAAGAATTATGGAAGAAGCTAGTGTTATTGACATTAATTTGAAAAATATATATTTATTTAATTGTTTGCGACTCGAATACAAAAAAATAGTGTTGTGTAAATAAAACAATATTTATATTATATGAGTATATGTGGTGTGTATATAGTTTTTACATGTTTATAAATAAACTATTTCAGATTGAGGAAAACGATTTATGTTTATTTTTTTATTTTATGTAATGGAAACATGATTCGTTTTGATTAAATTTTCCTCAATGTTCATTATTGTTAGAATAATAAAATACTCATATAAACGTTGGCAATTCAGAACATTCACACAATTTGGTAGAGTATAAGTTTAAATTTCACCACACGATGTCACGAGTTCCAATTTCAAATCGCCGATATACTCACATATGAGAGGTTAATGTTTAACGGCTAAGTAATTCCTGAACATATAGAACTAACGCAATAGAAACCGAGTTCTTTGTTTACATATTCGATACACATATTGAATATGAAAGTAACTGTCTCTAGTCACAGGTAATCGTTCATCGATTTACTCATATAGAAACGAACACGACACATGAAAGTACTACCAATTTCCCTTGTATAACAAAATCAGCGAAAATCAGTCAAATACAATAAATTGGACAATATTCATTTTTATCATTGGTTATTTACTTTTATTAGTTTTGAGGACTTCCGAAATGAAGACACTGAGGACGATAGCAGGCAAGACACTGAGGGATCGCGTGAGGAACACCAGAGTAAGAGAGATATGTGAGGTTGAGGATATTATAAGATGGAGCAGACAGCGAAAAAGGTACTTGTACGGTCATGTTCAAAGAATGGACACCACCAGACTCCCCTATATTGCATTGCATAATCCACCTCATGGGACTCGTCCTCGTGAAAGACCTCCTAAAAGATGAAAGGACAGTTAGGAATCTACCTCACAGGAGGAGCAACACTCTGGGGAACAGACTACATAGGTCTACAATAAGGAAGAAGAATAAGAAAGTTATTTATTATACGTTTGAATGGTATGCTTCTTCATTTTTTACACTTTTTAGACCTTTGGTTTGTCCTTGTAGTTCAGGCTGGTTTCTCTTGGGAAGTCGACTCCCAGATATCCTTTCATCTCAGCCAACAGGAATCTGATGCATCACAACATGTGGGATTCTGGAGGGATCCACCCTCTGCATGTGCGCATTCCAGTGTCTTTTGCGTTTTTGTCCCATCTGATCATCCCGCATTCCATTTTGCAGATTTCGCGGATAGCCGTGTTCCTCACCCTATCTCGAAGAGTCCTGAATCTTATATTTTTAAGATAATCAAATGATTATACTGAAATCTCTTGATGGAAGTTAATTTCAAATAATAATTAAATTAAACGTTGTTTTTAAATTAAAAGAAACGACAGGACCAGTTTGTCGATGCCAGCGAGCCTGGCGAAACCGGTCGCTGTCGAAATAAAGACAAAATTAGAAGTTGTTAAAATAACATCGTTTTATTAAATTATTATTATATTTTTGTGTATTTTTTTGGATAAATATAACGTAAATTCTAATTTCAATTGTTTTGATTAAAGGATCAAAGGTAAGCATTGTGTAAAAATTCAAAACATTAGTTATTATTAAAATAGAAAACATACATTTTCTTGATTCTCGCTACATTTAAGAATACCTTAGCAAGGCAAAACATGCCACTCCTATGAAATAAAATAAGACTTCTAGAAAACCGATTTTTACATCAATATTAAATTCGTTAATAATTTAACGAATTGAAATAAAATGTTGGGTATTTTGTCACTTATTAATATTACGTTTCTTCGTAATGCTCTCTAAGAGGTTATATTTTGAGAAAAAAAAATCAGTTTTGTATAAATTAATCTACTTAGTTAAATAACCAATCACACATAATATAGCAAAAATCATAAACGAAGAGATTAAGTCTCAATAACTCAATTGTATTATTCGCCCATATAGTTTTATGAGCTGCCATTAAAGGATAGGCGCTAATAATATTGAACTGTTCAAACAAATCAAATATATTTTCTTGGATCCCTTCTTATTGTAACTGGCAAATATGCCCAACAGCAGACTCTTAACAATAAGCGGACCGCTCACGAACGTCTGTATAATTGAACCTCTTTAAGGACCAATATCCCACCGTTTCCACCCTTCACACGAGCGTACTCGGAGCTTTATTGAGTATTATGAACCTACCCGTTTGGAGTACAAATTTATAACCTCACACTATTTATGTTTCTCCAACACGGAGCATTTAGGATTTTTCGTTTGATCTTCGATGAAGCCGTTATCAAAAATTCTAATTTATGATATGTATAACTTTGACCAAATATTCGTAATTTCATATGAAAATGAAGCTTCTTCTTATCCAAAGAAATCTTTTGTAAACTAACACTTTACACTTTTTGAGATTATTTTTTAAATGTTATTTTTTATTTTTTTAAATTTTGAGTTTATAATAGATTGAATTGTTGATCGTTTATTGAACAATAATGTAAAACTCCACATTAAATAAATAATAAAAATGAAAACGTCTGTCTTCTAGGATTTTTATTATATTTTATATAGAATGACATGTTTCCCCCTTCTAAGGAATTATGAAATGTTTGATATTGCCTTAGAAGGGCGAAACATGTCATTCCATATAAAATAAAATAAAACTCCTAGAAGACAGACGTTTTCATTTATATAAATTTAATTGAGTTATCTGTCAAAACTGACCACATTCATCATTTAAAAAAAAAAATTGTAATATTTATATAATATTTATCATATACCTGTATAACACCGATGAAGGGCTTGTGTGTCCGAAACATGATTGGGTTTTAAAATTTAATTTTTATAATAAAGTATGTGTTGTATACAAAGCATAAAAATAAAGAAACATTAAATTGAAGTATGGTTGTAACATTTTATAGAATGAATTTATACCTATTTTGTACTTATTGCACAATGATAATTTTAACGCGATCGAGTTTATTTAAAACGAGATATACTTTTGACGCAGTTAAAATACTAAAATATCTTCTTCTTCTTCTTCTTCTATTGATAGATCTGACGATCTGTGACACAGAAATCATATCTCGTCGGATATACGAATATACGATACTAAAATATACGATACTAAAATATCGGATATACGATACTAAAATATACGATTCGTTTTTAAAATTGCGCTGAAAAGTAATTTTGACCTTTCGCATAACGTCACTTTTTTGCATGAATGTTCGTTCCAGTGTTATTCTACCACGAGGGCTTCTCCCACGCCAATTATTCGGCCATGTTCTGGGTAGGGCTCATTGTATGCTTGTATAGGAATTAATTTTCATTAAATCCCTTTTATTTTCGGGAACGTATATTCATGAGGTATTTACAGCGAATGTGAAACCACATTTTTACTCGAAAACATAACAACATTATTATCGCCTTGACTAAAATGGGGCGGTTTTTATTATTTATCTTCTTCTCTTTTTGGAGAGCCATCTCAGGTCCCCCCGATGTTGGCTGTCACTCTAGTGTAGGCCTCTCTGTCCTGTGCCAGACGGATGTCCGGGGGTCTTGTCTTCTCTGGAGGACTTTCCTTCCCTTAGCTGGGGATATCCAGTTTTATGGCGCTGGAAACTCGCCATTCGCCCTCTCTCTATCTGTTATGATAGTGGTAACATTGCCCGGAGTTAGCTGGGTCTGAGAGACCCCTCAAGGACGCTAAAGAATTGGACTTGGTTAAATATCGCTGGTGTTGTTGCAACATGGCGCATTACGATATTTTTAGGGGCATACTATCCAACAAAGCATACTCCATCGTAGCCCTACTACCTATTCGAAAGCCTATTAACTATCATTTGACATAAAAAATATATTAACGATATATATAATAGATATATTCTAAAAATACGTACTCGTATTCAAATGTTCTGATTCAATTATTCAATACAATAAAAAGGTTCTTAGTAGCCTTTTAATGAACCATTATATTTGATTTATTATAAAAAATAGTCTATTGATTCGGCTGAAACACTATGATACTTCAACATTATAAAACGTTTAAATAAAATATACTCTTCTTTCGTACTGCGATTTATTTAAAACAAGTATATGGCGAAAGCTGTTTTGCTAACCTACTCGTATGTTGGTATCACAGTGTATATTACAAACAGCTGAAAAATAATATACAAGAACGTAACAGCAAAACAAACGATTTTTTTTTTGTTGCAAAAAATTCTGCGTCAATATCCGAATTAATGATTGTTTCAAACGTTTCTCAGAACGTTATCCATCGCTGAACAAAAGCAGTTCGTATTTCAAAGGCATTTGTCACTCTGTACAAATACTTCGACTTGCCAAGCTTGTCAACTTCTGTGTAAAAATTAATACCATTCTCTTCGGTTTCGTTTATGATCTAAGAACTGTTTCGTTAAATTTCAAAAGGACACTTAATTTATGTGGTAATTTATATGGATGTGTATTAATGAAACATATTTGTCACAGTTTCTAAGTTTGATCTATACTTTTATACGGTGTTGAATAATGGATCTAAAAAGTTGGTTAATGAACCGGCTGGAGGCATTTGAAGTTTGAATACACCGCAAAATGTTTCACATTCCTTGGATCGATATGGTCAGCAACATAAATGTTCTCCAGAGAGCCAGAGATGATAGATAATTGTTGACAAATATTAAAGATCATGTGATTATAGGATAAAATGTGAATTGATGCACCTGATCATTAAGGGCAAAATTGAGGGTCAACAAGGTGATTGCAGGAGGCGAATCTCCTGGCTACACAACATAAGATTTTGGACTGGTTTATGAGCGTTGAGGAGCAGTTTAGAGCTGCCAGGGACAGAGACGCCTACACTCAAGTGATCGTAAAAGTCGGGGGACCTGATTTGATACCGAAAGAAGATTTGCCATAGAAATTATATTAATTGAACAAATAAACATTTCAATGATTGTTTGGTCTCAAGACAAAATGGCGTCTCATATATTTAATTAACTAACTCACTAACTATCACGCCGTCTCCCCGAAGGGGTAGGCAGAAAGAATGGACTGCCACACTTTTCTTTCCTGACATATTTCTCTCGCTTCCTCAACACTCATACATCGTGTCATGGAACTGCCGAAAGAAGGATGAAAGTAGAATAAATGCAGTAGAAATGAGATCTCTTAGACGAATGTGTAGATACTCTGTGTATGATAGAGTGTCGAATAAAAATATTTAATTAAACTAAATAATTTTAAGACACAATGAGAAAACAGCGTAGAAAATAATATATAAATGAGTTATATGTATTTAATACTATATAATTGAATGCGTACAATGGGTATTAAAGGAGTACATGCTCACATTTGATAAATAAAAGGTCTTGCCATATACGTTTTTTGTGATTTAATTGGGATATTTGGTATCCAATAAATTTGTTATGAACACTCAGATATTAAAATCTGTAGTTAAAAATTAAACATTTCTAAAATTTAAATAAAAAAGTTTTATGAACCATGAGATTGAAAAGTTTTATGAAGTTGGAACAATCGACGTGCGTGCATGGTACGATGTATGGATGTAGAGGAAGCTCGAGAGGTATGCCAGGACAGGCCAGTGTGGCGATCCATCCTCTCTGCCTACCCCTCCGGTGAAATGGCGTGATGGTTAGTTAGTTAGTTAGTTAGATTTAAAAAAACGCAAAATCTGTCTTGAAGTATTTTTTGAAAGGGTACAATTTTGGTATCGGAAGTTATCGCTTTTACTTTCGACTAGTGAGCTAATGATGTACTTGAAATTGAATTACAGTCCTCGGCCACTCTCCTTTGCTTCAGATTCTATCGATTCACCTTCAATTTTCCAAAAAAGGTACTGGCCTAATGGGAACATAAAATTAAATTTAAGGATTCTTTGAGAAAATTATCGGAAATTTATCCTTTTGTATCGCCAAGAATTGAATAATTTATGGTTTATTCTACAAAGCCTGGCATTTTACGTGGGGAGGAATTTATCTTTTTTGACCTTTAAATTTTTTATTTACCTAGTCCAAGTTGTTTCAATAGCTCCTTTATATAAAAGTAATTTAAAACTCTATTAGTTTAACTAATAAACTAACTAACTAACTAAATATTCGATTTATTTAATAGTGCCACGTTTTCCATTTACATCGTTAACATTCACTTATTTTACCATTCTTTCTTCATTCATTTTTTCCATATGTCCAAATCATCTTAATGATCCTTTCATTATTTTGTTCATAACACCACCATTCGCACCGCATTCACTTCTTACATTTTCATTCGACACTCTATTATACACAGAGTATCCACTCATTCGTCTAAGAGATCTCATTTCTACTGCATTTATTTTACTTTCATCCTTCTTTTGCCAGTTCCGTGCTTCGCCTTCATACAATCTCTTAGTTTCGAATACATATTTTTCATTTTCATCATTATCAAAGCTTTTTGTTATCGTTCATCGTGTATATTAGATTTTCTGCTCCAGGGGGCATAATAACGACCCTGATTCTCAGAAATATGGCGTGGATTAATCAGTTGAAGCGTAAGGGCAGACCTATAAAACATCACACGCCGCTATGTCGACCAAATACATCTAATAAATTGAACACAAAGGGACAATTAAAGAGGACAGTTACTCCCATTGTGTTCCTTAACTTCGCAACACTATTGAAATAGAATCCCAACCGAGGAATGCGAGGAGATTGTGCCGACCAACTCTCACTCGGTGTAGTTTATTTCGAGCCTGGTTTACTGGTCAAAGTTATACTCGATAACAGCAGTTACACTTTCGTTTGAAAATAGTTAACATGTGTAAGTATACTTATGTACTCGTATATATTTAGGGTAACAAACTGCAAGTATACTTATGTACATATTTAGGGTAGGTAAAAAACAGCGATAGTGTGAATCACTTACTTACTTCCTATGGCCATACAATTCTTGAAGAGTTTTAGCCTCCTTGATGATTTTTCGCCAAGCTCCTCGATCCTGCGCCTTTTGCTCCTAGCAGTCAATTCGCCCAACCTAGTTAGGTCAGCCAGAACACTGCCATTAGGTGCTGTCCAGGCCTTCCTAGAGGTCTTACTCCAGTTGGTCTAGACGCGTACAGGGTCTTGATTACTCTGGTCTCTTCGGCTCGGCATACGTGCCCAATCCATGCTAGGCGACCGGCTCTCACGGTGCTCGTTAAAAAGGGCTGCTGGATCAATGTATACATACAAATACATAGTGTGAATATACATACAAATACATACATGAATAATTGAGAAATTTGCGTGTATTTGAATATTATTTTCATGTTGATGTGTTATGTACCTAACCACCCGTTCCCAAGAATCACTTTCCTACGTCTATATTTTTAATCAAGATTTGTTTATATTACCTAAGAAACATTTGAGGATTCAGAGATGCATTAATTGATCTGTTCCCACGTCTTCGTCCGACTGGTTTGTTTATATTATTAATATAAGGGCTCGAACGCGAGGTTATTGATCTGTTCCCACATGTACATGTGTCATCGAACAAAGAAATGCACACTATTTAAGCTGAACCGCATCATGGATTAAATCAGATACAATTGCATTTCCTTAACAGTAACACATCTATAGATACAATTACAACTCCTTACTTGTAACATTTCTTTATACCTTTGTAATTTCTTATTGTAAATCGTCTTTAATAAAGTTCTATACTTAAAAATTTAATCGTGTTGGAAGTTATTCCATCCCAAAAATCCTCACCCGTAAGATAAAACATAAAATTGGTGGCAAAGTGGCGAGACCATTTAAAAACATAAAAGATGAAATAATATTTCATTGGAAAGTTCAGTCTCATTTACGTAGTATTCGTTAATGCGTTTAAAAAAAATATTAGTACATTTTTTCATTAAAAAAAAGTTTATAAGAAAAGGTACACACATGAAAACAAAATTATATTTAAATAAATGTTCAAAAACAAGCACTGGTTAAATAACTTAAAAACCTACCCAAAAAGCTAGAATTGCAGCGCACAATGGTGTTCTTCTACCGACCCTTATGTATGGAAGCGAAGCATGGAACTGACAAAAGAAAGATGAAGGTAGAATAAATGCAGTAGAAATGAAATCTCTTATACGAATGTGTGGATACTCTGTGTATGCTAGTGTCGAATGAAAATATAAGAAGTGAATGCGGTGCGAATGATGGTGTTATGAACATAATAATGAATGGATCATTAAGATGGTTTGGACACATGGAAATAATGAATAAAGAAAGAATGGTAAAAAAATTATATGTGAACAATGTAAATGGAACCAGAAAAAGAGGAAGACCGAGGAAAAAGTGGCACGATCAAATAATTCAAACATTGAATGTCGACCATGTGAGGAGTCAGAGAAATCGACGCGCGTACATGAGACGATGTATGAATGTTGAAGAATCGAAAGAAATATGTCAGGAAAGATATGTGTGGCAGTCCATTTTTTCTGCCTACCCCTTCGGGGAGACGACGTGATGGTTAATTAGTAAGTTAGTTCTTAAATGTTCAAACTTAAATTTAGAATTAGTTAGAGCTGCCAAATTGTAGCAAAAAAAATATTTGTAATTTTTATTATTTTTACATAAATAAAATGTTACATGCATAAGGACCGCTTCAACTGTGTTTATATATCGTGTAATTATTCACATTAAATAATTTTTTTAGTTATGGTTCATCGGCGTAGTGACAAACACGTAGCAACAAAATGGCGTCCGCGGGCGGCTGTCATTAAAAATTTCACATTTTTTTTTCTCTGTATTTTGGCCATTGTTTTACTATTTTTCGGTATGTGAGATAGTTTATAAATGTTCCATATATGTGTATGTGCATCGTCGTGGATGGTTGAGTGTTTTTATGGTGCTTCCAGATAAAAAAAATCCCACCCATATCCAAGTTGTGCTTCACACTGCACAACTACCGGCAAGTCAGCTAGTTAAAATGCCAACCTCTGGCTAAAAAGGTTCCTTGCCTCTCGTAGCGTCGCTACAGTTCCTGACTATCGTACTTACTTATTGCATCATTGTACCATTGCTACCATCTTCGCAGCTGCCGCCGCTCCTCGCATGCCTTTGTATCAACGTCTGCCTCTTTCTGCTTCGTCAGCGCCATCGCTGACGACATCAGCGCCATAGACTCGCTGATTTACTTTAATGCCTCATGGTCCACCCTACATTTCCAGCATCCTTATTGTATCATTTGTATCAACTCCACTGTTACACCGATTCTCACCTAATAATAATAATAATAATAATAATAATTTTGAAGCGCCGTTTTTGTGATGTAAACACCTCAAGGGCGCATTAAGACGTACGAGTATTTTAAATCTAAATGTAAACGCCGCATCTGATTGATATTCGCAATCGATTTGAAAGTATAATAGAAAAAAATATGCAAGTTTTAAATTGGTTATGAAATATGAAAAATATGGGTTTTCAGCTTAGATCTGAAGTCTGTCGGATCATTTATGCATCTGAGGTGTGAAGAAAGATTGTTCCAAGCTGATGGACTGGCTACCGCAAACGCTCGACCCCCGAAATTTGTACTAGGCCAACGCTTTGGCTCAACTAATATTCCTATTGCCGAGGAGTGCGCCGAGCAAAATGTGGATTTCCTTGTACTTAGGCTGTTCGTTATACAGAGTTCGGATAAATAATTTGGAGCCATTCCATGTAGAGCTTTGAAGACTGTCCAGCAAAGTTTATATCTATTTAGCGCTCTGAAGACTGTCCAGCAGGGTTTATATAATGCCACTGGTCTCCACCGATGGCCACTACCCCTCACTCCCAATATCGGATCCAACCTTCCAATTCCTTTAAGCAACCCTCTTACCATCCAATAATATCCTACCACAATACCCAAGAAAGAAATTTCAAACATGTGGTGGAGCAATAGCTCCCGGGGAGGTACTCCCGAGAGGAGTAGTTTAACATCCAATATAGTGATAAAAAACTCGGTAAAACTATAGCAACAGTAACTAAGTAAATGTTTGTAGCTAAACAATTGAGTTGTGATATTTTTATTTTTGACATCTTGAATTTGGTTTCAAATTAATAACAAATCAATCGAATATGTTCAGAAGTGGTGATAATATCATATATTGGTTTGTTCATTGATAAGTTTTATGAAAGTCAAATTTTAATAACGATCGCTTTCTTGTTGTTCCATGATATTTAGCTTGTACCGTCTTCATTCGAGGTGTAGCGAAATAAGTGGATTTGTGGTGTTTAGTTGGTTGAGAGTAATGAGATGTTTTGCGAATAGATTTTTTCCAAATATCTGTTATTAAACGACCTGGCTATTTGTTCGATATTTACTAATGTGCAGTCATCAAACCAGAGTTTATAGACGCCATGATTCATTTGGATATTTATTTTAGTAGTAGGTTTTAAATGAATGTACACATTAGAAATTAAATGAATGATGCTGCAGGAATTTGGCTAATTTCAGTGTTCTCTTGTTTCAGCTACAGTTTGTTCGTCTCGACAGTTTCAGTGTGCCAACGGGAAGTGTATACCCTTGTCGTGGGTGTGCGAGGGGGAAGACGACTGCGGCGACAATTCCGATGAGAAACCCGAGGAATGCAAAGGTAATAAATTTACTCTTGATTTTTTAAACACTTTTATACATTTTATTGGACAGTATTGACACGCAGACAGTTGACAGACGATTTTGAATATTACATCAAATCGACACGTGTCTGAGATTAGATTCGCGCGCATATTTGAGATAAACAAAAAGGGTTATTTGATATTTATATGGTCACGTGATGTAATAAAAAAGTGGACTCATTTCAGTGCCGCAAACCGAAAAAGTTTCGAAGGAAATTCTGTGGCGTTTCGGTAAAGAGGTAAAAACATCATGAAAAATCGAAATATGAGTTTAAAAGTAGTTTTGCTTTTAAATTTCAAAGGAACGTCATGTAAATAATGAATGACTAGATTTTTTTTGCCTATATGTTATGATACAAAACATATTTTTGCATTTACTAAAAATCGTGAAGAGTATATTTTATTAGTTGTTATATAATTTCGTTTGGCTTTCCTTATAAATGAATATGTGGTGATATATACCTCTTTTTTGAAATTAATATGTACAGAATTATTATGTATATAAGAATATAATTATAATTAATACATATATAATAATTAATATGTACATAAGAATATTGACACGGTGCAATTGCACTGCAAATTTTTTATTTATTAATAAATTTACAACTAAAAACATTAGATTCTAGAAAGAAATTGCGTTACTAGTTTGTACAAAATTCTTCATGGGGATCTGGAGAGCATTTATTGTCTGGGTGAAATCCAGATTGCTATTCCAAACGCACATAATGTACGCTATAACAATGGTTGTCATATAAAAGTATTTAAAAATAATGTATCTCACTTTAATCTCATTACTAGAATGTGAAGATTATACAATTCCATAGAATGTAAGAAAATTGATATATTTTCTGATACATTGCCGTCATTGAAAGCAAATATCAGAGAAAATAATTTTGTTCGTCAATAACAAAATATCGTATTGAGTTTTTATTTATTTTTATTTTGATATTTATGTATTTTTTCTCTATCTTAGAATACTGTCTTGTTTTACCTGATTATCTTGTTTTGCTACTTTGTGAATTGTTTTTTTCTTCATATGCTATTGTATCGTTTTACCTGTTTTTTTATTATTATTTCTTCTTTGTCCTTTGCTATTGCCTTGTTTTACTAAATTTGTATGTTTCTTTATCATACATTAATGTCTTTTTTTGCCTGACAGTTTTTTACACCGAGATGTGTTACAACACAGTTTTACTGCCAATGTTATGTACTTGGTGTGCACATCTAACTGAAGCAACTAATCTATTTTAATATATATTGTTATAACTTATCACTACCGTACATTAAATGCTTTGTTTGTGTACCAAAATTAAATAATATAAAATTTTAGAGCTTATTCATCACAAGTTTAAAACATATTATATTTTCACACTTAGTAGAACGCTTGCCACTAACATATAGTCAAAATTGAAAATTTCGTTTTTTCACATAAAATAAATAAGATTGGAATGAATTCACCAGAATAGTTATCTATACACCTTTGCTAAAGTAACAATATTTTACTGATTATTATGCTGTGATTGTATCAATAAAAGTTAATTGATTAACCTTGGGCGTACGATAATCAAATTTAATTACGATTTTCTTTATGAAGTTATCTATATTGTCATAAATGGTAGATTTTGCATATACATATCACATTTAAGATATAAAACATTCATCAATTCAGTGTTAAAGCTGTCTGGATTGCATTGGCTGACAGGAAACATTTATTTCGTAATATTATTAAATCAACATGAGATTGTTCACAATAGTTTGAATATTTTATTTAAATAGTCGTTAAGTTTTAGATCCTTGCTAATTGCTGACATTTTATTATTATTAATTTATAAACAAAATTCTCAGATGACTTTCGTTATATGATTAAAAATTTTCGAACATTATAGACCGGTTTTAAATAATGGTTGCAAACCATAAGGTTCCCACGATGGTGGGAACCTAATCTCCGACCGCCACCTGGAGGACCCTGTAGCCTTCTACGGGAGCGGCCCAGAGGCAAATGGGGGCTATTCGGGCATTCAAGGGGGCGGCCGTGGCGTACTTATTTTAGAATAAGTACGCCACGGTATTTAGAATAAGAATTTTTAGAATAAGTACGCCAAAACACTCCTTTTTATACTAGTCGAATGCCGCTAGGGGCTGTTTATGCAGAGTTTGCTGCCTATTGCGATGTGGACTTTCAGCTGTCTTTCAATCTTTTGGGGGCCTTCCAGGCATCTTCTTCCCTCTGGTTTCCCACGTAAGGCATGGTGTGATAATCTTTGGGACTTCATTCTTTTTGTTTTATACGTATAAAAAAGAATAATTTTATTACGCATCCTATATATTTCTCACTATTGAACAATCGTAGTCAATATTTATAATCATATCATAAACAATAATTATTTCGGAATTCAAACAACCTTGAATACAAATTGTATTCAAATTAGAATCGTAAGATTTTTTGTCTGTAATGATGTTTTTTCAATTGTTTTTTGGTTTTTATATTACATACAAAAACCTTTTTACTAATAATATATACATTTATACGTATATATTTATTTTTTAAATTACTTCCATTTGTCTTTATTTCGATAGTGGCCGTTTCGATAGCCTCGCTGGCATCGATTAACTGGTAACACTGTTATAAACTTAATCATTTATATACATATAGATCAGGGGTAGTAAACAAGCGCAATACAAACATAATATAAAAATAATTAATTTACTAACTGACTCAAAGATGCCAGCGAGGTTGGTGAAAGCGGTCACTGTCAGATTAAAATCAAAATGTTATTAAAAAAGTATATAAAAGACAACGGCGTTTAAATTAATTACAGCTGACATTCACGTATAAAAGCGTTTGGAAATGTTGATATATTTACTTTGAAAACTAGTGAATTAAAATATAATATTCCATCTGTGTCGGTCCCCTGGTTGATCTTATTTTTTCTTCTTCTTCTTCTTCTTCTGATTGTAGATCTTGCAATCTGTTTATGCCAGATATCAACTTTCTTCCTGTTATAAAGACGTCCAGCCTTCTCTCCATCTCTTTGGTGGTCGTCCTAGTGGTCGACGGCCCTCTGGAGTCTCGTGCATCACGATCTTGCTGGATCCATTCTCTCTTTATATTTTTACCATTTCAAAATACTAATACTAGGCAATTGATTGAAATAAATTGTATAGATTTTCAAGGTTGGTGAGCAATATGTTTTTTTGGCATCTTGGGTATATCCGTGAAACGAGATAGTTACAGTCTTCATCTTCATGGTAGTTTTTATTTTATTTATTTATATGAATTTTATTAGAAAAATTAAATTGGGTAATGCACCCAAGTTTTGGTGATCCTATGAATTCAGTTTTCTCCCATTCGCTTGAGGTATCCCAACCATCTTAAGCGATTTATTTATTATATATATGTTCTAATATAATTTATATAACTACCCTGAAGTTGCAGACTGCAACGATATCCGAATCGTTGATCGATAAAAATAAATAACACAGATATACACAAGATCCCAAACAATCACTAGATTGCAACTCTAGCAATCACAATTACTAGAGGAACATATAAGAAGAAAGGGGAGCTGTGGGCACTAAGTACCGAACACACTACCCCGGTTTATAATTGACAAGGAGTGAGGTGTATTGCCCCCCGAGGACCACTTAAGGAATAAAGTCATGCACTACGTTATCCGTGAGTCTGCTCTGATGCGCCAGCGATCTTACTCCCTAAGGATAGGGTACGTACAGCCCTTTCTACCGAATCAGATACGGACGCTTGGGCTTTCCATGAGATTAATGAGAAGGGTGAAGTACTTTAGTACCTATACACCATCGCGCCTCGGCGAGATGTTTGCGAGGAAACCTGGAGATTTTCGGAGAGGTAATTTATGACTATTACGCCGCAAGGTATTTTTGTAGGTTAGATCATTGTAAAGATACTCGTCCCGCCGCAAAACTAATAGCGATGTGTTTTTTTTCTGTTCTGCTTTTAATTTATTTTTACGTAAAACATCCTAAAACTGTTACTGAAATATAACTACAATTATTTTTCTTAAATATTTTTTTTTAACTTCCAATCTAATAATTTAATAATGCTATGTTTTTCTTGGTCTTCTCCGATTTCGTACTCTATTCACATCGTTAAAATATACTTTCTTAATCATTTCTATCTTTTATTTTATCATTCATCATTTTATGACACATACGTCTAAGGAATCTCATCTCTACCATATTTATTCTGCTCTCATCTTTCTTCTGCCAATCCCATGCTTCGCTTCCATGCATAAGGCATGTAACCAGAACTTCATATAAACTACCATTTTTATTTTTATTGATGATTTCTCTGGTTTCCAAAATATGACATGACCCAGTTAATCAAATTTCAAAAGTCGGCCGCGTTATTACTATTATTATTATTATTATTTTGTTGAATCGCTATTTACATCATTATATAGCGAGCCAAATCGATAAAAAGGGTATAGCTATCATATTGAGTCTCGTTGCGTGATAGTTAGCTAATCTCTCACCATTTATTGTCACTTGATTTCTACACCAGACCACGAAAAGTGTGACAATCACACTGCCATCGCCGGAAATCGAACCCGGGACTTTCGGTGTGGCAGTTAAAGCACTTATCACTCGGCCACGAAGGTCGTCTAGAAAAAGAATAGCCATGGCACGACTTCACGAGTGGCATCCAAAGAACCAGCAAAAATGTCTAAATCAATGGCTAAAAAAATGTATAGATACAGTAACTGGATTAAAAAACCTGTTATATACATTACAAATCAGAGATAATATTATTTTGCAATCGATTATTTTTCTCTATGTTTGATGATTGACGTGTATGGTCGAAAGATAAACCCTCAATAAGCGTTAACCTTAATTATAATAATTAGTCTAGAATATTTGGCCGCCGCGATAACGCGCAGATATGAAATCACATCCGATTGGTATCGCAATTTTATCGTACAAAACGAGAGCCATTGTTTGCATAGCGTCGCGATTACGCCGAAGTAACTAGTGACAAATATTGATGGAGAAACGTGTGGATTTCGCTGGGTAAACAAGAAGATAAGCAAATTTCCCGCCCGGAATACAAACAGCACCGCTTATTATTCCGGGGATGTATCTAATTTTGAAACTTGCGCCATGTGCCGCGTTCAGCAATCCAGCGATGATCCGATGAAGGGGACAATAGAGATTTGTTTAAACTTTCCTCGATACATTTATGGGAGCGAGTTTCGTCGAATATTGTTATGTCACCAGCAAATTTTGCCAGGAAAATATTCAACGTAAGTTTAGCAATTTCCCCTTTTTTCCCCTAACTAAAAATCCTGCATAAGGCGTCTCCGGGCGTGACTTCGACTCCAAGGGCGGACTACGGTGGGAAGTTTTTATCTCCGACTTAACGCTGCAAACTTCTAGAGAACAACTTTTAACGTCTCGTTTTCAAGGGATTACCTAAGATATCGATTAATTTGCGTATTTCAACATGCATTTATCTTTTTATAACGAGGTCAATTTATAAATATATAATATTTAAACCTGATTTGATTTTAAAATTGTCAGTTATCTCTTCGCTTTAATAGCTTAAAGGATTATCGTATAATATACAATGTCAAATCATATGAACATAATCGTGGCCTCTAAAATATTTATTTTGAGTATTTTTAAAATTCAAAAGCGATTTATTAGGTCAAAGGTTTTTAAGTCTCTTGTTCTACATTATGTTGTTTAAACGTTGTAGTTGAGAAAAAAAAGAACGCTGTTTATTTCCCCCATTTATTTATTCAATATCTTTATACAATAAAAATATTAATCGCGGCATGTTTCGGAGGTGACCTCCATTCTCAAGTGTCAATATATAGTATAACTCAGTTATATTTTACTCTTCTGAATCATGTCGTGGTTAATATTTTTAATGTATTAAGATATTTAATCAACACTTTCATTCGCACTGCATTCATTTATTATATTTGTATTTAACACTCTATCATATACAGGTTTGACATACCTATATTCGTTTAAGAGATCTCACCGCATTTATTTTGTATTCATTCCTCTTTTGCCAGTTTTGCCATATTTTTTTTAACAACAAAATCATAATAATTGCATCAGTTAAGTGTTAACCTTTAAATAAAGCAAAAAAATACTTTAAAGAATAAATTCGAGATCTTAGAAAGGCACCCTGAAACTTTTAAGATTTTTGATGAAATTTTCCAGACGGTAAAACGTCTGCCCAATATACTCAGCGAACTATTGTACACTCAATAAGGGTGTTGTATTTCAGTTTGACAGCGGGCCGGTTATATTGGAACCCAAAGATATATTATGGGGCGCGCTGTATGCTGAGAAACTATAAAAAAAACTTTATGTTTCAACGCCACACGAGGGGATTCAGCGCCACTCTCCTCCGGCTACACCATTCTGTTTTTATATTAGAAATACTTGAATTAGGTTTAGGGTAAAAATGAAATTGTACTCATCCTAATGGAATACATTTTTTTAGTGCGCGTGTTGTCATATGATCTATCTGATTTTCGTGATTGCATATGATTCTTAATTTAAACTAACTAACTGACCATCACTAACTGGGATATAACTCCCTCGAACTGAAGAGGGAAGGATTACTGTCCACACATTTTTTCAAACTGATTCGGGGCTCTATTGAGAACCCCTATGTTCTGGAGCAAATAGGTCTTTTTGTTCCTGATAACTACCTGCGACAGCGCCGACATCAATTGTTCTTTACTCCGTTACGCAGAACCAACCTGCCTTTGGTGATGCCAGTAGGAAGAGCAATTTGGACGCTGAATCTAATCATCTCGGATTTGGACATTTTCAGTGTCAGTGAGGCAGGATTCTCAAAAAAAAAATTGCAAATTCTGGAAAGAGTACTGCCTCACTGACGTCGACATATTTTGGATTCCTTCTGATATGTATGATTTTTTTTATCTCATGCTGTTTTGTTTTATTTTATCTTTGTAATACCGTTTTGTGCCCAAATGAGGCGCCTAAATGTTTTATGGTTTGTAATGTCTCATTTGTGTATAATCTATAAATAAATGAATAAATAAATAAATAATCACGCCATCTCCCCGAAGAGGTAGGCGAAAATAATGGACTGCCACACATTTCTTTCCTGACATATTTCTCTCGCTTTCTCAACATTAATACATCGTGTCATGCACGCGCGTCGATATCTCCGATTTTTAAATTACATATTGTTAAACCTTTTAATTGTTTAATGTATAAATATATTAACTAATAACTTTAGTATTAATAACATTTTAAAATTTAAACAAAAATTAAGACATTTTTAAATTCAATATTTTTTTATTTAATAAAAAAATTGGACTTGGACTTGGACTTGGATCTTCTGGCTTACAGAGGTTCAGCTCTAATGGCTATTCCTCTTACGTCTGTAGGAAACATTGTTGGAATGTGATTTGGTAGTTGTTTTATGATGGGGCTAAATGTATGGCTCGGAGTGTCCCTCCGAAAGAGGGCGAGGGGGGATTTAGGTTTTATGATAAAGTCTTACATTATTGTTAGTGTTATTCTACTTGCTTCCTTTTTATTTATCTTAGTTAACTTAATATTGTCATGTTAATAGATGCAGATTTTTTTTTGTATATAACAGGTCGTTTATGCCAATGAAAAAAAAGGTATTTTTTTTAGCTATTTATATTGATTCTCATGACATTTAATAGGTAGCTAATCTATCGCCATTTTATTATTACGTCAATTCTACACCAGACCGGAGACAATCACACTGCCATCGTCGGGTTCAATTCCGGGACCTTCGGTGTGGCAGTCATAGATCTAGCCAATTAGTTTTGGTAAATAACATATCAGGTGTTTTCATACTTACATTGAAATTTTAATTTCAAATTTGTTTATTTATCCAAATAGACATGATTGCAATTAATCTACAAATTATGTATGTTAATTAAAAGAAGATCATATTTTTAAATGCGTTTTATTATTATTATATTACTTACAATACGTACGAAATAAACTATAAACCAGTGTGCGCATGATTTCAAATGATAATTTTTGAGGGTCCTATATTTTCATTTGAATGTTGTTCTCCATACATTTAAAATGCGCGCGCTCCTGTAAGATACGAGTATTACCCATTGTTTCATAAAATAGTTACTTACGTAAACATTTTTTCCCATCTCTTGAAGGATTTCGCTTTTAAATTTGAGGTACGCGGAATAGGTATCGCAAAAAGGGGACAGCGAAATAGTTTGTCATATTTCCGGAGAGCACCGTCGCCATTACTGATTCAGCTCACGTGTGGCTCGGTGAATGTTTCCATCTCTGGGGAGGTGGAAGACAAATTTCAACCAAATTACTCCAACGGAAGCTTTTCGAAGACTTAGATATGTAAAAAATTGTAACACGTAATACAAATATGTTATTGAGTATTTTAGTACTCCGCAGGTACCATATATAATGTAGATTTGAAAAGTAAGAGTAACTCATTCTGTGATAGGATTTCGTTTTACGTCATGGGCTGATATATTTGTTTACACGCGTGATACACTCAGGAATAAATTTCTAAAATATACACATAACCATATTTTTTTCTCCCCCTTTCAAGCGTTTATTTGCTCGGCGTATTTTCGCAGGCGTTACGTAAATTGCGTGCATTTGTAAATCGCTACAAAAATGTTATCATTTCACTGCATAAAATATTCATCTCGGTGCGTACATTTATTTGGGGAGCGAGTCTGCCGCTGTCGCTTCACCTTTCCATTACCGGCGAGAGAACTTTACAGATACACATCTCCTCAAATCCTGAAGTTTACGCGGTACCTCGTGGCAAAAAGATTGCTAGTATTTTTCCCGTGTGTACGGCGCCGCGACGGAGCTCGGGATTGCTCGACGCCGCGCCGGCTACTGATCCGGAGACATCGGTTGTTCTTGCAAATCGGTCCTGACAGATTTGGAAAGTAGCAAATAATGGTTGATTTCGTTATGACATTAAGTGGATCAGGGTGAAAGTGGAATGGTGGGAGATATTCCTGGAAATATAAAGGAAACTTTTTGCCTTTTGCGGGATTTGAAAGTTTGGTCGTAAAGTTTTTACAAGGTTTTTCGGGGTAAAAGTATTAGAGGCAGGGCTTTAAAAATTGGTTTTGTGTATTTTTCTAACCTTCACAAATTACTCTTTATTTTTTGCGTCCATTCATTAATGTTGTCTCTACTGAATTCTTAGAACGAGGTGTTTAGTACGTAAATATTTTCTGAAATCGTCATATTTACACCGGTCTTGTAAAACAGCAAATCAATTTTTTTCTGTTATTGAAGGAAACTAACTTTGTACGAAAGTTTTCCGATATTTTAAGAGAGTAACTTGTTTCGCCTTGTTATAAAAGTACCTAACGAGGAAATGTAGGTTCTTTTTAATTCTAAATAATTTATTTTCTAGGATCTTGGATATGTCTAAGTTTCATGGCGTTCTTTCTGTTCGACCGAGGTTTCGAAGATGGGTGCGGACTTAATATTCAGGGTTGCTGAAATGATCGATTTAAAACGTCGATCGAAAAGGATATTAAAATACACAGAAATACTCAATGTGAAAAGGTCCTATTTGGGTCTTATTCTAACTCTGGTGTCCTCAATGCTTTCAAGGTCTGTAAAAATATTATTCTAGGCGGAAGGTGGAAATTATGGCAAACCTTGATTGAATTTTTTATTTATTGTTATATCTTATTTATATATATTGTTGATTGTATGGAAATTTTCCATAAATTTCGTTTATATTTCGTGATTCAATTCATATTTAGGTTTCTATAATGTTCTTTGAAATCCAAATTTGATGGAAAACAACTGAAATAAATTTCTCGGAACAAGTGACTTCTTAGAAGGCATATTAAATCAGTGACACGCCTTCAGTCGCAAGACGAATTAACGTCAGATCAAAAATTAATCATCTCTTTGAAATGATCTGAAATGTGGACCGATATCATGGACCGAGAAATGATTTTCGAGTACCATTTTTTGTTGGGAAATTATATGAATGGAAGGAGTGGAAAAAATATTAATTTTAGTATTAATGTGAAGCATAGAACTGAGAGGATAAAAGTAGAATAAAGTAGGATCTCTTAAACGATTTTCGTGTCTATATTTTAACGAAAGTGTATTAAATCTGTACATGATAGAGTGCTATATACAGTTATAATAAGTGAAATAGCGCAATTGAAAACGTTGTGTTCAAAATAGTGATGGTTTAGACGTTTCTTGGATCAAATACCTTGGGGTTACCTTAGATACTAAGCTAACATGGAGGCCACAGATTACAAATAAAGTCATAGCCGCGTCAAGAGCAATCTCAGCCCTCTTCCCAATGTTAGCTAGAAACAGTAAACTAAGCACCGACAATTTATTCCTGATTTAAAAAACGGTCATAAGGCCGATCTTCACTTACGCAGCTCCAATCTGGGGCCATGCAGTTTTTATGTTTATCGTTTGGTGCTCCTTCATGAATCAGAATCACACAACTGCACCTAGAATCGAGAATTCCGATGATAGATGAATTTATTCAGAAACTAGCAGAACGTTTTTACAAAGGAATCCCTTCACATCCTAACCACACAATAAAATACCTCTCAAATTACGAACCAAACACCTTTAGCCGCCACAAGGGCCCAAAATCGATCTTTCTTCAGAGGAGCACTCCGGGCCACACAAATCATGCCCCTGCATACCAGCAACCCACCAAATCACCTTCCAATAATGTTCCTATCAGACGTAAGAGGAATAGCCACATGAGCTGAACCTCTGTAAGCCATAATATCCAAGTCCAAGTCCAAGTGTTTCTATAGGATGGTTTGGACAAATGAAAATAATTTATGGTAAAAAATTATACGTTATGAATGTGAATGAATTAAGATAAAGAGGACGACTGAGGAAAACTTGGCACGATCAAATCATTTAGATATTAAATGTCAGCCACGTAAAGAGTTTGAGAAATCGGCGTGTGTGCACGACACGATGGATGATTAACAATAAAAGCGAAGTTACTCACCAGTTTGGCCTTTCTCCTCAGATGTACAGATTAATCGATTACCCCCAACTTTATTCGCATCAAACACCACATCAAAACGTTCAAGGCAACAAAGGTTTTGAAAAATGCCGAAGGAGCCTTGCTCTGCCGGCGACATGGTACAACTTTGAAGTATCTTAGCAGACACAACTCATATCACATTCATTACCACCACTACCACATTACCCTGAAGATGGAGGCTGCAACGATCTCCGAAACGTCTGTCGAGAAGGAGAAATCACACGGTGTTACCCAAAATCACACAAAACATAGTGTAGCGATTTTTTTTTTCTGCCTATCCCTTGGGATGACGGCATGATGGTTAGTTACAAAATGTCGGACAAAGTTAATAATAGATTAGTCAACTGTCATGTCATTCATAAATATGTATTTTGATCTCTGCCGTCTCCAAATAGTTGGATACACATGCGTTACTCATATATATTTACCGGGGACTTGCCCGATTAGAGCGAGAGAAATCATATAGTGACGTGTTTCTTCCGACAGTCCCCGGAGGTCGCCACGTGCGGCAGATAAAAGGCGGGAAATAAAAAGCAAATCGTATCACATAACGCGATGCGCTTATTTCGATAAGATGTTTGAAGAAACTTTATATTATCAACCTTATATTCTTTGTTTTATTGTTTCTTAGAAATATTTCATATGAAGCTTTTGTTATGAGTAATAACAACCCATTGTTAACTTCAATGAGTGGTCATACAATGATATGATATGTATCCCTTTCACTCCCAGACCACGACCTAAATTATTACCGTCTGCCTTATCAATAATATCACTTTACCACAAAGTTATCAACTAATGCGAATAAAAAAAAATCCTCCCCGATAGCCTACCAAGTATAAAAAAAATGTAATCATGCAGGTTGCTATCTACATCATAACTCCATCAAGGCACTGCACCTTTTCTTCTCTCTCTCTTTTTTTACATAATAAAACTGATCCCATCATACTCTACAATGCTAACCCTGACT
This sequence comes from Lepidostoma basale, assembly GCA_022606425.2. NCBI lineage: Eukaryota > Metazoa > Arthropoda > Insecta > Trichoptera > Lepidostomatidae > Lepidostoma > Lepidostoma basale. Next base: position 1,106,481 of record JAHDVF020000178.1, read on the forward strand.
GGTCTTCCATTCCCTGACCAAGAATAATGTTGGACTTTAGAATAAACCCTAAATCCTCTTCAGTGGAGCACTTCGAGCTAGACATCTAACCCCCGCATAAAATGACTACCAAATCACATTTCCAACTACCAAAGTACAGACGTAAGAGGAATAGCCATTAGCGCTGAATCTCTGTAAGCCAGAAGATCCAAGTCCAAGTCCAATATATTTACTATTGAACCAACATTTAAACAGTTATACGAGTATTAGGAATTTAATGCACAGTTCTTGCATCTTGTACGATTGTTGATAAAGAGATTTCAATGTTATCAAATATGTATTTTGCATCATGCAGTGTGGAGCTGAAAATTAAACCCGCATTTGTTGGTTGATAAAAAAAATCATACGATTATTAACTGATTTTTCTTAGTATCATTACATCAATACACGTTTATGGTATGTTGGTAGTGCTTGTACAAGTACCTGTCGGTGTATAAATATTTTTAAGTAAGCACTTCAATGAATTGGCAAATATGATGTCATATTAATTGGATGTGTATGCGTCATTGGGAGTGTATTATTTTGCAGGCGTGTATTTTAAATTTAGAACACTAAATAAGAGAAATAAAATTTAGATGCCCACGCGAACATTGATATATGCGTAATCTTCCTCGAAAGTAGGTGACGGCAATATTAGGCACGTAGTATACTACTTCACACGATTGTTTTTAGATTTCCACAATTAGCCCACACGAGTTAAATTCTACGTTATTTGAATCATTCAAGCGACTCACCCGAGGCGATGGGATTAAGACCCGAATGCTTTTCTTACCGGCATCAATATAGGCAGGTTGGTTGATGTTCGCGTCGCTGTTGTTACCATATGCAACAAATAGCTCTATTTGATTCAAAACATAAAGGTTCTTATCGTGAATATTATAGAGCACAACACCAAACTTACTTAACCTATCACATTTTTTTTCGAAAAGAAAATAAACTCAATAAGACCCCTAAAAATCTGGCTTGGGAATAAAAAATCATGCGACATATCTTCGTTTTTATATTACTCGTATCTAGGGTGGCTAATCTGGAACACGAGATTGTAATATTCCTTTTTTTTATATTCAATTCGGCAATCCCCATGATTCATATTTGTCTTTGTAAAACACGAGTGTTATTGTTAAAACACATCACATGTATGAGGAAGAAAACAAAATAAACCAGTGTTCCTAATAATGAAAGCGAAACATGCAACTGGCAAAAGATGGATGAAAGTAGAATAATGCAGTAGAAACGAGATCCCTAAGACGTATGTGTGGTAGAAGAATTTAAATGCTGATATAATAAAATAATGTAGAGCGGAAGAAGGTATTATGAACAAAATTATGAAAGGATCGCTGCGTTGGTTCAGACAAATATGTGAATGGAAAACTGTGCATGATAGAGTATGGAATGAAAATATAAGAAATGAATGCGGTGCGAATAAAAGTGCTATGAACAAAATAATGTTATCATAATTAAGATGGTTTGGACACATGGAGATAATAAATGAAAAAATAATGGTAAATAAAAGTATACGAGTATGTTAACGATGTAAATGGAACTAGAAATAGAAAGGCCAAAGAAAACGTGGCACGATCAAATAATTCAAATATTGAATGTCGGACACGTGAGGAGTAGGAGAAATCGACTCAAATATGAATGTTGAGGAAGCGAGAGAAGTATGTCAGGAAAGAAAAGTTTGGCAGTCAGTTCTTTCTGCTTACCCCTTAAGAGAGACGGCGTGATGATTAGTAGGTTAGTGTACTTGATAGATCGCTTTTTATAGTGTTTGTACATTTATAATAATACTACATACTTTTGTTTTTCGAACCTCCTCTAATGCGTTCCTGGTATTATGTTGTATGTTTATAATATCTAACATGTTTTCAATGTATGCCTTAAACATTTATGCTGTTTGTAATGTCTTTTGAGTAAATAAACTGATTTGATTTGATATCATTTGATTATAATTATATTGTATAAGGTGGTCCGATATCCCGCTATACTGCTTACTTCAAAATTACTGTTTTAGAGTAATGTTAGAAAATACAGCGTGAAATAATCTTCATCAGAGAGAATTTTCCTTTTTACATTAACATTTTTTCTCCCTTTTTGCTTGATACATATATTTTTATACCGTGCTCATTGAAAATAAATGATTGTAATGGAATATGTGAGGAGTAATAAAAAATGTTAAACTCTCCAAATGGGTGTGGATGTTGAATTTGTAGTTGTAATAAAATAATATCGCGGAGGGTACGGAAGGGTGATGCGAGGAGCACCCGAAAAACGACGATTTTGTGGTCCATAAAAGTTTGATTATGACTGGATGGGGAGGAAAAACACCGTCAGGGTTATAAAGATGTGCGGGATCTGGCGTCCTACACACACTGAGATAAACATATACATATTTCATTAGCGTATATGTATTTATATCTTTACCGAATGCATTAATTCAATGCCTAATATTATTAGTCCCTACGATGTTACGAGCATTCAAAACATGACATCAGATTTATTCGGGGAGCGGTTAAGTTGCAAAATTTCATTTAATGTTATCTACTAAATATAATTAATTATAATCAAATGATATTACGGAAATCTGTTGATGGAAATTCATTTTAAATGACAATTAAATAAAATGTTGTTTTTTTAAACTACTTCCACTTTTGTCTTTATTTCGACAGTGACCGGTTTCGCCAGGCTCGCTGGCATCGACATACTGGTTTGTCAAGGGCGGTGTGATTATCACACTGTCTTTGATCTGGTGTAGAATTCACGTGACAATAAAATGGCGATAGATTAGCTACCTATCACATGTCACGAGAATCACTATGATAGCAATAATACCCTTAACATCGATTTGGCTCATGCTTTCATGATGTAAAGAGCGATTCAACAAAATAATAGTAATAATAATAATATAATTTTATTGTTTATATGTTTTATTTCTATATTTCTAACGAGTATTTTTAATAGACGAAACCAAAAAATAGATTAGAACAAACAAGTGTTACGTGTCATTAAAACATAACATAAAACGATGTACAGTAGTATGTTAATATAAAAAGTATATTATATTAAAAAGTCTATAGTTGATCTTGACCCAGTCGCTAGTTGAATCGAAGAAAATATTCATCAGTGTTCATATATGTATAGTTATGTATTACTTGCTTTAAAATGGGAGTTACTTGAATTTATAGTGCCATTATACAATTTTACGTATTTTACGTTCGATCCCGACAAAAAATGGTGATGCTCGAGTCGTGAGTTGTGTGGCTAGGCGGGCAAAGTGGGTCAGGACGTGACTTGCGTGTCTCCGGTGGCGCCCCCGCCCACCGGGCAAACATGGGCGGCGGGCATATGACGCCGGGTGTTGCGGGAAATCCGAGCAGACGCATGACCGTGTCATGCTTCCATTAGTGATTCCTCTGCTGTTTTATCACTCTCAATCTCGTCTCATATTTCTCAGATTTTTATTAACCCAGCCAGACCCCTTATTTTATTAGCCAACCCGATATATCTGGCATCGGTAATATCATGAAATTTGATCTAACACTCAAAATTCAAGTTCTTACATCATTCAATACAAACAAAATATGCCAACAATTTAACTAACTAACTAACTAACCATCACGCCGTCTCCCCGAAGGGTAGGCAGAAAGAATGGACTGACACACCTTTCTTTCCTGACATATTTCTCTCGCTTCCTCAACATTCATACATCGTGTCATAAACAATTTTTTTTTTGATAAATTACTAACTCACTATCACACCGTCTCCTCGAAAGGGTAGGTAGAAAAAATGGACCGCCACAGTGTTCTTTCCTGATATACTAATATCGCTTCCTCATCATTCATACATTGTGTCATGCACGAACGTCGATTGCCCTAACTGCCCACGCGGTCGAAATTTAATAACATGTTTAATTGATTTGAAAAATTAACGAAAAACAAAGTGTCGGGAGTAGACGAAAATCCTGCCCAATAAACCTTCTAGATTGGTTCAGTTGCATGCCAACATCCCCGTTTAGAGCAGCTTTATCAAGGGTAGAAATAGCCATGATGCTGCCCAATCTCCAATAGGAGAGGAATAACAACAAGAAGATTAATTGATTTGATCGTGCCACGTTTTCTTCGGTCTTCCTGTATTTCTAGTTCCGTTAATATATACATTCTTCATTCATTCTTTCCATGTGTCTCAACCACCATGATCCTTTCATTATTTTGGCATTAACACTTTCATTCTCACTGCATTCACTTTTTTTATTTACATTCGACATTCTATCATACTCGTATACAGATTTTCCACACATTCGTTTTATATTATACGAGTATAAAAATATAAGATTTTAATCTTTCCATAATTATCTGCATATTTAAACAGGATTCTTTAAGAGATTTTTAATAAAACAATGCATCAAGTTTGGAAATGTTTAGACATTCACGACAAAGCATAAAATCTTTTGATTTTGTTTGAGACTCAGTAATATTTAAATTGGAGCAAGAGCCTATTGGGGCTCAGCGGTCTACTGTAATGAAATGAAAATAAGATACACTATCCGGTTAATACTGTATAATGCTACATTTCACGTATGTATGTGTACGTACGTATAACGTATACGCGGTTACGTCTGGTTCAAAAGAATTAACGCGAAGACATAAAACAGGACCCGGCTAGAGAGTAATTTGACATCCCATAAAAATGAATACTCACCGTTGTAATTTTGTAAGATCTTAAATTTTACGCGTCCTTCATTGTCATTAACGCCGTTTTTTGATGGGTACATTTCCTTGAAACTGGCAGTTAATTATTTATTATAGTGCCGTCGAATATTAACTATTTTTTTTTGTGAAACAAGTTGACACTGAATTACACATTAATCAATTTATTCAATAAGAAAAAACGAAAGTATTTTAGTAATCTTTTATTAAAAAATAGTTTATGTTTAATTATAATGACCTGAAATTAGTCGATGAATTATTGACAATAATATTAACAAACTATAATAAAAAAGTATTACACGATTATGTTAAGTAGAAACATTATGAACTGTTAAAATTTATAACACTGTTATGTTATCCCAATTTTTATTATTGAGTTTTTGGTTGTGTCGCGACATAGAACGTAGAATTTTATATTACTTGTTCTTAAAAAAAAACACAGTTACACACAGAAGATAGAAATTATTTTACCAAATCTATTTGTCAACACACACATTAATATTATATTATCAAACATATATTTACAAAAAAAAAAATGCATATAGTTTACTACATTGTCAAATTAAAAAAAAAAATATTAGTGATATAAATAATATAATCTTCTAAACATCGAGTTTTTATTACGCATCTAGTCTTCCCGTGTAACCAGGACCATGAGATAACTCATTCTTAAATCAACCAATTTGTTATTTTTGATATTATTAAAATTCGTATTCTGAATGAGGCTGTAACAAATAATGTTAATCAATTTTATTATTTAAATGATTTCAGAACGAGTATACCTTAGACTTGGATTTTCTGGCTTACAGAGGTTAACTCTTGTGGCTAATATGAGATACAATATAATTATTAATAAAAATATATTTCTTACATAACTAGCTAACCATCACGCCATCTCCTCGAAAGTGTAAAGTCAGAAAGAATGGACTGCCACACTTTAACCGATGCGGCACTCCATTCTTCTCTTTTCACCCCCGCGAGATGGGTTGCGAACCTCATCGCCACCAATAGGCATCTCCCGCGCACATTTCGATCGCCCAACGTCCACAAAATAAATCTAAAACAAATAAAATAAAATAAAATAACAAAATAAAATAATTTAAAAATTATTGTTCTTTTAGATGGTGCAAATGTTGTCAGCTGGACGATCCGGATTTTTGTGTTTATTTAATTCATATTCCGTGTATCCACTGTTCTTTTAAATGACTGTAAGTAAGCACTTAAAATAATTCAACTCTAGCAAGAACTTCAAAATTTTTAATATAACTATTAAAAAAACAAATTCTTTCTTACATAAGAATACGATATTCAATTCAAATAAACTTTTATTGTAAAGTTCGATATTAAGAGAGAATTATTCGAACGAAATAAACTTTCTATATGAACCCAAACGAGTTACGTTAACAAGCTAAGTAGTTAGTTTTTATTTTCAAATGTTATTGGTGCATGGATATCCCCTAGATCAACTCCGCCCAACTTTCCCTACATTTCACTACGGCATATCTTCGGGACACATTGCCGAGCGAAAATTTTTCCGAACTTCTCGGAACGTTTTTGCCCGTGATGGTTTTTCGATCGTGAACATATTGGGCGCACACCGTTTTCCGACAACACACATAAATTACTATAAAATATGGATGCATACCCCGAAAGCTACGTATTTTTCGGGGGCTAATGAAGCCTCGCTTTAGGGGTGAAACCCAAATCGCTACTCTGATATGAACTGGCCGTATTAAAATTTTACATGTACATTTAGATTCAAAGAGATTATTCTATAAGCCTTTTTATCTTAATGAATACGAACGAAATAGGAATCTTGTTTAGAAATTAAAGGCAAAGAAATGTTTCGATTTGCTAGGGCATTATCTAATGTGAGCAAGGTGAAACACAACTTTTATAGACTACGTTTTTGTTCATACAGAATATTTGATATGAAGTTTTTACGTCATATAACTGGTTATACATCCTTGGCGACTTTTGTGGCAGAGTGATAAGAGCTTTGACTACCATACCGAAGGTTCCGGGTTCGATTCCCGGCGATGGCAGTGTGATTGTCATACTGTCTTTGGTATGGTGTAGAATTATTGTGACAATAAAATGACGATAGATTAGTTACCTATTACATGTCACGAGAATCAATATATTAGCTAAAAACAAATTGTATACAGTAAGTGGGTTCAAGCGACCTTTGTATAAAAAAAATATATAAAAAAAATTAAATAAAAGCAGAACAAAATAAATATGTATGAACAATTTTACTGCAAGTGCAATGCAATGAGCGATTCGAGGCCATAATGTAAAGCGCGATTCAAAATAATATGTTCAGAAATCATTCACTTTTTACACATTTAAAAACAAGAAATAAATATGTTTGTTTAAAAAGGGTAAATTACAAATAACTATTTACGTATCAAAAGGGTAAACTACAATTATCTATTTATCCATTTTTTCATATGCTAAAGTCGTTTAAAACCTGTTCATATTTCGTTGGTTTGTGTTTCTTTTGCATTCTGTGCCCTGTGTAACTTCTGACTAATTGATTTAACCGATTACGGGCGTAGTAGACTAAACACTAACTGGCCGAATACTCCTTCTGACATTTTCTGTCCCGGCAATCTTTCGATCACGCGTGACTAGAGGCGGTCGGTTTGGCGGGACCTTTTATCGCCCATACCAGTATCAGGGCAGAACTTAACCCTTTTCGCAAATATCAGATCTCTGGGAAAAGTTAATTCACCCTTCTCTTTATAAAGCATAATCCAAAAAAAAAAAACTGAAATAATTATATGAAAATTACAAATACACACGTTATTAAGTGTTTCTTGAACACTGATGTTATTCCATATTAATTTAACGATTTTTGAAAACGTCCGTTTAATTCGCAAGTCCATATTAATTTAACATTTTGAGAAGTAATATTTTTCGCTTTACTGTGACAATTTGCAAATGCTTAATATGAAAGGGAAAACACGCTAATCCCATAAAATATAAATCTCTGAACTATGTTTTCATAATTTTTAATTATTATATGTCGCAAGTCAATAGTTTATGAAAATTAGTTGAAAATTACAAATTTTACATACTTAATACGAATGAAAACATTATTTTTCTAGAAGTTTTATTATATTTTTTGGGAATGACCTGTTTCGCCCTTCTAAAGCATTATCAAATGTATCTAGAAAACGAACGTTTTCATTCGTATTGATTATTTAATATGCAGTTTAGAAACATCATTGTTCTAGAACCAATAAATAATTTTATATACTTTTGTTTTGGTCGTATTTACTTCTTCGATTATCTCCTTCATTCTGATAATTAACAAAACCTTTCATATTTTTTTATGATGCCTTATTTTATAGCGACAATGACATTCTATCATTAAAAAATATATTCGTCTATGAGGACGAATTTATATCGCTCGCTCTGAAATCGTTGTTATAAGTCCAATTTCTTACGTTACGATATTTGTGACATTTGATTATGCTTTGATATGGTGAAATAAATCACTGACTGAATTTTATTATTAAACATCTATGATATAACACGTTCTTTATTAAATATTTAATTTGTGGTTTTACTTCAGTGTTCAAGTAACAATAAATAGAGAATTATTATTATTTTTATCGTGAACTTGAAAACAATCATTGTAATAAAATGGCGACATCGTTTTATTTAATGACTCGGTGAACAATTGTGTTTTAATTCTTTTGTTTTGTTCATGAATTGCGCAATAAACAAGTCGTATTAATTTTGTTCTGGTTTCGTGTACAATATGACAATGTTTGTTTTAATATAAATTAAATGCTTTTGGTAGATTAATGTTTCATCTTTTCTGATGTATTTAAAAAAAAACTATTTAATTAAAAGATCTGCTCATTGATTTAAAAATGTTTTACGCAAAAATTATTATTTTTTACAAGTAATGAAAATTTGCGTAAAGAGTAGAAATACAATTATTCGTATTTAAAGTAAATTATTATGTCGTTTTTCTTGAAATTTCTTATGTTACTATTTAATAATACATCGTCTGTGAAATAATTTCAAACCTTAAGAACATATTCAATTACAAGTGAAATACAATTTTGAATATCTAGACGTAAGAACAAATATTCAATCTTTTTTTTGGACGATCATAAATGATTTCGAGTTGAATTAAAAAGATTTTAAAAACATCACGCTGTTTCTCTGATTGTGTGTGCAGAAATGATAGTTAATTAAACTGTTCTTTTTTCTGGCTTACTTCTCTCCCCTGTTCAACAGACATAGATAATTACCTTACCTCTCACTATTTTCTAAAATGCATATTTTTAGTTTTTATCTAGAAATTTCTTATCATGAACTACCCTTAATTCGTGTTTACATAAACATAGTCATAGTACAGGTATCGTGTATTGGCCATCACTGAACCAAAGAAAATGATTTGTTAATATTTAAAAAAAATATTTTGGATCAAGAACTCTTTATGTGTCTGCGACAATTTTGCAGTTTGCCGTTTTTTTCTTTTATCATAAATTTCAATCAAAGGGATTGGTTTGCATCAAAGTCTTTTGCTGGTTCTTGGGCCTTTTGAAAGTAATTTTTTTTTTTTATTTGAATGCAATAAAGTTTTACTTTAAAGTTAATACTGCAAACATTCTTTTCCTATTGATTCTTATGACATGTGATAGGTAGCTAGTCATTCGCCATTTTTATTGTCACGTGTATTCTATCAGACTAAAGATAGCGCGACTTTTTTTCACTCTGTTATCGGCGGGAATCAAACCTGAGGGAACTTTGGTGTAGGAATCATATTTTTATAAAACATTTTGTCTAGAAAAAGTATTATTAACACTGATGAATTCTTACCATTTGTGCCTGTTAACCCGTAGAGTGCGGCTGACTACATTTACAGTAAATAAAATAGACCTTTGGTGTGGGAGTCATATTTTTATAAAATATTTTGTCTAGAAAAAGTATTGTTAACACTGATGAATTCTTACCATTTGTGCCTGTTAACCCGTAGAGTGCGGCTGACTACATTTACAGTAAAACAAATGGTAAAACAGTGCGACTGACTACATTTGCAGCATACAGATAGTCCCAATATTGGGTACAATTGGTTTTAAGATACTCGTAAATTCCTATATGAGCTGCAAATATAGTATACCGTAGTTCTAAACCTATTTTTAACTGCAAATGTAGCCAGCCGCACTATAAAGGGTTTAATAAAATATGGTTTAGATTAATTATCGCGGTGGGCTTATATCCCGCTCGAACCAACTCCTCGTTCATACTCTGTTGTAACTTAGACACTACTTCGACAACTCTGACGTATTGAAGCATACACAACTTAAATAAACTACGCTTGTGAAGGTTCAGCCACACTGCTCGCTTCAAACTTCGTACTTAGTGCCCGACCACCGGGACGCCTGAAGTCTACACGTGGATTATACATATTTAGATGTTATGTCTAAATGGTACCCCATTCGCGGTGTACACGTGGTCCGCTAATAACTTTTGCTTAACAGGGGATCAGCGTTTTGCGTGATGGAGCCTTAAATGCCCCTCAAATAAAATAAATATACAGCTACACCATTAGTGTAAACAATTTAAAACACGCGTGTTTTAAAGCATAATTGTCTAAAATATTCCTTTATGAGCTTTATGTGGTGTTGTAAATATTCGTTATGAATTCTAGAGAATTTCCGCGATTGTATTAAAAAAAAAATGTTATTTTTTTATTGCAAACTCTGTAATCTATATATACACAATTAGTAGAATCAATCTTAAATATTGTATTTATTTTCATGTACGAGAACATTGAACCAGAATGAACTACAAGTCCTGGTGTATAATATGTATTAGGTACCTATGCATGCTATATGATCTGATGGTGAATGTGAATAAGTCTAAGGTAATATAATAGGTTCATATCATTTAATGAGTAATGTTAGCGTCCTTGCCCGATGACAGCCCACTGTTACCACACTCCTTTGGTACATCAGAATACTGCGACTCCAGCTCTATTATTCCTTGCACTACTCCAACTTCATCTCTTTCATTTCCAGACCACGGCCTAAATTATTACCATCTTCCTTATCAATAATGACCCTTTACCACCAAGTTATCCACCACCATGCAGTCCTTTATCCCTCCCGCAATCAATGCGGATATAAAAAAAAATCCTCCCCGATAGCCCACTACGTACTCCGCCAAACAAAATGGTCTCACGCAGGATGCTATCTCCTACCACAACTTCATCCAGGCACTACTCCTCTTATCTGACCCTCGTTAACAGAATTTTTTATATAAATATAATTCCAACCCAAACTGGTCATCCATTCTTTGACAATAATGTAGGACTTTATCATAAATCTTAAATCCCCCCTCGCCCTCTTTCGACACTCCGGGCCATACATTTAGCCCCATCATAAAACAACTACCAAATCACATTTCAACAATGTTTCCTACAAATGTAAGAGAAATAGCCATTAGAGCTGAACTTCTGTAAGCCAGAAGATCCAAGTCCAAGGATTTTCTAAAAAGCACAAAACTGGACAGTCTGCAATATTAGCGGGGTAGTGTACATCAATCAAATAATAAATGTAGGCCACGTGAGAAGCTAAGACATCGACGTGAGAACTTGAAACGATGTATGAATGTCGAGGAAGCAAGAAAAGTATGTCAAGAAGAGCAATGCGGAAGTCCTTTCTTTCTGGTTACCCCTTCGGATAGAGGGCGTGTAGTTACCTAAAAAAATGTCATGCTTTGTGTTTTTTCCTCTTCTAAAATATAAGCAATCCTTACAAGTTTTCACTCTTCAACAAACCAACGGAAAAGGAGTTAGTTAATTTTAAATGTGTACCCTGTTATCCTTACGTACCCTGCGGAAGCTCTTAGGCACTCTGAAAAGTTTTAATATTGTCTTCAATAATGATAATGGAACACATTCCGAAGGTATTGAGTTCCTCAGGACATTATCAAAGTTTTGTTTAAGGCTAGTTGCTGGTTATCTCTGCGCCCTCATGGGCGGCGGGAAATTTTGGAACAGTTATATCTTCACGTCCATCTCCCCCGTCGAAGTCGTTAAGTAATCTCACGGCCTTAACTAACGCTCCCGAAGATCCCGGCGTAGCCTTTTGAAACGTTCAATAGAATATCGCCGCACGGGGCTAACAAAACCAAACACTGATCACAGTTGAATCGAGCCCATGTTTACACTAATACACGAGGAATTTATTTAACCCCTTACAACTCATACAGGATTTAATGGGTCGCCGTCCCTGGGGGACCCACTATGCTAAACACCGTCGAGTGGTCTTAGCATCCTTGACGTAGAACAATCCAGACCATTTTCTTGGTACTTATGTTTCGATGCTAAGAGATTGCCCACCTTTCGTTTAATGTGCTGAATCGTCCGACTCCCGGTAGGAACGAAGGCGCTACAGATTCTGATGTGAACTATTTTACGGCTCGCCCTCCTGTAAATCCCAGAGAATGTTTGCCGAAACTTAGGAATGGAGTTGAACTTAATGTTCTCTGATGAAAATAAACGTATAATTAAATTAATCGAATTAAGCTCCTTTTAGGATTTTGCACTACCGAAGTGAAATTAAGTTTCGGTATTTACTCATTCCTTAATACCGCTGTTAAGATTTTAGAAGTTTGTGATTCCGCGTTCAGATTTTAAAGTTCACTTGACTCCAAATATCAATTAAACTTTATTGTACATTTGCACACAAATTGAGATCGTTGTATACAACTTTTGCTATGGTATTTTCATTGCATCAATCTGCGTAGAAATAGCCTCGTTATATTGCTAAGTTTGTGTGGAATGTTTTGTCAAGTCTGTGACAATAGAACCTTAATCGGAAATTATTGTAGCGAGCCTTCAGCAGGACGTGCTTCCTTTACAAAGAAGGATGTTTATTCTTCCGAAATATTTATCGGAAATCGATAAATTATTTCCGTTTGATTTCGTTTCCTTCGATTTGATAATGTCGTTCAAAAATGAATTAATGGCATATAAAAAATATAATATAAAACAAGGTGTTTCGTGTTACTTTAAATATTAAAATAACATTGGTTTCTTTCATTAATAATTACTAACGTCATTTTTGTGTGTTTAACATTTATCAAGGCTTTATACATAGATGAAGGCAAATTAAAAAAAAATAAAACCGTTGTATAAAATAACTAAAAAGTAAACCGTTGTATAAAATATAATAAAACCGTTGTATAAAATAACTGGTCCAAGTAGGCATAAAAATTAGACAGACATCTCCAGGCGTCATCTAGTACTGTATGATTTGCAGAGACTTTCACAGTGCATTAATAAAGATTTTCTGCGTAATGCTTCCCAATCTTAATAGATGACGCTAGTGTAGAGTGAACTAAAATATGTAAAAAAAAAGCGCGGGACTCTAGCATATAAACAAGTTCCAAAAAAATGTCAGATGTGGTGGTCATAAGACGGGCAGAATGGGGAATGTTGTTAAACATAAAGCGAACGCTCAACCCAACCAATGACAGGTTATAAGTCCTATAAGCGCCTTGGCCACCACATTCTTTTCCCAGAAAAACAATTTACATCTTCGTCTCTATTGAGATACAATTAATCCTTATAAAAATTATAAGTTTAAGAGAAGATTTTACTAAATAAGAAAAATCTGCGATGTCAGAGATGTTGTGTTAATTAATCACAGAGCATTATTGGATCACAGAGCTCATGATGAGAGCGTGTTTTGAAAGAGGGAGAAGACCACCCAAAAGGTAGCGAGAAAGTTGGACATCTACATCCATGATAAGGTCCCAAAAAAGGACACAGTTCTAAATAAACCAGATGAAGAATACAATAATGCATATGAGGTTGAAATATATACGAGTATATTAAATTATCTGAGTAATTAAATTTACCGCATCCTAGATGTATACTGATTTTCATATATCTAATTTTGTGGGTTTGTCGAGTTACGTGAACAATTTTAGACGAGAATTATTTATAATTTTCCTAGCAGGCGGAATATTTGAAAAGATCCTATTCATTCGTTGAAGTTAATCAAGTTCAACGATGGTGTCTTTATTACTAATTGTGAATTCATATTCATGAAGCTCTCCCACGATATTGATGGAGTAGGACCCCGAACCGTCAACCCTCGTCAAAATTATTCAGAAGGGCAGCGGCAGCGTGTGAGTGGAGCCCAATCTTCGGCCGGCTTTCCTTCGCACTTCATCCGTCGGAGCGACCCTCCCGAACTTTGAATATTGCGCAAATAAATAATGTATTCACAGAATCAATCTATGTGTAATTTTATGGTTCACGTATTATTTAAGGGATTATTCAATTATTAGTAATCGTTTACCTCTGAGAAGATCCCATTCTCTTGCTCACTGATTAAGTTAGGAGTACGCTTTGATCTAACGTGATTCACATTGCTAAAGTTCAGTATTAGGGTGTGCAGTGGTGATTAAATTAATTCATTGATCATCCAATAATTACTATTGATTATAATGAATATATCATATTTTATACAATACCAAAAATATCCATATTATTATTTAAAAAAAATAACTTCATTTCATCAATTATAGTTTTAAAAGGGGTTAAATAAAACCATAGAAAACTTATACAAATCGCCAATCAATATTAAGATTATATTTATCAAAGCAAGTAAACATATAAACATATGGTACATTTGCACATATGGAGAAATGCAATCAACATCGCCACAGATACGCTCATGTTTGATAGAATCCCAGCATAAAAATATGATTGAAACAAGATTTACAACACTATATTACACTTTTCACAGATATGTTTCGGTTATGAACAACCTTTTTTGACGGACAAAATTTTTAAGGTAAAAAAATTTAAAATTGAAAAAAAGGATGTCGTAACCGAAATATGTCTGTAAAAAGTGTTGTAAAAATATTATGTGCAGTTATATAAATATATACAAATATGAATCCACATCACAAAGTAAAGGCAAATATAGAAGAGAAACAATATTACATTAAATCATAATTATATTAATTTAAATAAAATGGTTGAAAAAAATACTTTTGTTCTATACCCAGAAAGTTATGATATTTTTCGAGGGCTACTCGTATAGTAATTTTTCTACAGACATTAGAACATAATGCGTGTTCCTTTATTTGGGGGTAATAAGTCCGGACGCACCGGGAACTAGTGGGATTCCTCAAACGACACTTCTCGTCGCATTGCGCGTTCTAGTTCCTTACTAAAAATCCAAAATAGTCGCCTCTTTTATTTAACCTTTCGTCGGGCGAATACGTTGTCCACTGAGTTCGGGTGTAATGTGCATGATGGGCGTACATAAAAAAAATCAAATAATGTTCATTTATATTACTGTCAAGTGATTATTATTAGTGCCAAAAGAATAAAATGTTATATTTTGCAAAAAAAGAGATTTAAAAATATAATGTTCGAGCCCAATGCACAGGATTGGCAAAACTGAAAAAAATATTACAAGTTTATATTAAAAACCCTTACATAATCTTATAATCAAAATGTGACGAGTTCGGCCGAAATGAGCTTCACTGAACAAAACTTGAGTAAACCCGTGGTGAAGGTCAAGGATAAACTAAGTGGAAGAGTTGCATAGAGCATTTCAAAAGAGGTAATTACTGAGAGCACCTGGTACCAACGCCGTCTAAAAGGTCCATTTACACTGAACAGTGACCGTAACGTCATCGACGTAGCCTTCAATCTCATCGAGTCGTTATCTCAAATGCTATAATAAAATCGTCGTCGGGAGAGTTGATAAGTGTCAGTTTTACGTCTGTGCGTCTCTTATCAACTCTCCCGATGGCGATTTTATTATAGCAATTGAGATAACGAGACGGTAAGATACAAGGCTAAATTGGTGACGGTATGGTACTGTTATGATCACTGTCCAGTGTAAAACGAACTTAACAGAAGGGCAGGGTGACAAAATGATCGTACTATGACTGCCAGATTGGTTGCGCCGGACGAAAGGTTAACGCAGAGCACCAAGAGAGGAAGATCTTTTACAACGGGGCAAATGGAACTAAGGGGCAGGGGGGATGGGAAGCAGACGCGTGCAAGCGTACCGAGTGTTTTAATCTTAGTAAGTGCGTATTTCATTACAAATGTAGTGTTATTGCGGCGTTTTATAACACCTTTCGCGCGCGCCATTTAGATAACGAAAAACGAAACACACATAAGCAGCTTTCCATTTGAGCCACTTGTGGAATTTTTCGCGCGATAAAAAAAAGATAAGGCTTACAAGACCGCTTTTTTAATGTCTCGCTTTTGCCTACACAATTGCTTATGTTATTATCGTATGGAACTATCTTCCCCGACGCCTTTGCTAATGCTTTCTCTCGCATTTTCGGTTCAATTCTTTGAAAGCAAACTCCAAAATGATTTTTCGTAGACCTGTTTTAATTGTGAACTTTTGTGTATTTTGATAGCGCTTTTGCAATTAAAAAGATTCATATGTGGAAGGGTGAATTTTTAAATAGCGTATTTGTTACATTAAAAATAATTATCTTAAAGAAAAGTGAAGGAGTAGTGTAGTCTTCAGGTATTTCGTAAACATATCTGCATTAGTGTCTAGAAAATTCTTTTTCGCCAGTTATCTGACGATGTTTTTATTTTGATTTGAGTAATCAGTAAATAAATGCTGCTACCCTCAATAATTGAAGTACCATCAACCCTATTATCCTACTTAAAATCTGCGGGTAACATTATTTTATGAATGGCATTAAAATTTCTACGAAATTTATGTGCCTTGAACAGAAATCACGCCCCATTACAGGAAATTGGATATTTTAATGACAAATTTATTTGTCACTCAATCAATGTTTGTTATCTTCTGTTATTTCTCTGAATAGACAATTTTCACAATTTTTAAATGCTTAAAAAGAAAATAAAATATAATAAATTAAACCATGAATTATAATAAAATGAAATAAAAGGATTTTTTTTATAAACCACTAGCACTTTTCTCTTTATTTAGACAGCTAAATAATTGCAAAAATAGTAGTTCTTTAAAAACATCGATTTTAATTATTATTTATAAAATATCTCATAATCAAGAGATTTCAGTAAAATTAGTAGAAAATCTTACATAATGAATAATCAATAAATATGTATTTGGTTTTATACCATGTATTTTTTTTAGTTCTACCGGTTTCGACAGCTCACTGCAATCATGTCTACAATGAAATAATTATTGAAGACCCATGATACCAAAAAAAATAAATCAATGTTTTTTTGTAATATATGGGTTAAGTAGTTCTTTTACTTTTATTAACAGATTCATTGTTATTTCATTATCAACCACTTTGATATCAGTTTGCTGACGATCGTTTCGTGGTTTTCACTTTTCTGTGTCCCGACACCCCGACTGTATCAGTGACATCAATCCGTCTACTTACGGAACGCCGATCTACTTTCACGACGAGGCGGGTGTCGGGTGTAAACGGGTTACCGTTTATTGCAAAGCTCATTGCCTTCGGAGTATGGCTTCTTCGGCTCTAATCGTACCAATAAATCTCATGTTCCTATTATTAGGTAATGAAATTCAAGTATACCACACCGATCTATGTATGTCTCTTGTATGCGGATGACGATGTCCTACTTGCAGACAACGAGCATGAACTTCAAGTCCTGGTGAATTGTATGTATGAGGTATGCATGCGAAATGATCTGATGATGAATGTTAATAAGTCCAAGGTAATGATTTTTGAAAAGGAAGAAACCACGACAGTCTGCAACATTAGCGTAAATGGTGAAAACTTGGAGCAAGTAGTTGAGTTTGTGTATTTAGGTAGTATGTTTACAAGAGATGGGAGAGTGGAGAGGGATATTGAAAGAAGGGTTGGGGCAGGCAACAAAGTGAATGGTGCACTTAAAGTTGTCATCGCAAACAAAAACCTATCCAAAAAAGCTAGAATGACAGTGCACAATAGTGTTCTTCTACCGACCCTTATGTATGGAAGCGAAGCATGGAACTGGCAAAAGAAGGATGAAAGTAGAATAAATGCAGTAGAAATGAGATCTCTTAGACGAATGTGTGGATACTCTGTGTATGATAGAGTGTCGAATGAAAATATAAGAAGTGAATGCGGTGCGAATGATGGTGTCACGTACAAAATAATGAAAGGATCATTAAGATGGTTTGGACATATGGAAAGAATGAATGAAGAAAGAATGGTAACAAAATTATATGTTAATGATGTAAATGGAACCAGAAATAGAGGAAGACCGAGGAAAACGTAACACGATCAAATAAATCAAATGCTGAATGTCGGCCATGTGAGGAGTCAGAGAAATCGACGCGCGTGCATGAGACGATGTATGAATGTTGAGGAATCGAGAGAAATATTTCAGGAAAGAAAAGTGTGGCAGTTCATTCTTTCTGCCAACACCTTCGTGATGGTTAGTTAGTTAGTTAGTTATCTATGTAAAAAGTCAAACATTTTGTTATTTATTGACATTTAAAGGGAGCAATTAAATATATTTTATAGATATTACGTAAAATCACACAAGTAGTACTTAACTAGACGATATTTTATTGTATAAATAAAAAAACGGTATTTACATTTATTTCCAGCTTAAATCTTTTTTTTTAATGTGTTTCTTGACGAAATAATTTGGAATACTGAATAGATTGTAGCAATGACGTCTGCCTTGAACAGATTGTAAAGATTTTTTTGGTTGCGTTACAAAAGTATTTGTTTTTTCTTTGTACACAGAATATTTAACGCGTTATTTTAAAACAACGTTAAACTTAACATTTTGCAACCAAGCAATGTTATTTATTGTTTCTTGAACAATGTTATATAACTCGGTACAAAAATAATAATAGAATTCTAGAAGTTTTATTATATTTTATGGGAAAGACATGGGATTATCAAATGATAACTTCATAATGACTTAGAAAGGCGAAATGTATCATTCTTAATATAATAAAACATCTTGGTACCTATTTGGCAAAAGGTCCCAACTGCTTTTTATATGAATTTTACAGGACAGCAAAATAAGATTTTTACATTATTTTGATTATTTATAAAAATGTTATTTGTGTTCCAAATTGTTTATTTCAAATGTCAATTAACGAAGCATAACGTTATCTACAATTGTACTTAAAAAAAATACATTAAAAAATGTAATAAAAAAAGTACAGCTCCAACGTTTTGTCAAAACATAAAGTGTGCAAAAATAATACTGAAGGTATATTTAACTCAATTTCACAAAGAAACGCATCTGGGACCTTTTGCCAAATAAGTACAGATCTAGAAAACAGACGTTTTCATTCTTATTATTCGCTCGCTAGTTTCATCCAATTGATTGGTTTGCAGCAAATTGTAACATTTTTGGCTGGTTCTTTGGGATGCCACTTGGGTCTTTTTCAATGATGTAGTTTCCCGTTGCTTTCCACATATTATGAATGAATTAATTTTGCATAATTTTGATGTTAGGTAACCTTTCAGAGTGCCGTCTCATTTATTCATCCAAGGATTTATTGAATCTTAAGGTTCACCACATTTTAACAGCCAATTTGCCTTGTAACGATATCTTATTAAGAGATTTGGGATCAATGATTTGTTTATTTACATTGTACATACACTCTACGTCATTACTGAACGGGTTTGACAGGTTGAACACGGAACTTTTATGTTCGCTTACCTGCGTCATTAATATGTTATATTATTAGATACATCTAGATATCTAATTCAAAGAGAAACTAATAACAAAGGAGAGAATTCGACATTTTTATTTGATATTTATAGTTAAGATAAGAAAATTAAAACACGTTTTTTTTCATTAAGGTTTATTTTCATCAATGAACTAATACTATTTCTGATTTGAAGGGCATTAAAAATAACGAATTTCATTGTATAGTTTATTAATACGAACGAATACGTCTGTTTTATAGAAGTTTTATTATAATTGATGTGAATGACATATAAAATGTTATATGTTATATGTAAGTGTTATATATTATGTGACATTTGATTATGCCTCGATTTCGACAGCACTAAAAGATTTTTATAAATGAAAGGTCCATTTATTTCTTGATAAACCTAAAGCATTAACATTGGAATTCTTTAATATTTTTATTAATTAAAATACTGTTTTTCACTTGCTTTGACTTCATTTTAATCGACATATTTTTAAAATTGTATATCTTTATCATCAGGAGAACGATGGTTACTCAATTTATATCGTTCTTCCATGATAAAGGTATAATCGAAACATGTCTAAAATCAACCCAAAAATGAATAAAAAAACCCATTAATTTATTCATAATGGATTCATCATCTATTTATGAACATGAAATACATAGTCATTTTTTATTTAAAAAAAGGGGGAAAAAATCTTGTTAATAAGTAATTGCGCTGTCTAAATTTTTATTTCTGGTCGTAAACTTGTAGGTCGTTCAATTTTTAAGAAGTCGACAAAAAAATACTATAAATTCTATGTATATATTCTTATGTAATGACATAATGGACATGCATATGGTCAGTTAAAAAAGTGCCAGACGGTTGTTGCTCTTGCAAGGCCGATAATATACAGCTTATGTGTTTAAATAATTATTCAACAAATAATATTATAAATATGCAATTAATTAACAATAAAGTTCAAATGCGGTTTGGCTGTACAATGTAAAGGCATTTTAGTAGATGAATATAATGAATAAATTAAATTATATTCGTGTTTATATTTTTTCTCGCTTTAGTCAAAGTTTGTCATTCAACTGCAGATTCGACTTAACCCTTCATTGCATAGTGTAGCAAATTCGCTGCGTACCGAAAAATGTTCTAATATTGTAACTTTATACATATTATTATTGTACCCTTCACTCTACATTCTTATCTACCTATAAAGGGACACAAAACATCATTAGTGGTACTAGTTTAAGAAAAAACAATGTTTCTTTGATATTTGGTTGACGGTTGACCTGATTCGACGATGATTAATATTAAACATAAATAAATAAAAACTACGTTGCCAATTGAACATTTATGGTCTATCATGTTTAATAGTTAATTATGTCTAATAATAAAATACAAATGAAATATTATCAAATTATTAATATGTATGAAAAAACGATAGTTTTCAAGGAGTTTTATATTTATGTATGACATGTTTCCCCCTTCTAAGGCATTATCAAATGATAATGACATTTGATAATGCCTTAGAAGGGCGAAATATATCATACATAAATATTATAATAAAAATCCTTGAAAACTATCGTTTTTTCATACATATTAATAATTGGATATGGAGTTTTACATCATTGTTCAAGAAACAATAAATAAATATTTTAAAATTTAGTTTTCTAATAAATTTGCTACAAATACATTTTTATCGATATAGGTGTATAAATAAACAAAACTTTCTTTTAAATTTCTTAACCCCATATTTCATTTTGAAATAAATAACTGAAAACATATTTTTTGTCAAAATAATAATAAATAAAAAAACTTGCAATGAAAGGCTAACCTAAAATTGTTGATGTATTTTTTATTTTTTTTCCTTGTATACAACATGTCGTTTGAACCCAATTCCTGTATACACTTTATTTTAGCTATTGTATTGATTCTTGTGACATGTGATAGGTAGCCAATCTATCGCCATTTTATTGTCACGTGAATTCTACACCAGACCAAAGACAGTGTGATAATCACACTGTCATCGCCGGGAATCGAACCCAGGACCATCGGTATGCAAATCACAGCTCTTACCACTCTGCCACGAAGGTCGACAATAGTAGAATTTTATATCTCACTGAAAAACCATGCTTCGTATTCGGGACCACAAATTGTAAGAATACGTAAAGTACCTACGTAGATAGTTCAGTGTCTGTTCCATAGTCCAAGTACTTCTAGAATCAATCATCGGATTGCTGTTGAGACATGTTTTTTGCTATTTGGCATCCTATTATTATTGCCATTTAACTACTTTGTTCACAACAGGGTAGAGCCATTAGCGTACTGATACTTCATGAAGTCTTTAAATAAAAGAAAAACATAAGAACCTCGTTAGCAAAGTAAACGTTTATGAATGTTATAGCCACATGTATTTAGTTATATTATGGAGGAGATACAACTCAAAATAAAGTATATTATATGCCGGTATTACAAATAGATTTTTTCCAATTAACCAAAGGACTCCCTTCACATTCTAACCTCACAAGAAAATACCTCAAATTACGACGCAAACACCTCCAGCCGCTACAATTGCCAAAAATCGACCCTCCTTCAGAGGAACACCCCTATTCATACAAATCAAGCCCCCGAATAAACAAACAACCCACCAAATCACTTTTACAACAATGTTCTTGTCAGACTTAAGAGCAATAGCCACAAGAGCTGAACCTCTGTAAGCCAGAAGATTCAAGTCCGTGTCTAAGTCCAATTGTATTAAAGAAAGAGAGTCATTCATCTGATGAAGAGTTATTTATCTTTCATAAGGATTATAAAACCATTATTTTCTATCGTGATGATAAACGAACATGGTATTGGTTTTACCAATAGGTTGTACAAAGATAGCGAAGAAATTAAAATGATCATTAAAGTGTCTTGGTAGAAGTAAACCAACTCACTAACCATCACACTCTCTTACACATTTCTCTCGTTTCTGTTACATTTTTACATAGTGTCATGCACGAACGTCTTTTTCTCCTCACGTGGTCGACATTATCTTTTATAAGTAAATTCTAAAAATAAAATAAAACGTTTATTTAGTTTTGTTCTACTTATTATCCTTCTAATTCCGGTTTCGGCAGCTTAAAGACAATTAAAATTTATGAAATTAAAAAAAAATTATCGAAGTTTTTTGGTGGTCGTTCATTTTAAATAATGAAAATATAACATTTTTTTGTAAAAAAATTCTTTATTATTATATATTAAGTGCTTATTGCTTGCTGCCATCTTCAAAAGATGGCAGCAAGCTGCCGAAACTAGTCAACGTTAAACACATGTAGAAGTCCACTAAATATAATAATAAAGAAATTTTGTATCAATTTTTATTTTATTTTCATTATTTAAGCAGAAATTCAGATTGTACGAGTATATTATTAAAGTCCTAAAAACTAGTGCTTAAAAAATATATTATTAGATTATTTATCTTTTAATGTCAATTGGTTGTATTGTTTTTAAAAAAAATAGGAACAGGCATATAGATATATAGTTGTATTTGAACATATTTTATTTTAATATCAATCTTTATATTGAGTGAGGTATGATGACTACTGCCACTGTGTTAACAGACACATTAAACATAATAACGCACGTCTTGTAGATTCCAGTATATACTGGAATTAATAATATATTATTACAGTGGCATATATAGAGTATATGCGTACTTGAGTTAATAATAGTCGTGTGGACTACATATACATGTAGAGGTATTTTTTTTTAATATAAGCAGTACATACAACATCTACCCATAAACGTAAAAATTTGCTGCGCAGATTCACGCTAATGCGCTGTAAGTAGGTACTGACATAAAATATAATGATTTCTTTTTCTTACGTTTATTTGACGCACACTATTGAAAAAATACGACCTTCGTGGCAGAGTGGTAAGAGCTCTGATTCCCATTCCGAAGGTTCTGGGTTCGATTCCCGGCGATGGCAGTGTGATTGTCACATTGTCTTTGGTCTGGCGTAGTATTCTAGTGACAATAAAATGGCGATAGATTGGCTACCTGTCACATGTCACGAGAATCAATATATCAGCTTAAAAAAAATGTATACTGTAATTGGGTTCAAGCAACCTGTTGTATACGTAAAAAAAAAAAAAAAATTGTATTTAAAATATATTAATGAATTTAATATCAATGTTATTTATTGAAATTTATTCGTAAAAGTTCATCATAAATAATGAAAAAAGAGCGAGAGATCTAGAATTCAGAACATAAGCTGAATCTGGTCAAATAAGATGAACAAGTGGAAATTGTAGCTATATATTGTATCAATAATACAAAAAAATATTTAGATTATGCTCATAAAATCGCCTAAGCAGAAATACATATATTTCACATTTAAAAATTATCGATAATTTGTAATAAATTAATGAATTAATTTTTTAAATAAGTATTTTCGTTTATACCTATAAAGAATTTTGACAGGTGTAAAAATGAAATTTTCGTTTGTTCCTATGACAATTTGAATAATTTCTTCAATAAAAGTTCTTGCTAGTGTTGGATTGTTTTAAGTACCTAGTTACAGTTAATTTAAAAAAAACGGTAGATACGTGGAATATAAATTAAATAAACACAAATGTCTGTATCGTCCAGCTGACAACAAGTCCACCATTAACCACTTAATGCTCGGGTTTTTTATTCACAAAAAAAGAACCAAAAATATCAGGTGATTTTGTTATTTATTTAGAGAATTCACATAATTTAAAAGTTGTCCAGTTCAAAAAAAAGACGCACTCAGATTGTTAGTTTACCTTATTTAACCGTCGCGTTGCCATGTGGTCAATTGAGTTTCCACTGCCAATTTAAAGTTGATTTTCTTAAAACCTATGGACCCTAATATTATAAAAAAAATTGTGATCCTCCATTGAAGTGTTCTCAATATTTCGTAATAAAAAAAAAAGCAAAAAATTACTTCCTTCATCCCAAAAAAAAATATTTTCTAAGACTGCCCTCACCTTCATTCGTGTTAAGGTAGAATTTGTTTTGCTAATATTTACAACTTTATCAAAAGTGACAAATACTTACTCGCTGTTTTGAACGTATTATAAATTATATCTTTGACCTTTTCAATAGGTACGTAATAATACCGACTGGATGAAAACGCAGCACGTAACTTAATAATATCAGAACTGTGAAAATATTAACACTTTACCAAAAGGGACAAATATTAATACGTACTCGTTGTCTTGAACGTACTATACATTTTGCCTAGGTGCCTTTATCCTCGCCCCGCCGGCCGCGGCGCGCAGACAAGTTTATACCCGATGTCCAGTCGCCCGTATGCTGTGACGCATTCCATATCAGAAATCGCATGGTTCCAGAAAAAAATTAATAATGATATGTTTTCAAATAATCCATGTATGTTATACATATCGATCTATTCCTAATGAAATTCCCTACAAGATGACATAAATTAAATTTTGATTCATCTAGTCATGTGCTTGATATTTAGATAAAGTTAGCGGTAAACTGAACTTACCACATGGGAGCGAGCGTTTTGTTTTGAACACGGTACGTTAAGGGTTAACGCAAAGAAGTGGAAACGCGCGAGCAGTGCTCGGGTTGGCGCGATACGATACATGCGCCGCGCGCGAACACTGCTCGTTCAAAAGCATTAAGTGGTTAAAAATAAAAAAAAATGTGTTAAATTATTAATTTTATTTTATTTTATATTATGCATTTTAAATAATTTGTTTTAGCTTTATTTTGTGGACATTGGACGATCGAAGTATTTGCGGGAGATGCCTATTGGTGGCGATGAGGTTCGCAACCCATTACACCGCGTCTCTTGTGAAGGCGAAAAGAGAAGATTGGATTGCCGCATCGGTTAAAGTGTGGCAGTCCATTATTTCTGCCTACCCTTTTCGAGAGACGGTTAGTTAGTTTTTTAAATATGATTTTATTAGTGATTCTTAATTAAATATTATTCTGTTCGTTCATTTTAAGATCATATTAAAAGGGTAAAATTATTTTCTTGGTAATTGTTTTTTTTTGTCATAATACAATAACATTTGGCTTTTTTGCTGTAACAACGCCATTAGTTACGCCAATTTCAAGAAGTTTCATTATTTTATTTGGAAGTGATGTCAAATAGAATATAAGTACAAAGTAAGTTATTTATTTTGGAGTTTTACCTATATCAATGTTCGAAAATTCATTGATTTTATTTACTTATTAAGTAATTGTATTCTAGTAAAAAAAATTTTTTTTTATAATAAATTCCAATATAAATGTTATTTCAGCGCTTTGGTGTTCAAATGAATCCCCTCTCAAACGAAATATGATAAAGAACATCTTTTTATTTATGTATTAGAACTAAATTTAGTTAGAGCTAAAATTTGTTCTCTTACATCGTTAACATATAATTTTTTACCATTCTTTCTTCATTCATTCTGTCCAAACCATCTTAATGATCCTTTTATTATTTTGTTCACAACACCATCATTCGCACCGCATTCACTTCTTATATTTTCATTCGACACTCTATCATACACATAGTATCCACACATTCGTCTAAGAGATCTAATTTCTATTGCATTTATTTTACTTTCATCCTTCTTTTGCCAGTTCCATGTTAATTTAATACGTTAAATAATATAAGTTTTATTTTATATAATAATACCAAATGTTAAATAAACATAAAAGTACAATAAATATTTAAAAAGAAAATACTTAACGATTTTCCTTATGTACATTTGAAAGTACTTGTGTTTACATACTTATGTTATATGCTAACGTTAATGGCAATAAAAACACAATTGTTGGAACATGCATTGAATGACGTTATTCGGGAAAAATCTGTGGTTTTCGGAAAAGTATGAAAACGAACCATCAATCTTCATTATATATCGTATGTTAATTGAATTTGATCACTTTGTTGAAAAGGAAGCAGGTGCTTTAATGGTTGAAGTAAAATAATAATAAATTTTTCCGATATGGGTAATTGTACATGACGGTTGTCGATGATAGCGATGAAAATGTTTTCACAGTGTCGGCACGTCCATTGTTGATTTGAAGCATGATTCGACACAACTTGTGAACATTTATTACTTTTAAACATCGTGATGCATAGTCAATATTGTATATTTTTATGTTATTTGCATTCTGCGTACACGTTTCTTGCTGTTTAAAGTAAGAGGCTTTACGACTTTGTTTTCATTTAAATAATTGCAGTTGTTCAAATACATTTCTTATTATAATCTGATCAGTAAAAAAATCATATCGTCAACATTGCTGCTAAAATGCAGCTGTGCTCAAGTTACGTCGAAAACAATATCATTATGATTGTTTGTATAGAACAGTGGTTCTCAAACTTATTTCGTCTATCGCCCACTTTGAAAATCAATTATTTTTCAGCGCCCCCCAATTTTTTTTTACTTTACCACATCTTAAAAACAACAATGATATTCATTACTTTAATTCTAAACTAGACTTTTTTTACCAGTGGGAGCAATTAAAACGCAACTTTATAATATTAAGAGTATATTCAAATTAAAACGAACATAATCAATTTTAATTTTAAAACTTACTTAATGCGTAGGATGAATCTGATGATTTTTAACAAGTTTGTTGATATCAGTTTCCGAATTTACTCAAAAACAGCCGCAAGTCGCCGCGTTAGTTACCACTTCAACACCCCCCGTTTTTTTGGGCCCTTTACCGCCCCCTTCTAGGCCACCAGCGCCAACAAGGGGGCGTTATCGCCCACTTTGCGAAAGACTGGTATAGAACAATGATTTCTTAAGTGGTCTATAAGAATCGCGTGGGGATGATTTTTCTTGTTGGGGGAAAATGTCAGGAAAAACATATTAAGGTTCCTTCTACTTCTACTTCTTTTCCTTTTAGACCTTTGGTCTGTTCCTGTAGCAAGTCCGGGCTCTCTCGGAAAGTTGACTCTCAGTAATCCCTCTATATCTTTGGCGGTCTTCCAGAGGGGCTGTAGTTAAAGGAAATTGATGCGCCACAACGTATGTAATTCTGGTGGGGTCCATCCTCTGCACGTGAGTTGAGGTTCCACGGGGATTAAATGATTTACTGACCACACGTGGACCCCATTTACATCAAACCATCATCTGGATTAAAGCATTATATAAATGACATAATACACCTTAACCAGATTGTGTGTACATAATATTTATAAGAGCTTTGTGATGTGCTACTTTTACGTGTAATTTCATCGTAAAATATGTGTTTATAACAGTAGCAATGCATCGCGCGTTCACGCAGATAATAATGCTTGTTCAGACTAAATGATTGCAATAATATACTGACTATTAAAGTATACTATCTTATCTACGTTAATATGTTTATGGAAATACAATATTTGGCTGGTAAAGGGTTAACTTAAATAAATATTGTCATGCGGTTTACGGGGTTAAACAGTTTGGGAACATTTGGCATAGAACAAAGTTTAATCAGTTGCCGAAACAGATTTTTTATTGAAATTTTATCAAGTGTTATTTAATATTGCTATGTATTATATGATATTACAATATGATCTCCGAAACGTCAGCCCAGAATATCGAGTTGTTCCTTTTAACCAATGAAATATAATATATACAAAATACATAGAAACAATGTAGTTCTTGTAGTTATTTTATAGAAAGGAAATGTACATTTTGAATATTTAAAATAGAATAACATGTCTAATATTATTAATTTTTAACTTTAAAAATAGTGTTTTTAAGATAATCAAATGATTTAACTGTAATCTCTTGATGGAAGTTCATTTTAAATAATAATTTTATATAACGATGTTTTTATAACTACTTCCACATTTGTCTTTATTTCGACAGCGACCGGTATTGCCGGGCCATTCTGAACAGTCTGTCGATGCCAGCGAGCCTGGCGAAACCGGTCTCTGTTGAAATAAAGACAAATGTGGAAGTAGTTACAAAAAACATCGTTTTATATAATAATTATTAAAAAATAGTGGTTAATCAATATTTTTTTTATTGAATTCCAACAATTCCATGTTTTTGTACATCGGTCGCTGAGAGCATAAGAAACAAAAAAAAAGTTTATCAATGTAAGCGATGCTGTTAAACCGGTCACAATTTTTTTTTTAAATGTCAGAAATTTCGAGATTTCATTGGAAACAATACATACATTTTACAATTACTCGTATTTGGTAATTATTACAATTTTCAGCTAACTAACTAACCAACCATCACGCCATCTCCCCGAAGGGGTAGGTAGAAAGAATGGACTGCCACACTTTTCTTTCCTGACAAATGTCTTTCGCTTCGTGTCATGCACGCGCGTCGATTTCTCTGCCGGTTCTTCTCTATTTCTGGTTCCATTTACATCGTGAACGTATACTTTTTTTACATTTCTTTCTTCATTAATTTATTCCATATGTCCAAACCATCTTAATGATCCGTTCATTATTTTGTTCATAACACCATCATTCGCACCGCATTCACTTCTTATATTTTCATTCCACACTCTATCGTACACACAGTATCACACATTCGTCTAAGAGATCTTATTTCTACTGCATTTATTCTACTTTCATCCTTCTTTTGCCAGTTCCATGCTTTGCTTCCATACATAAGAGTCGGTAGAAGAACACATTATAATTTTAAAATTGATTAAAAACTGTATATATTTATCTACTTGATCTGAACACGTTTGATGTTGTATTTTGTTTTACGCATAACGTAACCGTTCTTTTTCGCTATTACGTCAAATGTTTCGCGTAGTGATCTGTTGACCAACGGAAAAATCTAACGTAATATTTGCAATGCGACACAACGTTACTCTTTGCCAGTCGTTGGCAGAGTGACAGCGCCAAGCGCCAGATAGCGAACCAACACACCTCCAAACGACTACGCTGCTATTTATTGAGCCTAGACCATTCTACAAAGATTAAAAGACAATACTCTAAAAACGAACCACCCAGTGGAAGTGTAGTCAAACATTCATGAGGCATTGCAAAAAAATCATACAAATGTTTTGAACACGTTGATAAGGAATACTTTAAATGAATTCACATTTCCGAAAGTACGCTACTTGTGTTCCACGTACGCTTGTGATATTTGCGTTGGAAATTTTCTAGTCACACCACCTGTTAAACGACCAATCGGAGAGTCCCTAGTAATGTAGTCATAAGCCACACCGTAATAGTCTCGACGTACATATTTATCAGCCTTGCCAATGAATGGGTCGAAAGGTGCATCTCGTTTTGTCAGCTTACGTTTTTATACTTTTTGTTTCTTCTGCGAACCTAATCTAACTTTCTGTTCGGCTTGAGTACACATATAAAAATTCTTCGTAACACATTGTTGTGTAAACTCATATAATGATGGTACGTTTCCGTGTTAGTATCGTGCAAAATGGTTTGGTGTTCTGAAAACTGGAAGACTTTTTTTTAAATTATGTAATAATGTTTTCACTAACACGATTTTAAGTAAAATGCCAACTGAAATTTACGCAAACACATTTTTTGTATATTTTTAAATGTTTTGTTTCTTCGTCTTAACGGTGGTTATGACCACCCTGAAGATGGAGACTACAACGATCTCCGAAATGTTGATCCAGAAAAACCAGATAAATGGGTTTTCCCATGATCGCAAATATAAATGTTGCTACCAATCGTGAAATTATTATATATAAATATTTTTTTTCAAGATATATAATGTTTTTTTTAAATATCTTTATGCAGTTCTATGGCAATACAATTCTTGAAAGATTTTAGCTTCATTTATGATTTTCTTCCAAGCTCCTCGATCCTGCGCTTTTGCTTCCAGCAGTCCAATTCGCTCAACCTAGCCAACCTAGCCATATGAATTAATCGGAAACATCAACTAGATTAATAAGTACCGTACATTCACGGAGATTATAACAATCACAGATTTAGAAGTTTTAACGTTAAATTAGCCACGAATGAAGACAGTCGTTTATTTTTTTTTCAATGTACATATAATTTTTTCATTTAATTAAGGGTAATTAACCCTCTTACGAAATTTACTTATTTATAATGCGTTGCTAGTACTAATTTATAATGCGTTGCAAACCAAAATATGAATGTAGTCTATAGAAATTTATGTTCTTTTTTAATAATCATATACAACTCTTCATTAAATAATTATTATAAATGAAAAACGTATATTTTATGGAAAAGTTTCTCGTTTGTTGCGTATTAAAGTAAAGACATTTTAAAAATACGTTTATGTTTTATTATATATATTATTTTATAGGAGTGACATGGTTCCGCTATTCTGAGGCATCATTAAATGTTTATATTTGAATGTATTAAAAATATATATGATTATTTGCAATGAATTCAAATAATAAGTTTTTAGTTTACTATGTCTATTATGTACAATGCATAATACGTGCTATTGTATATTATTATTTATCTTATCAGGTGTTACTTCAGCATAATGCATTGTCAATTATCTTTTGTATAAGGAAATTGATGTTCAACTGCACATTATTTCCTTAGTGCATTCGGACTAGCACCAGTCCAACTTGGCCTTGGACAAGATTAGACCTTGAACTTATTTACGTTGTACTGAATACACTACAGTGGCATACATATTCTGTGGAATGATTCACAGGGAACACCTCTGCTGATAACTAATCCAGAAGAGTATATTCGGTTAATATTATCAGTATTAGGTACTCCACATTTATGTGTGGATATTTTAGGCATGACATGTCAAATAGAGATAAAAAATCTTCTATTGAATTAAAAATCTTAAAAAAATATTCTTATTTCTTTTTTTCTTTTTTATATTCTCGTACTTTGTTTAAACAACACTTACATTAAAAAAATTAAAATGATATTGAAATGTTTCGGACAACCAATCATTCTTCAGTGATACACATGATAAAGATACACATTTAAAATATCATAAAATTGTTTACATGATCTGACAGATGTTATAAAGATTTGTTTTGAACGTTTATGCTTTTGTTATAACAAATATTATGAGTCAATTTAAAATTTAAAAAAATAATTTAAAGTTCTTATTGGGATTCAGGTAATTACTTACAACAAAGGAAATAAATCAAAGATTGGACTTGACGTTAAATTTATTTGATTATTTATAATTTTTCATTATTTTTAATTGCTTTATTAATTTCTAAAGTTTCGTAATTGCTTAAAGTTATATTTCTATTATTATAATAGCATGCAAAATTTCAACGCCATTATCTTTATTAAATGAATGATCTTTAAAACTAACTCTTACATTGAAAAAAATTACATAGGCATAAGTTTAAATAAAGTATATAAAAAAGAAAAAGAGAAATAAAGCATCTATAATACAACACAAAGTATGGCGAATATAGAAGAAATATATATATTGTTATTTTATAAAACGAGAACCAATGTACAATATTTCATCTGAAATATAAAAAAAAATGTATCACTTAAATATGGCTTCGTATCACTCGTACTTCTATTTTAGTGGCCACGTATCACTTAATTTGTGTCACTTTAAATCCAAAATGGCAAGAGAAATAATAAAGTTGAGACCCTATTTAGGACCATCCCTACGAGACTAGGTTGCCATTGTCACAGAGAAAAATTAGATAACTAAAATTAACGTTTTCAAGAAGTTTTCTTATATTTTATTGGAGTGACATATTTCGCGATGGTATAGGCATTGTTATTATTGTTTGTCATTACGTTTGGTAGCTACCTTGCGTAATGTTTTACTTCTTTTAAATGTAATTTTGAAATGTTATAGATTTTTGTTTCAAGCATAATTAAACAAAAAAAAATTTCCCCATTGAACATGGTCTTCAATATGAGATGTTTAATACGATATTAACTCCCATCGGTTAACTTTATGACTTCTTAATGAACTTATTAAAAGTTAAGGCATTAACACTGTGAAATTCCATAGTAATCTACTTTGGGAATTAAAAAAACATTGTTTAAACCACTTTTTAATAAAAAAATATTAAAATACACAGCTGTAAAAATATAACAAATACTACACA
Organism: Lepidostoma basale; assembly: GCA_022606425.2. Taxonomy (NCBI): domain Eukaryota; kingdom Metazoa; phylum Arthropoda; class Insecta; order Trichoptera; family Lepidostomatidae; genus Lepidostoma; species Lepidostoma basale. The sequence continues at coordinate 1,138,869 of JAHDVF020000178.1, forward strand.
AAGAAAGACTAATAAAAAACGCATTTAGAATTCGATACGAAAATTCAAATTTAAAAGTTAGTAGCTACTTACAAATATTTTTTAACATCAAAATAATAAATAATATTAAATAAAAATAATACATGAAGATGGAGGTACGAGTATCCTCCGAAACATGTCGTGTATTCTAATATTTTTTTTTATTAAAATGTGGTTTAAACAATTTTTTTTTAATTCCCAAAGTAGACTTCTTAATGAGTTCTTTTTTAAATTAAAATGGTGTAAATTGGAACTAAGACAAAACTTATGAGTAAACAAATTATCTTTTAATGTTAGAGTGAAGGACAATCGATACGAATATATTTGTACTGTGATGAATTAACCACCAATCCACCAGAACGCGCTCCACGAGTTGTGTTCTGGTTTATGGTTTTGATAGTCAATTGAATAGTTTATTGATTTGAATTGATATGACCTCCGTATTGGACGTTGATCAGAGAATCGAACCTCGCATTGATCTATTATTCCTAAAAGATCAATTGATAAACGTACCATATAGTGGAATACGTATATGAATTAATTTGTATTAAACTTTGAAACGAAGGATTTTAACGGTATGTTTTGCAGATGAAAAGTTGAATCAAACCATAATACGCACTCCAATGTTTATCTATCAGTTTTTAGAAAAAAATGTTTGTTTTGGAGGGTAGGAAGCATAATAAAAAAGTGCGTCTTATAGTCCGAAAAATACGGTACGCATATAACTTATTAAACAAACATAATAATTGAACAACACTCTGAGATAAAATAAAAATCTAACATGCTTTAAACATAGGAAGAATAATAGTATAAGTAATATTTTGTACTGCCATCTGTTGTAGAATAGCTTAAATTTTTATAGTATCATTTTGGTATCTAAACAAAGATGGAATATGTTGATTACGTAAATTGTGAAAGTTTACATGTTTTATATTTTGTAATAAGAAAAACTTTGTGTGTTAGAAAATTTGGAAATTATTAATTAAATCCAGCTCACTTTTCTCTATTATGTTAGCATTCTTGTTGATTTTCACGGTGATTCAAAAATAAGAATTCTATTTTAAACTAAACTAACTAAAGAGGATGGATCGATCTATTTTAAAATTTACGATATTTATGAACAATCATTATTTGTAACAATATATTATCTCAAAGGATTGGAATTTTTTTTTACCGAGTAGTTGGATATTATTCATTGCTTAAAAGATCTATGAAATAATGAGCATTTAAGTATAAAAATCCAATTTCCCAAAAAAAAACTAATAATAATAATCGTTATATTTCAGTTAAAAACAAGTCAATCAAGAAGCTATTTCCATTTGTCGGAAAGTAAACTAAAATGCTTTTACTTTTATAAACAGTTTGTTGGATTTAAAAACGAGTTGTGAATAAATCTGAAGAAGTATATATAGCTACATATTTTGGCTTAATATACAGATCTATATTCATGAACAAACTTGTTGGCTTTCAAAACTGGATTGCAAAATACGTGGTTTAACTAGATATTTCAAGGATACAATACGAAGGTAAACAATTTTTAGATTTGTCCCTTATGCCTGTTTAAATAAAACTTTGTAAACATTTAAATCTCATTTGTGTATATTTATATGTACAAGTACACATTATATATAAATATACATCTTGTTTTCTTATGACTTAATTTTCCGAGAAAATCAGACCGAAGGATATTGTTGGATTTTTAGGTTGGATATTGTTGGATAGTGAGAGGAAGGTTTCTTGGAGGATATGGTATGTTGAGTCTGACACATTGACTCGATTACCCAGATAGGGTAAAAATAGAAAGAAAATTATGATTATAAAATAAAGGATTTTAAAAATCGCCTCACACTTTTGAAATATTTATTTCAAATATTGTTCACTGAGATTAATAATAAGCAATAAAACCTTCATTGCAAGTTTTTAATATATACATGGTTGCATATTTGATACAGAAACCACTTTGTATTATCCAGCCTTCAACTTTATAATAACCATCCCTTCAAATACGTACTAACTGATGTAATAATATGCTTAATTCCTTTTTTATAATAATATTACATTTTTTTAACGCTAATGTGTAGAATAAAATAATGCCTATTACAACACCTTCCACGACCTTCGTGGCAGAGTGGCAAAGCTTTGATAATCATACTGAAGGTACCGGGTTTGATTCCCGACGATGGAAGTGTGATTGTCACACTGTCGTTGATCTTTTGTAGAATTCGCATGACAATTAAATGGCGATAGATTAACCACCTATCACATGGCATGAGCATTAATAAATATTGGCTTTAAAACAAATTGTACGTAGTAATAGGGTTCAAACGACCTGTTGTATGCGAAAATGCAAAAATAAAATCGCCGATATGACATCGCATGGTTGTCTTAGAAAATATTTTACTAAAAATTGATTCATAGCTAACTAACTAACTATCGACATACCTATCTAGATTCCTCCACATTCATACATCGTAACATGCACGCTCGTCAATTTTTCCGACTTTGAATTTGGCCGACTTTCACTATTTGATTAATTTGGTCATTCCATTTCTTTCCTTGGTCTTCCACGACTTCTCTTTCCACTCACACTGCTTGTATACAACATTTTAATCATTCTTCTCTCGCCCATTCGTTTCATATGTCCAAACCGACTCAGGGATCCTTTTTTTAATTTTACTTATGATGCAATCATCTGGCTTATATTTCTTCCTTATTACGTCGTTCGGTATTCTATCATATATCATGTTCGCACATTCTTCTCAGTGTTCTTATTTCTACGACATTTATCCTACATTCATCCTTTTCTTGCCAGTTCCAATCTTCACTTCGATACATAAAGGTTGGCACTATAACTCCATTATGCACTGCCATCTTTGATTTACTTGAAATATTTGTATTCTTATATATTTATAAATTAAATTAAAAAAAATTGTGATAGAACGATATACGACAGAATCTCCCATGCTGATATAAGAAAGGAATGTAGAGCGGAAGAAGGTATTATGAACAAAATTATGAAAGGATCTCTGCGATGGTTCGGACATATGAAACGCATGGATGGAGAAAAAATGGTTAAGAAAGTATTCGTTAATGATGTAAATGGAGTACGTAGTCGAGGCAGACCGAGGAAAACATAGCCTGACCAAATTAATCAAATTTTAAAGGTTGGTCATGTTAGAAGTCGGAGGAATTGACGTGCGTGTATGACTCGCTGTATGAATGCGGAGGAAGCTAGAGAGGTTTGCCATGATAGAATGGTGTGGCGGTCCATTCTTTCTGCCAACCCCTGCGGGGTAACGGCGTGATGGTTTGTTTGTTTGTTTATTCTCAGTGATCTAATTTCTATGGCATTTATCCTACATTCATCATTTTTTCGATTCGATACATAAAGGTTGGCACTATAACTCCATCATGCGTTGCCATTTTTGCTTTAGTTGAAATATTTCTATTCATATATATTTTTAAAGATATTTTTATCTGAAAGGTTCTATAACTGATATACCGTGAACATCCCCATCAATCATGGCAACAAATATCCCGATATCCGCTCATGCATGTCCTCTCCGACATAATGTAATGTTTCCAATAATTTCAGTAATAATTTACATCTATCCAAATTGAAGGCCGTGTACAGTATTATTAATAACATTTGACCCATTTACCTGGTCGGTTGCCAGTGAACGGAAACCCGGAAATCATATTTCATCCCTGATGCAATGAATTGGTCCAACGGTTTTACTTATTCAGCTTCAATTATTGTAAAAGCCACTTGCGCATTTATCGCTTGATTCACGTCAATGGTTTTGATGATCATTGTAAATTTTGATAATTTATATACTGCATTGTTCAATTTGTATATGTACGTAATATTTATGCGTACTATAAATCTATAGTTTCTCGTTAATGTATTTTTTCAATTTATTTCAATTCTTCTTCTTCAAGTGCCCTGTTGGGTCTCCCCAACGTTGGCGATCACCTCAGCGAACCTTTCTCGCCATGGTGAATATCCTGGGAAAAGGTAATCAGAGTGGTTTCCCGTTGCCTTCTCTGATGGGTTTTTCTGTAGGGGTCACCTTCCCTTAGCTGGGGGGTCCGGCTTTATGGCGCCGGACACTCGCCATTCGCCCACTCATTATCCGCTATGACACTGATGGTAATGTCAGTGGCCACATTGCCCGGGGTTCGCGGGGCCTGATAGACCACTCGAGGACGCTAATGAGTTGGACTTGGTAGTAGTGTTGCGGGTGTTATTGCAACATGGCGCATTACGACATTTTATAGATGTACACTTTCCAGCAAAGTATACCCCATCGTAGCCCTACTACCCGTTAGAACCCCCATTAATAACCTTTAAATAGAATTTCAATTAATATATATATTTCAATTAATAACCTTTAAATAGAAAACTTATGGCATTTTACTTAATAATTTATGCACTTAATAATACTTCGAATTTTTATGAATTAAAACACTGTTTTTTGTACTTTTGAGTTTATTTTATATCGTTCTCCCGATGATGAAGGTGTAAGCCTTCGAAACATGTCGAGAAAAATAAACCCAAAAGTGGAAAAAACAGTGTTTAAACTAAACTAACTAACTAACCATCACGCCATCTCTCCGAAGGGGTAGGCAGATATAATGGACTGCCACACTTTTCTTTCCTGACATATTTTTCTCGCTTCCTCAACATTCATACGTCGTGTCATGCACGCGCGTCGATTTCTCTGACTCCTCACATGGTCGACATTCAATATTTGATTTATTTGATCATGCCACGTTTTCCTCGGTCTTCTTCTATTTCTGGTTCCATTTACATCGTTAACATACATTTTTTTTTACCATTCTTTCTTCATTCATTCTTTCCATATGTCCAAATCATCTTAATGATCTTTTCTATATTTTGTTCATAACACCATCATTTGCACCGCATTCACTTTTTTTAGTTTCATTCGACACTGTATCAGTGTTTTTTAATTCGTAAAAATTCGTCATTATGGAATTCCACAGTGATAACGTCTTAAGCTTATCTAAAATTATTAATACTTCTATAATTATGATTTTTTAATCAAAAACGTTTTTTGACATTGAATTGAAAATGTATTGAACCTTAATTTTTCGAGAATTGTATAAATATAAAATTACTTAACACTTTGACTACGGATTGAACGCATTGAACGATTTAAATTCAATACAGGTATTACTATTCAAATAAAATGAAATCCCACCATAGAAATATAATATTAACAAGTACGTATTATTTATGTTTCCTCGACCATATTTAAGTTATATTTTTAATTGTGATTGATTCTTATATTATTTACGCATCTATACGGTTAAGACTCGGATGGACCGAAGTTTTTAAAATAATTAAATATCCCCATGACGATCTGTCAGAAAAAATCATCTCTGAACCCTGGTTGAAGTGGTCGTAAGTCACGTCGCTTTGTCTTGCGAGAAAACTAAAGTTGTATTGGTTTTTGTTGCATTGTATGCGGCACGTAAAATATTAACCAATAATGGGGTGCACTGTACTATACGTAGTGTGGTCCGAAAATTCTAGCATACGGATACTTATGTTAAGTAATAAAATACAATTTTTTTTATATAATCAAAGTTTAATCTTATGTTTGATTAAGTTATTAAAATTTTATCCGATATATGGATATGACATTGTTTTTTAAACATTTGTAATCGTGTCATTATATCAGCGTATTAAAATACTCATTTGTAGATAATCCATTATTTATGTTGAAACCCTATGATATTTCATTATTATTGTATGTTTTAATTTTGAAACACTGTTAATTTACGTATCAAAATTTATCCATTACATTGCAACACCTGATGATGCCAACATCATAAAAATTAATAAATAAATTGTGATACCCAAAATGGTCTAGTCTACAGATTCAAGGTCGCCCAACGCGCCATGGAAAGGGCCATACTTGAAAGAACCTTCAGGGACAGATTTAGAAACGAATTTATTCGACAACAAACCAAGGTGACTGAGGTGGCTCCGAGGATGGGCGGGCTGAAGTGGCGATGGGCTGGCCATATCTGTCGGAGAACCAACGGCCGATGGGGTAGACGGGTTCTGGAGCGGAGACCGCGTACAGGATTCCGCAGAGTTCGACTTCCCCCTGCCCATTGGACCGACGATCTGAAAAGGATTGCTAGACATGGATGGATGGGAGCGGCAATGGATAGGGGACGGTGGCGTGCTTTGGGAGAGGCCTACTTTCAGCAGTGGATGACAGACTGCTGATGATGATACTCAAAATAAATATATTTAATTGCTTATTTGTAATAAACTCAATAAAAAATTTGAAATCGAAACCAGAACTTCTGTATACGGATTCTACTGTAACATTTTTGTTTCCAATTAACTCATGTCGATTGCATTAAAAATACATAATATAATTAACTAACCATCACGCCATCTTCATGGGGTAGGCAGAAAGAAAAGGCCGTCACACTGTTCTTTTCTGACATGATTCTCACGCTTCCTCAATATTCATATATCGTGTCACATTTGATCGTGTCTTATAATATTTCTTGTTTTCTTTACATCGTTAAGATTTTTTTTTATACCATTCCTTGTTCATTCATTCTTTTCATTTGTCCAAACCAATTTCATAAATAAATATTGTAGCACCCTGTGTAATTGCCGCGAAATTTAAATATTAAAAATCATAGAGTTTACAGTTTGCTATATCAACATAATTTCATTCTCATGTTGATAAATAACTAAATATTTACAGTTTCCATGAATAGTTTACGTCTGCCGGAAATAAAATTTCGTATCGCTCTTCTGTATGTGTATCGAATAATTTTTAATTCATCGCATTGTTCCGCACTCGGATGCAAATCAGCCCGCGGGGAAATTAGTTTTTTGTTTTGTTTCACACTGTATGGACCCTGCATATCTGTATATACCGGCATGCAAATGTACGGCATCATATACGTAAATGATTGTTCGAAATTTCATTTGCACCAGTTCATAACGAACGCTCATTGTGATTGGGTTTGGAAATTTCAATTTCGTATATATTATTTGTACGGATTCTGTATCCCACACCCTAAACTGAATATTACCAACGAAGTTATCACTGCATGCAATGAATGTTATTTGTAATTACAAATGCGAATTGAAAATCACAATTGGAGCGCAATGTAATGTTTATTTTTTACTTAAAATAAACTGTTATAGAAATACTTGTAAACCTTAGCTTTTTAAGAACTTTTTGAATGTATACAAATACTTGTAGACGAATACTGGATTTTATTTACCCATTGCGGGTTATCAATTACATAAAGTATTGTAATTACATAAAGCTTGCGCTTAACCCAACCAATGACAGGTCCTGTAAACACCTCGATCACCATATTCAGTTTCCAGTTTGCATCTTCATCTCTATTGAGATAAAATTAATCCTTTTTAAGAATTGTTTGTCAATGGATTCCAATGGTTATTTTTTTTTATTTACAGTTAGTTCAGAGATAAATGATGATAAGCAGAACTTTCCAATTCACAAACACGGGCCTTCTCTCAGATTTGGAAATTCTAAATGAATTTGTCTATCTTTGATCACTGATAACTGACCAGGGGGGACGCGAGAGGAAGATTTGAAGCAGAACTCAAATTAACCATTCTTCTCTCGTCCATTTATTTCATATGTCCAAACCATCTCAGGAATCCTTTTTAATTTTACTTATGATGTCTTATTCTCCGGTCTCAATCCAAAGATTGGCCTGCAGCAAGGCGACGTATCTCGTCTTCCACTCCGCTCGGTCCTCGGCAACTCTCTTCAACTCTGAATAAGAGGTGTAGCCCATATCTCGGTAAATCTGGTCTAGGTACTCCTGGCGAGGTCGTCCTCTGCCAATCTATCCCTCGACCATTCCCTCAAATACATCATGCAGGAAACATTCGTATGACAACACGTGACGATTACCTTATGATATAATCAGCTACAATTTTTTCCTTATTTCGTCGTTCGGTATTCTATCATATATCGTTCTCCAGCACATTCTTCTCAGTGAGCTCATTTCTATGGCATTTGTTCTACTTTAATTATTCTTTTGCCAGCTTAAAGCTTCACTTCAATACATGAGGGTTGGCACAAGAACTCCATTATGTTCTGCCATATTTTCTTTAGTGGATATTTTTATATTCAATGTGACCACTTTATACTCAACCGCTATAATAATTTTTTCATGTTCAGACTTGTATTTATTGAATATTTAAGTAAACTTTTTTTTACCTAAAGTATTCATATGCTTTTTAAATTACACCTTCATTGGGCTTAACAAAATAGTTATTTAAGCGCAGGTCACTTATTATGATTTTTATGCCAGGAAATCATATTTTGATTCTTAATTATATATTATTTTTAAATATGATAATTTCATGTATGAACATTTTATTTTTTACAAAATATATCTTTATGAAGCTTTTTCGAAAATGGGAAACAAATTCTGCAATGACAAATTCAATATCCGCCTACTGCACTAGATTTCAAAAGCTTTCAGCCTGTCACAGACAGTCTGAATTTCATTTGTCTTATAACATTTCAAACATTAATTTAAATTCAGAATAGATACAACTTTAAATTGCATTTTATGAATACACAATCATGAATATCGTTATAATCTGTACTAATTTGCAGGTGGTTGTCGAATGGTAGAATCAACGGAATTATGTTAGTGTAT